>CM053585.1:30128511-30174807 GCA_028646515.1 Pseudochirops corinnae | reverse complement strand
TATTCTCTACTTTGTCCCTGTCCCTTTACAAAAGTATGTGCTTCTAACAACCCTCCCCCCCACCTTGCCCTCCCCTTCATCATTCCTCCTTTCATCCCCTTCCCCCCTACTCTCCTGTAGGGAAAGATACTCAATTTAGAGTATATGTCATTCCCTCCCTAAGCCAAATTCAATGAGAGTAAGGTTGACCCATTCCCTTTTTTCCTTCTTGCTCTTCCCCTCCATTGCAACAGTTATCCCTTGCCTCTTCTATATGAGATAATTAACCCTATTCTGTCTCTCCCTGTCTCCTCTCATATTCTTCTCCCACCTCTCAATTTCACTTTTTAAATATCATCTCTTCCTATTCAATTGATTCTGTGCCCTCTATGTACACATATATACACACACATATGTGTTCATATGCATATATACCCTCCTATATAGACATATGTGTATGTGTATATACATACATACACACACACATTTATTTTCCCTTCAACTGTCCTCATACTGAGAAAAGTTTCTTAAGTTACAATTATCTTTTTTCCATGTAGGCATGTATATAGTCCAACTTTTGCCTGACCTATTCCTATTGGATCAATGGTAGGTTTTAAGGATTGACACTTCTGTAAATATTCACAAACCTTTTAATTGAAAATAAGTAACCTAATTTTGCCAGGGACTTCAGGTATAGAACTCTGTATTTTCCAGAATTAACTTGTTTTTCTATTGTTATAATTTGGACACTTAGGAAATTCTGGGCTGCTAGATGCTGTGTTACTATCTCCTTCCATATCTCAGGCTTCAGTTCCTTTGAAATGAGTATTTGTTTTACTTTCCTCACAGTGATCATAATTATCATTGATGAAATAGACTGATTCTAGAATATTGTATAATGAATGAGATTTCCTTTCAGCACAGAGGGAATTGAGTTGGTATTGAATACTGATACTTTTTTCCCCCTCTAGATTTTTTTCATGAATGTAATACATTTGGAAGAAAATGTAGCCTGGGGTTGATCTTTATTCCACAACAGAGAATTTCTATTGGAAAAGATCTCCATAATTATAATACACTTGGAAAAAGCTTCAAGAAATTTTCAGACCTAATTAGACATAATAATAAAAAAACCCCTTTATGGGAGAAACTTTGTAAATATAATAAATCCAAGAAGATTTTCATTTACCATTCAAAACAAATTCATTATCACAGAATATACACTCAAGATAAACACCCTAAAAATGAGAAATTTAGCAAATCCTCCAGGAGCAATTCTGCTAAGGAGAAACCATTTGAGTGCAATGAATGTGGAAAAGCATTCAGCAATAATCAAAACCTATCTCGACATCAAAGAATTCATACTGGAGAAAAACCATTTGAATGTAGTAAATGTAGAAAAGCCTTCAGCAGTAACCAATGCCTAATTGAACATCAAACAATTCATACCGGAGAAAAACCCTATAAATGTAATGAATGTGAGAAAGCCTTTAGCTGTAAGGGAAACTTTTATGTACATAAGAGAATTCACAGTGGGGAGAAACCCTACATATGTAATGAATGTGGGAAAGCCTTCAACCAGCAGGGACACCTTAAAATACATAAGATAATTCATACTGGAAGGAAGCCATTTGAATGTAATATATGTGGGAAGTCTTTCAGTAATAAACAATACCTGGGCCAACATCGAAAAATTCATACTGGAGAGACCCCCTATAAATGTAATGAATGTGGGAAAACTTTCTGTCACAATTCACACCTTAATAGACATAAGATAATTCATACTAGAGAAAAACCATTTGAATGTAATGAATGTGGGAAAGGCTTCAGACAGAGTTCATCCCTAATGCAGCATCAAAGAATTCATACTGGAGAGAAACCTTATGAATGTAATGAGTGTGGAAAAGCCTTCAGGCAGAAGGGACATCTTGAGACACATAACATGATTCATACAGGTGAGAAACCCTTTGAATGTCATGAATGTGGAAAAGCCTTCAGCAGTAATAATTATCTGTTTCAACATAAAAGAATCCATACTGGAGAGAAGCCCTATAAATGTAATGAATGTGGGAAAGCTTTCTGCACTAATTCACGCCTTAAGGCACATAAGGTAATTCATCCGGGAGAAAGACCCTTTGAATGTAATGAATGTGGGAAAGGCTTCAGGTTCAGCTCAGGTCTTACACAGCATAAGAGAAGTCATACTGGAGAGAAACCTTATAAATGTATTGAATGTGGGAAAGGCTTTAAGCAGAGCTCATACCTTATGCAACATGAGAGAATTCATACTGGAGAGAAACCCTATGAATGTAATGAATGTGGGAAAGCATTTAGCAGGAAGGGAAATCTTAATACACATAAGAGAATTCATACTGGGGTGAAACCATATTCCTGTAATCAATGTGGAAAGGCCTTCAGGCATAAGGGAAACCTTAATACACATAAGAAAATTTATACTGAAGAGAAAACCTTTGAGCACAATAAAGGTGGAAGAAACTAATTATAAAACAAATTTGACAACATATGAAAAAATTCAGAGCACATAGAAGTCCTTCAGATATAAGCAATTTGGGGGAGCCATCTTGTGAAACTCAACTTTTAAGAAATGTGAAATTCATACTAGCAGAATCCTTATGACTAGTAAATGTGGTAAAGCCTTCAGCTGGAAAGGAAACCTTAAACCTTAAAGATAAAAGAAGAAAACATTCTTGAGAGAAAACTTTTCTGGTAATGAATGTGGGAAAGCTTTTGAATAGTGTGGAAACCTTGGGAAACACAATATCATCCAGTAAAGACATACTTTAAATGTAAGGAATACGTAAGAAGCTTCATACGAAAGCAGAACTCATTATGCATCACAACTTTCATAATGATTTTAATCATTTCACTTTGACAAATGTGGACAAACTTTCAAACAGAAGAAACCTTAAGGACCATAAAAGACTTTGTATTGGAGAGAAACCTTTTTAATATGAGGAATATGGGAAAGCCTTTAGGATGAGGCAAATCTTTGCTAACAATAAAAACATCCTCAAGTGTAGAGAATTTAAAAAATGTACCCAGGAATGTCTTCAGCAAGAAGAGAAAGAAATTAAGAACATCATGTAATAATATGTACTGGTCAGAATATGCATAAATGTAATGAAATGATAAATAAATGTATTTCAGACTCATCAGAAACTTTGTCCTGGAGGTTGACTGAACAAGATAAACTAATAAAAAAGTTTCAGAAAATTTCCCAGAATTTCACTTTTAGAATTTTAAGGGGTTTCTGAAGCTATATAATTCAACTTTATCTGAAAAAGAATTCTCTTCATCATATACAACAAATTATCCAGTCATTTTAAAGTATCTCTAATGATGTGTGTGTGTGTGTGTGTGTGTACGCACATGCGTGCGTGAAACGGAGGAGAGATACTTATTGGTCCCACTCCCAAACAATTTCTTCCACTTTTAGAGGACACCAATAATTAGAAGTTTTTTTCTTACAATAAACTTAAACTTCCATTGCTCTTAGTTATACCCTTTGAGATCCAACAGAGTAAGTGTAATCCTTCTTTGCCATAAAAGCCCTTCAGGTCCAATATGCTGTTTCTTAGACTCATTCTCATGTGAAATAAACTGTAGGTCCTTGTTACCATCTTTCGTTTCCCTTCTCTAAATACTATTTCACTCATCAATGTCTTTTCCAAAATGTGCCCGGAAATGGACATAGTCTTTATTCTAGATGTGTTCCTACCTGGACAGAGTACAGCAAGCATATTATCTGTCTTATGCAGCCAAAGTTTGAATTTTCTTTTTTTCCTTTTCGATTACTCTTTTAAATTGACAATCCCCTAAAATTTCCAGATGTTTTTTAGGTGAACTATTGTCTAACCATATTCCCCCTACCTAGTACCACTGATCTTTTGAATCCAAGTGTGAGACGTTTATCGCTATTAAATTTCAGTTGATTCTAGGCAGCTAGCCTGTGAAGTTCTTTTTGAATCCTGTCTTTGTGATCCACTGTTTTAGCTATTTCTCCCAGGTTTATATCATCTGCAGATCTAGTAATCATATAAATAATGCCTTTATCAAAGTCATTAGTAAAAATGTTAAGGGGTGTCTAGGCGGCACAGTAAATAGAGCACCAGCCCTGGAGTCAGGAGGACCTGAGTTCAAATCCAGCCTCAGACACTTAACACAAAACTAGCTTTGTGACCTTGGGCAAATCACTTAACCCCAATTGCCCTACCTTCCCCCCTCGAAAAAGGAAAAAAAAAATACCCAACCAACCAACCAAAAAACAATAAAAATGTTAAGCAGGACAAGTTATAGCACAAATCTCTGAGACACTCAATTGGAGAAACTCAACTGATCATCAGCTGATACTGAACCTGTTAATATAAAATCAAAATAAAATACTGGGAAGTCAAGGGGTCAGATTTTTGTCAGCTACTGCAATGTGGCTTTTTGTCTTGAGAGAGAAAATTAACGATACTTGATGCTTAAAAACTTAAAAATTGATGACCTGGTCCCATTCTACCTTTCCAGCCTTCTTACATGTGACTTCTCTCCATTTTGTGGTCTACTTGCTATCCTCACAAACAACACTCCATCTTTCTTATCCACTGTGCATTGCACAGGAGTGCTCTCCCTCCTTCCCTCTTTCTCCTGAAATCCTTTTTTTTCTTTAAGATTAAGATCAAGTGCCATCTTTTGCATGAAATCTTTCTTGGTCTCTCCATCCCTACTCCCCTCCTTCCAGGTATTAGTGCCTTTTCTTCCACTTCTACTTTATTTGTGTTTATACATACACACATCTATATCATAGAAACACACCCATGGGAACACCACACATACACACACATACACACACACACACACAATATCTATGGAGGGCAGAGACTGGCTTTTTTCCCTCTTTATTTTTATATTCACAACACCTAGGGCAGTGCCTGACACATAGTAGGCACTTAAATTCTTGATTGATTAGGGAGATTAACTAAAACAACTTTTCTGATAATGTTGCTCACAGTCAGGGTTTGGGAGTGAGGGTGAGGGATGTGCCACATGCACAAATAATTGTAATGAGAGATATAGGCATTATGCTATACCCAAAGAGTATAACTAATAGGCAGGACTGCATTTGATAATGCAATGTTAGTGGTTAGATGATGAGCAAATATCATTCAAATCAGTTGTTACCCTGCTGAGATTGTCTGTGATTGACAAAATTGACAGGTTCCACTCAACTGGCACCAGTTATTTGAGAGTTTTAGACCAATGGCTCTTGGCAGTACAACAAATTCTCCAGAATTACCTCATGCTGTTCCAGCTACAGTGAGGTAATCTAGATAAACCAACACCTCCAAGTAGTTTATGTCACTACTTTTTTCACGTGCTGCTAAAAAGGCCCTAGACGAATGTGGCATATAATCAACTTAATAGAATACTACTGGAGAGATGAAGGTCATTTTTTCCTTGTCTTCCTCCACCAAGGAGCTGATTCAAGAGGATCAACTGTTTGGTCACAACATTTAGAACTATTGGTTGCCCAGAACATCATCCGGAGTGTAGTTCTCTTCCAAGTCAGATGGTTCAGACATGTCTTAACATTAAAAAAAGTTTTCATTGATGTATTAGTACAATTTAGTTCAAGAAATATCATCCTCTGAGTGCAAAGTGTTATGTTAAGTGCTAGGGATATTAAAACAAAACTTTAGGAGCTTTGTATGTAGTGAAGAATACAACACATATAGAGGTTCAAAAATAAGTAATTTAGGGAAGAAAGAATAATAAGGGGATCAGGAAAGACTTCCTGTAGGAAGTGGCAGGAGCTATCATGAGCTCATTAATTTTATCCCATCCCTCCAATTTCTTTAAATCCTCTGAGGGCTCGCCTAGGCCAAAACTTCTGTGCTGCCTTTGATTCTTCACTCACATCCTCCATATGCAATTAGGTTTTAAATCTTGTTTCTATTTTCACCATGTCTCTTGCATTCATCCCCTTCTTTCCACTTACACAGCCATTAATCTTAGTCCAGGCTCTTATCACCTCTTGCCTGGACTCCTACTCTGTCTCCCACCTTTGTCTTTCCCTCTCCAACCCATCCTTCACACTGCTGCTGAATGGATTTTCCTAAAATGTAAATGTGACCTCTGTTATTCCCTTTTTAATAAACTCCATTGACCACCCCATTACCTCCAGGACTGAATATTAATTCTGTTTGATTTAAAAACCCTTTAAAAGCTAGCCCCAATGAACCTTTAAATTTTAGTGGATGTTATTCCTCCTTATGTACAATGTGGTTCAACCAAACTTTCCAAGAGACCAATGTTTGTTTTATTTTGGCTTTTGTGTTCCCATTACCTTGCATGGTACCTGGCACTTAGGAAATAGGTAATGAATATTCAGTTGAATTATTAATTCCTCTGTAAATCTTACACTGTTCAATAGCCACAATGCTGCAGTTCATTTACTTTATTCTATGCATCAGTATTGTGCCACTAGTTTTTCTTCATCTCACTGTGGCATAAGGAATAGAGAGCTAGACAGGAAGACCAGACAAATCAAGTCGTGCCTATGGCACGTACTATCTCTGTGACCCTGAAGAAGACATTTAAGCTCCCAGTGGCCCAGACCACTTTCTGAGACACTCACTTGAGGAGAATGTGCCAATCTGCATAGCTGGAGGCAGTTTCATAATCTGGGAGTTCTCTGAAAACCAATAAAATTACAGGTTCAGTCCTATCCCTGTCTGATTCATCTCCACCTCATTGTATTTCTCCTCCCTCTTCCTTTTAGTATTGTTTAATCCATTCCTTCTAGGAAGCTTTACTCAGTGATAAGCTAGAGGGTAGAGAGGGTTTCTTTAGACCTCTTCTTCTCTTTTAGCAGAGAGAGCAGATAACATTTATAATACACATAATTTGTGATTAGTTCCTGCAGGAAGACAAATAACACATACCCTGCAGATTGGGGTGGAGGTGGAAAGGAAGACAATTATTCAATTGACTAGACTTTTCCTTGGTCTGAAGATGAAATAGAGACATGTAGATTCTCCTGAAAACTCAGACTGGGAATTACCCCCAGTAAATTGCATGTTTCCACATCTGTTACTCTGTAAACTCTATTACAGTGGTTCTCAACCTTCCTAATGCCGCAACCCTTTAATATTCATATGTGGGCATGTCTGCATGTGGGCGCACCCGCTTGGAGATGAATAGAGGAGTGCAGTGTCTTGGTTCCTAAGACCATTGGAAATATGTGTTTTCCAATGGTCTTAGGTGACCCCCGTGAAAAGGGTCATTCGACCCCCAAAGGGGTCACGACCCACAGGTTGAGAACCGCTGCTTAAGAACAAGGGCTGAGTAGTCCACATAGGACTGTATGTGGGGATTTGATGTAGCCCTTACCTTGTGAGGCACAGCATTCCCAGAATAGACAGTAACAGATTATTCATAAACTGCCCTTCTCTACCTCTTCTATGATCTTGTAAAATGTACTTAATATAGAATTCTGTATTTCTAATAAATTGATCTGGCTTGAACCTCCTGTTTCTTTTCCTCCCTTCTTGTCTTTGATATTGGATGTATCAAAGATATATCAAAGAGATGTCTTTAGTATCTTCACAGATATTAAAAACAAAAACAAAGAATGAAAACCTTAAAGTCCTCACTTTTATTATGTGATTATTTGGGAGTGATGGTGAATTTGGAACAAAAAGCTGTAGATTCATTTAGCACTGGCTTTGGAGATGGGCATGAAGGTGTGCGTAAAGTTGCTGAACAATTACCACCACCTCCAGTTTCCTATCTGGTAGTATTCTGAATGTAGCCAATTTAGTCAATTCAAGGTTATGAGCAAGGAGAAATAAAATAAAAAAGAGAGATTTTAATCTGAACCATCATTCCCCTAAATTTTATGTGCATGTGTATACATACATACACATAAGTGTATATATATATATGTATATATATATATACATATATATGTACATAAATATATGCATTTTAGGGGGCAAGCACAAAAAGTAAAGATGAAAGAGATTGCAATTCCTTGGTCTCTTCTACCCTGGGCATCTGAGCCTATGCATCACATGAGGACCTCACTCATACTGATGGGGAATTCAGAATGCTACATTTATATCAATAGGGCACCAGAAATAGTCATGGGGTGTACCAGGGTGTTTGTGTGTAGAGGTGATGGAAATTCCAGCAGAAGTATTTTCCCTAAAACAACAAAGTTGCTGTATGCACTGTCTCTATCTCAGAGGGACTATATTTCCATAAATATTTCCTGACCTAAACTATCAGGAAACATAACATACCCTTCTAAGGCTATGGGATTATAGAAGCTTGAAAATTTTTCCATTAATTTTTTTCCATTAAAAAAAATCTGTTTTGGGGACAGCTAGGTGGTGCAGTGAATAGAGTACTGGCCCTGGAGTCAGGAGGACCTGAATTCAAATCCAGTCTCAGACACTTAACACAAAAACTAGCTGTGTGACCTTGGGCAAGTAACTCAACCCCAAATGCCCTGCCTTCCCCCCTCCAAAAAAGAAAAAAAAAAGAAAAAAAATCGATTTCCTCTTCCCACTGTTCCCCTA
The DNA here is from genome assembly GCA_028646515.1 of Pseudochirops corinnae. Taxonomy (NCBI): domain Eukaryota; kingdom Metazoa; phylum Chordata; class Mammalia; order Diprotodontia; family Pseudocheiridae; genus Pseudochirops; species Pseudochirops corinnae. The sequence continues at coordinate 30,166,237 of CM053585.1, read as the reverse complement.
CCACTGGGGAGAAAAAGAAAAAAAAAAAAAGGAAAACAAAACTCTTTCCATAAATATACATTGTGAAGCAAAACAAATTCCTGCATTGACTGTGTCCAAAAATGTATGTCTCATTCTGCAAACTGGGTCCATCACCTCTCTGTCAGGAGGTGTTAATATGTTTCAATGTTATTTGGAGGCTGCAAAATTAGCTATTTCTACCCCCTTTGCCACTATGGGGAAGTACGAATACACTCCCCAGAGTTTGAATATGTAGTCTCCTCTTTTTGGCTTAGTTCACACGGGGAAGAAATTATCTCTGCAACTGGAAGAGAGGAATTCACCTACAGTGAGGCTGCTTTATGTGTTCTCTCACCCAGCTGGTCCCTGCTGATCAAAGCTCTTATCCCTGGGGCTTGATTGATCTGGGTAGGATCAATCAGCACTGGACAGAGCACAGCATGGAGATGATGGCATCCTCTCAGCTCTTCTGCCTTCTATTTCTACAAGGAGAATTTTCCAGTCTTATGGGTGCATGCATTTCATTGTCATTTTGACAGTCCTTCCTTTGCCATCCATCCTTCTTGAGTGTGGATGGGTAGTGAGAGTGGAGGAGTGATAGGGAGAGGAGCTTTGGAAGAGTAGGGTAATCATAAGAAAAACTGTGAAGTCAGTATGTGTGGAGAGGAGGGAAATTACCGGGACTGGAACCTTCCAGTTTCAAGCATTGTAACTAACTGCAAGCAAGGTGGGATTTTTGCTGTTTTTTTTAGGAGTTCAATTTCCCAGTCTCAGGCTAAATTGTAAACATCTGAAAGATTAATTCCTGGTAATCCAAACTGTAGCACATTAGGTGCTGAGTTGCAGCGGCTTTCATACCTTTGGACCCTAAGCCTGTCGGGTGGGAGTTTCCCATGGATGGAGCTAATCAGACAAGGCAGGTGGGCTATACAGGTGGGCTCAGCCAATCAGATGCTGAGTAAAACCATATATAAGCTGGAAACTTGATATTATCTTGGGGCTCACAGAAAGAATACTTTGCCTGAGAGCTCTCGAGAAGAAGAGGTTGAGGCTCTGGGTAGCTGTTGTTAAAGGGCCCCCTGGCTATGAATGTGAACCCAAAAGAAGAGAAGAGAAAATGAAGATGAAGAAAATGAGCATTGAGCAGAGCAGGCTAGCAGCAGTGGGAGCAGCAGCAGAAGAAGAGACTCTCTGAAGGAGCCTCCTGATTGTGAAAGGGAGTTGAACTGAAGGTCAGAGACCTGTCCACAGGAAGGAGGTTTAGCTTAAGCCCCATTTAAGAGCTCTTATCATGGAGCCTCTGGGCTTTGAAAGTAAATTGAGATGGCTATGTTGGTAATGCGTGTAAATATTGTTGTTGCGCTGTTAAGCTTTGTTTTCCCAGAGACTGAAGCTTGAGGCAGGAGACTCTGGAGCCTGCTGTTAGGCAGGAGCAGAGAGAGCTTGGAATGGAGCAGTCTCTTCCCCCATGAACTGAGACAAGGTGGAAGAGCATAGAGTTGCCTGCATGTGAACCCAGGCAGAAGCTACAGTGCTCGACTGCGGGTTGGGAGTGGGGCTTGGAAGTCAGCCCCGAGTCAAGATGAAAACTTTACAGCAATGCAGGAGCAGTGAGAATGCCAGGTGGGAGCTTGCAACAGCAGTGAGGAGAAGGACACACCCCCAAGAGGACTTTACTTGGACACTTTGTTTGGATTGAGTGGATTGTTATAACCTATTGTGTCCTAGGGATGGAGGGTGTTTGTGTTCTTTGCTACCCCTTAAGGATATGTTAAGCCTTGCACCCCCCTGACTGTATAAATGAATATTTTGGGGAATGTTATAACTGAATACATTGATATATGCTGTGTGCCATGTTACTGAATGATATGTCTTGTTTAAGGCTATGTGACCACCTTTGTAATAAATTGTTATGTTGTTATGAATTGTGAATGCTTTAGTTTCTTGAATAAAGTTCAACTCTGAATAGAGAGTTCATGTTATCTTGCATTATAACCTTAAAATTATTCACAGCAACAGCCTTCAGGTGTGCTGTGTTGCTTGGTGTTACAGACATTTTGGTTCTTTGTATTGGAGACATCTCTGAGATTAGATGGGAACTAGAAAAAGGAAGGTTTTGGTGAAATGGAATAATAGAACCATATTGTCCTCAAGTCAGTGACAAAAAGGAGAGAATGAGAGAACATTATAATCTTAAACATGAGTCTCATGATTAATTTCAGGTTCCATTGGTGTTGTAACTAGAAATTAGAGTGAGTGAAACCTTTCATATTTTAAATGGAGTTTAATGAGCTGGTGACTGCAAGGGGTGAGCCCCACCCAAATCAAGCAGCCCCAAGATGCATTTCCTCAGGGCTTATATAGATAAAAGTCTCAAGATAACTGTTACCAGGGAGAAACCACAACTTAGTTGCTATGCAAGCTGGGAAAATACAGAAGCCAAAAGGTAGCAATCAGTTTGTTGCCTAATGATTGTTGCCCAGCCATCAGTTTGTTGCCCAACTGGAAAGTTCCCAAGTCAATTTGAGAACTGAAGGGGGAGGGGGGCATATGGGCTCTAGGTAGCAGGTTTGGGCAGGTTTTCTTGGTAGGTTTGTTGCCTAGGTGTGCCTTGTTGGATTTGGGCAGGTTTCCTAGGCAAGTCTCCTATGATGGGGAGAGGTGGGGGATGTTCACAAAATGGGAGGTTACAACATTGGTACCATTGTGTTGACTCAGTCTCCAATTTGATTGCCTGTGGCTCCAGTGGAGAGAGTCACTATTAGCTGTAAGATCAGTGAGAGAGTATGGTAATGGGAAACTTCACTTACACTGGTACCAACAGAAACCAGGAGAGCTTCTCAAACTTATATATGCTGCATCCCACCAGAACTCTGGGGTCATGATAGTGGAACCAGGACAGATTTCATTATCACAATAAGCAGTGTGGAAGATAAGGAGGCTGCAGAATATTACTGTCGATTGAGAATTGAGTTCTCTCTCACAGAGCTCCAGCCCCAAACAAAAGCTTTCTTAGGCCTCAGGTGTGCTGCTCAGTGGGGAACTAGATACTCTGGCTATTGCCTCTTCCCTCTGAGCTGCTCTAGGGAGCTGCTGCAGTGAAACATTTCTCAATTTGTTCAGGTAGAAGGACAACAGGGCTCAGGGGATAGGAATACAAATCACAATTTCAATCTTACTGCTCTTTCTCATCCTTGGACAACATAGGCAGGCAGATGAGAAGGAAAGAAGAACAGAGGAAGGAAAGAGAAAAGAAAGAGAAGGGAAATAAGAAACGGTAGGAAGGAAGGGAAAAGGAAGGAAAGAAGAAAAGGGAAGAAAAATAGGAGGAAAGAAAATAAGGAAGGAGAGAATGAAGGAAAAAAGGAAGGAGACAAAGAAGGAGAGAAGGAAGGAGAGAGAGGAAGAGAATAAAGGGAGAAAGGGAAGGAAGAGATTCTGTTAAATGGAATTGTGATACAAGGGAACCCTAGAGGGGGAACACTATAGATGGAGACTGAAGCCAATGGCAGAGAGATTGAATGCCTCCAACACCCCTTAAGGGTATCAGAGAACTATGGGGAGGGGTGAGATGTAACATACCTGGGTATAAGGCAGCATATAAAAATAAGGAGCATAAAATAATTCCTACAGAAAATCTGTCACTATTAGTAAATAGACTGTAGAAAAGGTTTATTATTAATAGAGACTCAGTGGACTTTCTCTGACATAGAAAGTCCTGCTTGAGCTCCACATGGCCTTGGAATTATGGAAAGCAGAGGAGGATGGCATTGATGGACACATATATATTTCTAAATTCTGACTTTGATGAAAACATTTGTCTTCATTGGTCTTCCAGTGTTTTCTTCTGACCTAAAGACAGATGAAGGCAAATAGTTCTGGTTTATACTTAAGTTCTTAATTGTTATTCTGGACAAAGTTTCCTCCTCTGTTGTCCCTGTTCTCCTAGCCTCCCCATCCTCCATACCCCCAATCTCTTTTCTTTAATCTGAGTTCTTACTGTTAAGGAAAATTTCCCAGAGCAGAACTCGTATTAGGGGAATTTAATGGGGTTAGATTCTCATACATACATACATATATGTATATATCTCTATAGCTCATCCCTCATTTGATCCTGGTAAGGCCTCATTCAACTTTAGCCCTCCTAATTGATTTGGTACCTAGTCATGACCTAGACTATTGGTAATAATAATAATAAGTGCTTAATAAATGTTGATTATTTTCTGTCTGCAACAACATGATGATGAAAAGTCTTATAAATGGTTGCAGAGCTAGAACTGAGTGTGGATAAAAAAGTCTCCAGGAAAAACTTTAGATTGGCTCAGTCTCCAGCCTTCTTCATTTGTCTCTAGGAGAATGTCCCCATTGCCCATAGCGTCAACATAATCATTAACAATATATTTATTAACAAAATATTCATTACTCATTGCTATGTAAGTTCCTCAAGAGTAGAGATGGAGTCCCTCTTTGTATATGTCTCATTACCCTGTGGCATGGTGCTTGCCGCATGCAAATGCTTAATCAATATTTGTTGATGGTTTTAATTTGGCTTATTGGAACAGTGGCTAGTGTGTTGCTCCGGGAGTCACAAAGAAGTAAATTCAAATCCAGCCTCAGACAATTACTAGCTGTAGTGGGGACCTAAAACATCCCAAATGACTAAAAGAGAAACTGAAGTAGAGCTCTGAGCCAAAGCACTTTATTAAAGGAACTGACGCACTCTAATGAAGTAGACCCCAGAACTTCCTTATGGTCTGAGATACTCCCTCCTTCCTACATGTTATTTTTATAAGGCTTGATACCAGAGTTATTACTTGAACATTCTAAAGAGGCTATATAAAGTACAGAATCCCACTAGTTGATAGTTCTTGCTTTGTGGGCCAAAAATGATGCATAAGCTAAAATGGTATGTCAGCAGAGTAATGGGGTGGGTGAGGCAGGGGATATCCTCACTGGCTAGGTGGTCATAAGATGGATGCACTTGTTCTTAGTTTAGGCAAGAGGAAATGACACAAGTCATACATATGTTCCAACAACAGATTGTGGGGTGGGGTGCAATCTTTCTTTACCAAGCCACCCATGCTTGGTTTGGTCGTGGAATTTGGGCAAAACGGGATGGAGATATCTGTGTCAGCATTCTTATGTTTATGAAAGTAAGCTTCATAGTTGGAAAACAAATAGTGAACATTACATTAAGGTTTTAGGGCTATTATAGGGGTCATTCCATTAGAACCAGCATTCCTATGTAATTTATATAAAATATGGATTAACACATTGTTTATTCTTATACCCATTATTAGATGACTGCCTAAATATGTATCACTAGATAAATATAGTAAAATAATTGCTAAAATTCAATACCCCTTATAGAATCATAATGAACTGACTAATACTGATTAGAATTTGAGTAGGGGTCCAAAAGAATCATCTCTCACACTGTGTGACCCTGGGCAAGTCACTTAACTTCTTTGTGCCTCAGTTTCCTCAGGTATAAAATGAGGCTGATAATAGAACCTAGCTCCCCAAGTCTTGTGAGAATAAAATATTTACAAAGCACTTTGCAAACCTTAAAGTACTATGTTAACTATTATAATTGATGATGATGAAGAAACTACTCCTGACTAGGTACCAGCTCAATATGAAGGGCTGCAGTTGAATGAGACCATGCCAAAATCAAACAGAGAATGAGGTGTATATCTTCTTTGATACTTGAAGCCATGGGAATTGAATGCATTGAGCAAAATAGCATAGAGGGAGAAAGAAGGTCCAGGTCCCCCTTATCCCTACTTTTCAGCTTCCTTTTGAGTGTTATCTTCCCTTATAAGGGATTGTAGTCTCTTTGAGAGCAAGGACAGTTTTTCTTTTTGGTATTCATATCCTCAGTACTTAGCACAATGCCTGACACTTAGTAGACAATTAACAAATGTTTACTGATTGACAGACAATGTTGTGAAAACCTACAGAGAAGAGAGTGTCAAAAAGAACAGAGTGGATAATTGAGAAAGAGGCGTTAGATTTAGCAATTAAGTGATCACTGGTAACTTTGGAGGGAGCATTTTCAGTTCAATGACAAGGTTGGAAGCCAGACTGTAGAGGATAAAGGAGTGAGAGGAAAGGAAATGGAATTGCTGACTGCAGATGGTCTTCTCAAGGAGTTTAGTCACAGAAGGCAGAAGAAATATAGGATGATAGTTAGCAGGGATAGATGAATCGAGTAAAGATTTTTTGAGGATCATGGAGATGTGGGCATGTTTGTAGGCAGCATAGAAGCAGTCAGTAGACAGGGAGAGTGAAGATTAGTTAGAGAGTGAGGTTGATAGAGGGGAAAATCTACTGGAGGAGATGGAATGAAATGGGATCAATTGTGCATGTAGAGCAAGGCAAGGAGAAAGGCCACCTATGCATATGAAGGAGGAGATGAAAGGAAGACATCTGAGATGAGGAAGAATAAGAGAGACAGAGCTTTCAGTGAATGGCTTCAGTGTTTCAGTGAAATATGGCAAGTTTCTCAGTTGAGAGGATAGGAGATGAAGAAGCTATTGGGAGGTTTGAGGGATGAAAAATATGGAAAAAATGGTTGGGCTGAGTGGGATAGAGAATTGATTAAGGAGGTGCAAAAGCTTGCACTTTACTCTTCTCCAAGTACTTCACAACTCAGTGACACTGGCCTTCTTACTGTTCCTCACATGTGAGACTTCATCTCCCAAATCAGGCAACTTTGATGTTTTCGTCTGAAAACTACCTGTTTGTATCTTTTGACCATTTATCAATTGGAGATTGGCTTATATTCTTATAAATTTGACTCAGTTCTCTATATATTTGAGAAGTGAGGACTTTATCAGAGACACATGCTAAAACAATCATTTCCCAATTTTCTTATTTCCTTCTAATCATGATTCTATTGGCTTTATTTGTGCAAAACCTTTAAATTTAAATACAATCAAAATTATCCATTTTACATTTCATAATTCACTCTATTTCTTGTTTGGTCCTAAATTCTTCTCATCTCCATAGTCTAACAGGTAAACTATTCCTTGCTCTCCTAATTTGCTTATGGTATCACTCTTTATGTCTAAATCATGTACCCATTTTGACTATATCTTGGTATACATCGAAAGATGTTGGCCTACACTTAGTTTGTGCACTATTGTTTTCTAGTTTTCCCAGCAGTCTTTGTCGAACAGTGAGTTATTATCAAAGAAATTGGTTTATCAAATACTTGGTTATTATGGTCATTTATCACTTTGTCTTGTGTACTGATTAACCATTCTATTTCTTAGCCAGTACCAGATTGTTTGGATGGTTACCACTTTATAATACAGTTTGAGATCTGGTATGGGTAAACCACCTCCCTTTGCACTTTCTCATCAATTCCCTTGATATTCTTGACCTTTTTTTCTTCCAGATGGATTTTGTTATTATTTTTCTAGCTCTATTAAATAAATTTTGGGTAGTTTGATTGATATGTCACTGAATAAGTAAATTAATTTAGGTTGAATTGTCATTTTTATTTCATTGGCTTGACCTATCCAAGAGCAATTGATACAATACTGAATAATGGTAGTAACAATGGACATCCATACTTCACCCCTGATCTTATTTGGGAATGCTTCTAGCTTATCCCCAGAGCAGATAATGCTTGCTGGGGTTTGTTGATAGATACTACTTTAATTTTAAGGAAAGTTGCATTTATTCCTACATAGTAGTTTTTTTTAATAGCAATTTGTGCTGTACTGTGTCAAAAGCTTTTTCTGCATCTACTGAGATAATTATATGATTTCTGTTGGTTTTGTTATTGATATTGTCAATTATTTTGATAGTTTTCCTAATTCTCAACTAGTCCTGCATTCCTGATATAAATCTCACCGGGTCATAGTGTTCTTTTTTGGGAGTTCTTTTCTGTTTTGAGACCAATTCATATTTTTCTTTGAGACTTTGCATGTAAGTATTTTGAAATTGTCATCTTCTAAGTTTGTGTCTTGATCTTCCCTTTCATCATAATAACCTTCTATGGTCAGATTGTTGTTTGTTTGCTTATCTGTTTTTAGCCTGTTTCATTACTTTTAAAATTGAGCTCTCTTCCTTGGGTTGAAGGGGAACTGTTCCAAGATTTTTGTGTCAGGAGCTGGAGGCTTTGACTTTGTGTTGTGCCATGATAGTGCTACCTGAGGCCCGTGGTGGACCCTTGTGCTGCACTGGGATTTCAGGCATCTGGTGGCTCACCTGATTTTGCTCTGAGGCATTAGTTGGGGGGCTGGTGCTACACTGGGGTCTGCCCATTTACCTGGTGCTTCACTGAGGGATGTGGTGGGGGTTGGTGCTGCACTGGTGACATGTAGGTCTGCCTGTTAGACTGGTGCCATGCTGAAGGGTGTGTGTGTGTGTGTGTGTGTGTGTGTGTGTGTGTGTGTGTGTGTGTGGCTGTGGAGCCTTTGTCATTGAGCTTCTCTGGGGCCCAGGGCCTCCCACTACCTTGCTCAGGGATATTGCCTGCCCTGGACTGCACTCCCCTTCGACCTGAGTAAGACAGACCTTTCTTTCCTATTGACCTTTCAAGTTGTCTTAGGCTAGAAAATTGTTTCAACTCATCTTTTTATTGGTTCTGCCATTCCAGAATTCATATTAAGGTGCTATTTTATAGTTGTTTAGAGGTGAATATGGGAGAATTCATGCACTTTCCTGCTTTTTCAGCCATCTGGGCTCCCAGGATTGTTATTTTTCTATTATTGAAGTACTACTTTGTTAGGGGCGGTTGTTAGGGGCGGGGTATTGCTGAGTGCCAGCTTGCGTAGTTGTTAGGGGCGGTTGTTAGGGGCGGGGTATTGCTGAGTGCTTAAGGTTGATTGGTTAATGATTGTTATAAGTTCTCCTGCATACGGAAGTTCGGGGCGGAATGTAATTGTCTAGAATAAACAACCCTTATCATCCTCGGGCACTCTGTCTGGTTAATCCTCCTAGGAGGCCGGTGACGACCCGAAGACTTACGATGGGTAAGTAGAGAGGGCGGGGGTCTCGAGGAGCCCGAGACACTACTTAGCTCACAGCTCCCCACCTTTTCCATGATAATAGTGTGAGGCACTTAAATCAATGCTTTTCTGAATTCTAGGTAAACTCAGTAATACAGCATTACACTTAATGGAACAGTTTAGTGACTATATCAAAAAGGAAAAAAAAAAGTTAGGCTGATATTTTTTTTATGGCCATGTCACAAAATGTCCCTTTCTAGATGCTTATTACCTGATTCAGACCTCCTTATCACTGCTCTGCTGTTTGAAGTCTTATCTGAATCTGTGTTCAAAGTCTCCCGATGTCTCTTTCCAATAGGAAGGAGATTATTCTCTCTTCTGGCATCTTGTCCAAGGGACACAAATATTCCATTGCCCTCCCTCAATGCCTCTTAGCTAAAGGGAAGGCTAGTTAAGCAAGACATGATGCCAATGCCATCTCTGAGGGAGGCAACTTCATATGCTTCTCACCATTATTAGAGTTAGCCTTACAGATAGTTTAGAGCCCATGGCAAACCATAGGATTATAGATTTAGAGCTTAAGAGGACCTTGGAGGTCATTTTATAATGCTTGTATTACTGTAAAAAATTGTTCACTTGGTTCTGCTCATTTCACTCTGAATCAGTTCACAAACTCTTCCCAGGTTTCCCTGAAACCACACCTGTCATTTCTTCTTAAAGTAGTATTCTACTTCATTCATGTATGATGGTCTGTCTAACCATTCTCCAATTTTTGGATACTCCCTCAGTATCTAGTTTGTTGCCACCACAAAATGATCTGCTCTGAATATGTTAATATGTATGGACCCTTTTCTCTTTCTTTTCTCCTTTCTGTATTCAGGCCTAGTAATGGTGTTTCTGGTTCAAAGAATTTGCTGAGTTTAGTAACTCTTGGAGCAGAGTTCTCAACTGTCTTCCAAAAAGGTGAGACTAACAGTGCATTAAGTTGCTTTTCCCCCTGCAGCCCCTCCCCCACATTTTTTCTTTTCTTTTCTTTGTCAACCTCACCAATCTGATGCCCCCTTTTTCTTCAATAGATCAGGAAATTGAGGGTCAGAAAGGTCAGGTGATATGCCCAGAGTCACACAATTCTTATTTGTTTGATGTCAAATTGGGACCAAGTCTTCCTTGGATTTCAGGTCCAGCAAGCTACCCACTATGCCACACTAACTCTCTCTACCGTATTTTGAGCCCCTCTGTAGACCTTTCAATATTAGTTCATGGGTAAAAATCAGGCCAGACTATACATCAGGGACAGTACTAAGGAGTAAAGGGAATGAGAGCCCAGCAGCTTCCAGGTTGAGGGTGTGATTCTGTCTTTGTAGGTGAGGCTCAGTGTCTACAAATTGTCTAGGCATCTGTGTGTTTATGACATGCTCTGTATCTTCCCTAGGGTCCAACTTCCTGTGGTTTGAAGAAAATGCCATTCTGTAATCATATTTTGGACTGAATATACAGTGAAAATCTTTTGGAATTAAGCAGCTATTGGTTATGAGAAAATTGATAATTCCCTCCCTTCTTATATCAAAGGACATATATACACACATACACACAGCTTTCCTCAGCATGAAAGTACAATCTGTTCTTCAGAATGGGGACCAAATGGGTAGAAACTTTTCATATTCTGAGTACTGGGGACCAATTATCTATTCTTTGTTCAGACCTCCCCCAACAGCCAGTGGGCAGGGTCACCACATGGAGGGTCAGTGAAAGTCTCCTATACAATATTGGGAATACTTCCCTCAACATTCAGTCACAAAATAGGGACAAGTTCCCAAGTTTTTTGTTTATTATATCTTCTTTAATCCCTGGGACCCTGCCTAGTCTAGGAGGAGTAGGTCTAGGACAAACTTCACTCCAATAATCAGTAGGTTGGAGGTTGAGGATTCAGAAAATTATTATTATCTACAAATCACTCAGTTCCCTCCCTTAGTGCTCCAGTCACTTCTCAGGTTTGGGCAGGCTTGTCACTGGGACTTAGCTATCCCAACTCCTTCCTCTTTTACAAAACTGCTATAGAGACATTCAGGTGCTGTGTCTGTAAATCAATCAAAGTTTATTAGCTGTGTGTGGTCACCTCACCCTGAAGCCCCATTGCTCAAACATACACTTGAGAAATGATTACCCCACATATATACCCCAACAAATTTCATCGAGTTTGTGCAAACTTCTCCCAGGTCTCCCTCTCAGAAGATATAGGTATTAAAAAACAAACAACCTTACACTGATGTCCTTTTTCATTTTTGTTCTTCAAGCTCTACCTGCCTACTCATTCCTGGTTGCAAGAAGAAACCCCAAATCTAAAATAGGTTTGGAAGAAATTTATCTGATCTTTTGGTAGAGGACAGCCAGCTATAAAGGGGGTATGTCTCCCTCTCTGCCAGGTTCTGGAAGGTTTATATTAGATAGGATTTTGGCAAACATCTGCACATGAATCATACATAAATCATACGGTCTTCAGTAAAGGAATTTCACCATGAGGACTGTTCAAAAGTCAAGCAGATTGAGATGGCTATGACTTATTTTTATTGAGTTGTGTCAGTTGTCTGACTCTTTGTAACTCTATTTAGGTTTTCTTGGCAAAGATACTGGAGTGGTTTGCTATTTCCTTCTCCAGCTCCTTCTACAAATACAAAAAAATAAAATTTAGGCACGACAAAAACACATATCCAAAACCCTATACCGAAAACACAGCTTGGCTGGACTCCAAACCAGTCCTGGTTGTGATAAGGCAAAACAAGAATATTTTGGTTAGATTCAGGACCTAAAACAAAATTCCTTGTAGTTATCTCAGGATTCCTAGAGAGTTACTGACATTCTGGGCACAAACCACCTCTAATAATATAATGCTGGATTTCAACAGTATAATAATCAATTTCCTGAACAATATAATAAAGCATTTTTTACACAGGAGTATGCTTTTAGCTCACTATCCCAGAGTAAGGTTGTTCCATTACCCTCCCCTACCTCCCCTTCAGGATCCTAGGGTTATTGTTGAAGGTTAGGAGTATCGCTTCTTCTAAGACCTTTGCCTTGAGTTCCAATTCTAGGTTTATTGCCTAGTCCCTCTGTTTATTGCCAGTGACTAGCACCCTAGAACCATTCCACCAATTGACATAATTTAGCATTTACAAGGGGATATTTACTTTGAAGAGATCATAATCACGGAAGTACGAGCATTTCTCTCCAACACCATGAGGGCATGTTCTCCCCTACACCATTTTGGTCTCTGAGGAGAGTGGGTTCAGACTTAATTCAGTTTATAGCAATGGATCCACCAAGTTCTTGTTCAAGTTTGTCATTGACGATGCATGAATCTTTGTCTTTTGCTACTGCTAGGCTAGGTCCAAAGGTCACTGCTTCCTCCTTAGGGCATTGATATTTTGTCACTACAAAGCCTAATATAGACTCAATCCCTGAACTCTAAGTCTCCTGGACTCTCTGATGTCTCTCCTCTGACTTTTCAAAATTCACAAGGTCATGAACTCTGACTTCCATCATCTAACTTGAAAAAACAAATGTGAAGGCACTCAAAGAATCAAGACCTAGATTCACAGACACATGTTGGCCTTGGTGGGCAGTATCTGAGGCCTCCTAAACTTATCCAGTAGCATTATCTTTTACAGAATGATGAAGTCAGGGAAGAAATGAAGCAGGTCCAACTAAGAGAAAGAGGCAGGAACCAAGAAGTTCTTTTTAAGGTGTCCCCAGTTGTAGATCTGTAATTACAGCCAATCTAGGAGAATATTTAGCACATCCTAAGCCCTCCAGAAGCAGAAACAAAGTATATACCTATGGTCCAGAGTCTCTCCAAAGCACTTCCATGAATACGTTATCAGGACTCTCCCTGGAGCAGGCTCCCTGACCTAGTCCACATGGGGAATTGCATGATCTGAGCATACTGATGCTTCCTGCATGGGTTGAGAAGGTCATCGGTTAGTCCCTTGTTATACTAGCAAGTCAACTCAATAATTATTGAATTACTTAATATTTTCTATGTGCAAGTCAGTTTGGCAAACTTCCCAGATACAGTTTCTACCCTAACAGAGTTTAAAACCTACTAAGAGTGGGCAAGAACATTTTATAGACATTACCAGCCAGGTGGTACAGTGACTAGAGCCCTGAGACTAGAGTCGTGAAGCTCATCTTCTTAAGTTCAAATCTGGCCTCAGATACTTGTTAGTTGTGCGACCCTGGGCAAGTCACATAACCCTACTTGTCTCAGTTTCCTTATCTGTAAAATGTGGAGAAATGTCGAACCACTCCAGTGTCTCTGCCAAGGAAATCCCAAATGGGTTGATGAAGAATCAGATAAGATTGAAAAATGACTGAGCAACAACAAAAAAGGTAGTAGTGAAGCCTGGGCAATAGGGAGAACCAAAGAAATTCCTCGAGGGCAATTTGTGGTGGGAAAAATAATTTTTATCCTCCAGATGCAGGATAATTATGTACATGGCAAGGGAGCTTCCTTCTGCTTTCAGCTTTTGTGTGGCTTCTTCCTCATGAGACAAATGAGCTCTGTGATTCTCTTTTTGTTTAAAAGCCAGAGGGAGTTTTATAGTATTTTAAGGAAAGCAACTGTCCTATGCTACAGGGCCAGCAGTAGTCATGGGTATGTAGTGTGCATGTGGAAATGTCTTTTTTTTATATGTAGTCGCCTGTGCATATATACTTCCACAGATGATTGCTAAAAAGCATTTCATTTATAACATTTATAACTGCTAAGAACCAAACTCCTCCCAACACAGAACAGAATCCTCTTAGCTTCCCAATTCTCATATAAATGTATTAAAAATAGAATATATAACATATATATTTTACATAAGTTTGGACTAAACCTCCTGATTTAGAGCTCAGGATTCTGTTAAATACCACACGTGAGCTTATGGTCAGCAATCCTTATACCTCTTGACTTTAATCTCTGAAGCCTAGTTTACTTTTCTCCTTCCTTTCTGAGATATTAACCCTAACCCTATTCTTTTTAGGAAACTGGTGGCACACTGGATTGAACACTGGTCCTGGAGTTTGGAAGATCTGATTTCAAAAAACTGCCTGAGACACTAACAAGCTGAGTGACCCTGGGTAAGTCAGTTAGCCCTTGTTTACCTCAGTTTCTTTAGCTATAAAACAGGAGTAATAATAGCAGCTACCTCACAGGGTTGCTGTGAGGATCAAATGAAATGATATTTGTAAAAATCATTTAGCACAATGCTTGGAACTATATAAAGACTTATTTCCTTCCCTTTACCCTCTGTTCTGCATGTGTCTTTTAAAATTTCTAATTACTTACAATTTCTTCTTTAGAATATTAGTTCCTTGGCATTAGGGACAAGTATGGTCTTCCTTTCTATCCACAGCACTTAGCACAGCACTTGGCACATAGGAAGAACTTAAGGAATATCAGTTGATGGTCTGACCAGATAGCTACCAAACAAGTCTAGAGTTTTCTCGGTTTTCCAACTCCAATTTTCTTGTTTCCCAATCTAGATGACAAGTGGAGTAGGTTAGAGTTGTCAGAGGTTAAGCCAAATTCCAGGATCTTGGTCATTATTTCTGTGATGATTTAAGGAGTTCAGGTTTAGAGGTAGAATGGAGACAGAGATCATTAAGTCCAAACCCTTTATTGAAACCAACAAGATTCAAAGCTATTACTAACAAGGGTTATCAGAAAAGAGTCTGGACATAGTGGTCAATGAATATCATGCAAATAAATGATAGAAACAGTGCAAGAAATCACTGTAGGCTGTATACATTCAGCACCTATTGACCAAGATCTGACCAGGCTAGGTGGCTAGAGTTATACTCTAGAGTCTTGACTATCTTTTATAGATTAACAAATGAAAGATACCTGTCCTATATATATAGATCTCAAAATAGCCTTGAGCTCTCAACCAATTAACTAACTGCCTTACAATGAGAACTTTATCACTGATCAAAATGTATCTCGAATAAAATCTATGCATAAAAATGTAAGAACAGCACTTTAACGGGGGTATCACACCATGTACTCATGATCTGCAAGTTACATGGAATAAAAAGCTCAGAGACTTAATAGAAATCAAAAGCATGTGGGAATATCTGGAGGTATATATAATTCCCATCATCCTATACTCTACTAGTGTCTTTGGTGGGGTAGTAGATAGTTTTGGAGTTGGAGACAAGAATCTTGTCTTCAAATCTTGCTTCAGTAATCCATTAGTTGTATGACCCATGGCAAGTCACCTCCTCTCAGTCTGAGTTTCTTAATCTGTGAAAGAATAACCAAAACAGGTGGATTGAGAGAATCAAATAAACTAACATACCAATCTTGCCCGTTTAGAAATAGTAGCTGTGATTATTAGTGCTGGATGTCAATGTCAGTAGACCAGAGGAAGAGCTTATGTCTTAACAGTTTAATTCAACTAGAAAAAATATTTACTTGTATACCTTCAGAACATTAAATAGAAAGGATCAACAGTGGGCTAATGACTTGCCCCAGAACTCTTTCTATCTGAACTCATTAGAAGACGAGAAAAATAAGACTAATGAATGCTAAGGATGATCACTAACATCTCACTAGCTCTTTGTAGCTTACAAAGTAATCGTACTCCAAAATTATCTTATTTTCCTCCTCATTGTACAGATTTATGGAAGTGAGTTTCAGCAAGATTACAGTGAATTTGCTCAAGGCTGCACTGCTAGTTCATGGTTTTTAAAATGGGTTAATTAGACAAAAAAGAATGTGGTGAGATGAAATTATCATTGGTTCTATGGCCATTATCATATGTTCCACGATCAAATATGGTCTGTATGATCTAGTGTCAAACATTGAAGATGGAGTTTTTCAGGAAAAGACTGAAAGATGGTGGTGTAGAAGCAAGAAAACTCCCTGGCTCCCCCCATAACCACCTCAAATACCTATAAAATATGACTCTAAACAAACTTAGGGCTACAGAATGCTACATAAACGTAAGTGATAAAGATGAGGCCATATGGAATGATGGATAGGGAAGTGACCTGAGAGTCAAGAAACTGAGGATCAAGTCCTGATTCTCACCCATGCTGGCTGTTCCCGAAAAATTCCTAAAGCTCAAAGTACTAACAACAACTCCCAGGACTCTTCTTTGTAGAGAAGAGTCCAAGATGCACAAGTAGATGTTTGTCTTTGAGAACTTATCATACCGAGTCACATCTGGACAAATCAATGCCTCTGTGGATATACCACATGTAACAAGGTGGTACAGTGCATGGAAAGCAGGTCTCGGATTCAGGAATACATAAGTTCAAGTCTTGCCTCAGACACTTACTTGGTGTTAATCCCTGACCATGTCACTTCAACTTTGACTGCATCAGTTTCCTCATTTGTAAACTGGTTTTTGTCCCCACTAATAGAGTGCTATTTATTAATAGCACTTCCCCCTTAGTGCAATTATAAGGACTAAAGGAGATAAAATTTTAATGTACTTTGCCAACTCGAGGGCAATCAAAAATGCCAACCATATAGTAATAATAACAATTAATATTAATATTACTGCATCCTCCATCATAATATGAACACTTCGGGAGCATGAACTATTCTACTTTTCCATATTTCTCCCCAGCTCTTAACAGTCTATTTTTTGTAAAGCTTAATAAATGCTCTTGCAGCTTTTGAATTTTGAATGTAGATCAAAGCATACTTCTTCATACTGTTATTTTTCTTTGGGTTTTTGGTCTGTGTTTTCTTTCACAGCGTGTTTTGCCTGACTTCACATGTATAACATATGTCAGATTGCTTGCCTTCTCAATGAGAGAAAAGGAAAGGGAGGCAGAAAATTTGGAACTCAAAAATTTTTTTAAAAAGGCTAAAATAACTGTTAAATGTAATTGGGAAAAAATATTTTTTAAAAGCATAAATGCTTTTTCATGTATTCATTCACTGTTGATTGATCAAAGAAAGGAAAGGCTGAAGGCAGGTATGCCAAAGAAGGGGCTCTTGCAATCCCCCCTGGACAGCAACAATTATGCAGAAATGAGTGACTCTCTCCAGTCTCCTTGTTTCTTAGACAGTCATCTTCCCCTTCATCTCTTCACATTTGGCACACAGAGTTACTCAGATCCACACTTCTGGAGTCACAAGTAGGATATGGGATGGATCAGAGAATGGGTCCTCACCTTTATGGCATGCCTGGAATGGGAAAATGGGGCCAAGGGCAGACATAACCTTTTCCTCCACGGTGCTCAGAGCAACTACAGTATTATCATCTAGTGACTGACAAAACCCATTCACACAGGAATGAGGCTCTCCTAGGTTTTTTCCAGGGTCCAGGTTGGGATCTGTCCATGAGCCAGACCCTCCTTGCTGCCTCCTCGAATTCTCACCTTCTCCAGCAGAGGGAGGCAGTGAGGCAGGTCCATGAGCAGAGTCAGGGGAAGCACCTCCCAATCCTACAAGCTGTGAGCTCCTGCCTTCTGTGCCAGCTCCCAGGGCTTGGAGCTCTCTCGGGGTTATAGGGAATCTACTCCTGGGACACAGAGAGGAGCCTCCCTTCATTTCCCCATAAGCCGGCTGCAGCCATTCCTACATCAGTCACTAACCAAGATCTTGCCTTTACTCTTGACGTCACACATTTGGGGACAGAAAAGAGTGAGGCTCCTCCCCCAGAGGCAGCCCCAGCCAGTGGGACTCAGTGTGGCTCACAGGGTCCCTGAGGAGAGGCTCCTGCCAGACCTGGGGCTCTTTTGCATATGGAAACCCTGTAGTGAGCCCTGCTGAGGATATAAAAGCTTCCTCCTTCCTTGCTGCCCTCTTAGGGTCTGAGTGCTCTCTGTGCAGGTGTCTAAAGGCCAGGATGGTCTCCCCAAGGCAGCTTCTCTGGCTCCTGGTGCTCTGGGCTCAGGGTAAGACACAGCAGAGCAGGGAAGGGTCTAGAAGATCACAGGTTTTCAAGGATGAAAAACCTAATGACCTTTTGATACAGTGGGTGAGGAAGCTTAGGCACAACAGAAGCATATGAGGGCAGACTGGCATGACCAGGGCCCAATTACATCTGTGGAAAAGATGGTTGCTCTCATGTAGACAACAAATAAAGCTACTTGCAAGTTTCTTGGAATTTCAGCAGTCTCCAGAACACTGTCTTGTTCCTATACTTTAACTTGGACATTCACATAGTTCTATTTTCTTCTAATTTTGTTGGTTTCCCAGATTCCCAAGGATCTATTGTGATGACCCAGGCTCCAGCCTCCTTGTCCCAATCTCCAGGAGAGACAGTCACCATCAGCTGCAAGGCCAGTGAGAGTTTAAATAAGTTTGGTATTGTCTACTTAAGTTGGTACCATCAGAAACCTGGCCAAGCCCTAAGGCTCCTCATCTACTTGGCCTCTGCAAGGGCATCAGGAGTGCCTGCCCGGTTCAGTGGCAGTGGGTCTGAAGATGACTTCGCTCTCACCATCAGCAGCCTGGAGCCTGAGGATGCTGGACATTATTACTGCCTGCAGTCTAGGTACCCCCCTTCCCACAGTGCTTCAGCCCTGCACAAAAACCTGCCCAGGCTGTTCAGGGGATTCAGCTCAGAGCAGAAGCTGCTTCCTCTCTGGTCCTCAGGGCAGAGCAGCCCCTGCTCTCTGGGAAGTCTCACATCTCCCAGGACTTCTCCTTTTTGGTCCCAAAGGTCCCCTCCTTCATGTCAATCACAAACCCTGTCTGCTCAGCCCAGGCAGAGTGCAGGTGGATCAGCCTCTGGGAAGCAAAGGGGAAAATCCAAACAGGGGACATGTGGACACTTGGAGTTCATTCTATCTCTTTGCCTCGACATAAAGGGTTTCTCTTGTTGGAGCCCGAGTTCATGTTGAGGAGGCTTCGCTCTAGTTCTCTGTGGCAAATGGTAGAAACATGTTAATTGTTGATGTTCAGTCGTGTCTGACTCTTTGTGACCCCACCTTGAGGTTTTCCTGGCAGAGATCCTGGAGTAGTTTGTCATTTCCTTCTCCTGCTCATTTCACAGATGAGGAAACTGAGGCAAATAGGGTTAAGTGATTTAGCCAGGGTTACCTAGCTGGGAAATGTTTAAAGTCAGATTTGAGATGAGGAACATGGGTCTTTTGAGTTACAGTACTAGTGCTCTATCCACTGAGCAACTTGGCTGCCATGATACAGAATAAGTTCTTTTTCTCCAGCTCTGGCCACACTGGTCTCACAGGGCTGGACTCCTTATGACCTGAGCCTAGCCAAGAGCCAAGGTGACTGCTCAGTTACTCACTTGTTAAAGGCTCATCATTTCCTGCAGTTGGAAGACCTTATTGACTGTCTCAGGCTAATGTGTGCACCTGGGTGGGTTGGAGCATACCTCCCAGAAGACATAGGGAGAGTTCCTAGGACCATAAGTACTAAGGACGCACCATTCACTGGTCACCTCTGCAAGGTATCTCTCACTTTCTTTTCTGCCATAGGAGAACTTCTTGGGTGATATGAGGGTCTGAGGCCTCCAACTCTAGGCAGACTCTCTGAAAGAGCCTCCAAAGTATCCCAACCACTGGTGGGCCTAGATCCCTGATGTGTGGGGGCCTCCAAGCCCCTTCTGAATTCAAGGCACTTTTACCTCTGGTCATGGCTGTTGTCCTTTGTTCTCAAAGAGGACCAAAACGACATCAGTGTGCTAAAGTTAAGTTTTAATGTGTCTGACTGTGGCTGATCAGACCAATATGAGCTCAGAATGCTCTACCATAGGTCAGGCACAAATAGTATGTGTGAACATTTGGGGTGGAATCTCCAAATTTGCATATCCTTCGTTTCCTTTGAGCTGTTTCAATTCTGCTTTGCTCATAGAGCACAGCACCTTCTTTCATGTGGGCATGCCATGCTGAATGGTCCTGTGCCAGTGTCTCCCATGTCACACCATCAATTCCAAAGTTCTTCATAGAGACCTTGAGAGTGTCCTTCTACTGCTTCTTCTGACCACCATGTGAATGCTTGCTCTGTGTGAGATCTCCGTACAAATGACTGTTTTATTGAGAAAAAAAAAGACTGTCATGGAGAAAAAAGGAGACCTCTGGTCATAGTCCCCCAGTTGTATGACAACTAGCTTTAGCTCTAACTCCTAAAGCCAAGTCGAATTATATTTCAAATATGTGGAAGGAGGGTGATCTAGCTTGAGAATCTGTGGACAAAACTTTCAGGCTAAGAATGCAGCCAGAGTAGGGGAAAACAAAACCAACCTCAGAGAAGGCAGACTCTGACTACCACTGATGCCCAGACTGCAGCTTCCTGAATCTTGTGACTACTCGGTCCTTCTCCACTAAAGGAATGGAAGTTGGCTCTGGTCCAGTTCTGCTCACATGATATCCCTGAAGTTCCTTGAACTTTGGGCTTTTCTGGATCACAGTGCTAACCCTCCTCAGGCAGAACTGCCTCCCCTGACTCATCAGCTCTTAGCTTATGACCCAGGCCTCCAGTGCTCTGGCTCCTAATCTACCACTCACCAAGAGGCAAGGTCCCAGACCCATCAGGACATTTAGCCATAAGTTAACAAACACATCAAATTAAAAAAACAACAACACTTTAATCACCTATTACATGCAAAAAGCGTTGGATTCATAGGCCATAGTCAGTTCCTGGCCTTGTGGGAATTTCATATTCAGTTAGAGAGAAGGCAACTGGTATCTACGGATCAATTTGAAGAGGAAAAATAGACACATATGGGAGGAATAGCAGAGGCCTTCCTAGTGGGATGGAACCTGAGCTGGTCTTCAGAGGAATCTGGAGATTCTGCCTGGTGGAGGTGGGGAGGGCCTGCATGGCCCTCTGTGGGAGCCACCTGTGCAAAGACCTAGCAATAAGTGATGGAAGGCTATGTGCAGAAAGAGGTGGTGTACTGGATTCACTAGAACGAAAAACTTTACCAAAGCTGGGTAATGTGGCATCAGCCTGGGAATGGAGGAGGGGGCCACATTGTAGAGAATGTTCAATGCCAGGGTAAGGATTTTATGTTTTATCTTAGAATACACTGGAAGAGAGGTTTTAATGGTCTGATCAAAGTTGCAAGGCTAAGTAGTGAGCAGGACAGACATTTAGGCAGGCCAATCACTGAGGCTGAGAGTCTTTCCCTAAATGTCCTTGGTGGGCTCAGGCCCATCTTTCCCAAAACAAGCCAAGGGACCCTCAGTCCTCCCTCTTCTCTCTCTGTCCTTATTTCCACTCTCAGCTTAGGTAGATGCATGTATGGAGGATATAGATGACATAGAGTTAATAGAGATGGTAGAGATACAATTGTCAGTGACATGAATATAGGAAATTTAGATGATGCAACATGGAATAATGGACACAAAAGTGCTTGATTTTGTAGATTTCTTTTCATCCTGTCTCCCCCTTCCATCCTGGGCCACCTCCAGTCATCTTGATGAGCGTCTGGTCACTTGGTGCAGATGCCTCTGGAGGACAGAGTGAGGTGGTGACCTGACACAGCCCTCCCTTACAAAGTCAAGTGCAAGTCACATCGTCTTTTCCCTCATGTCTTAGTCCTCTTCAAAAATGAAGGATAAACACAAGCTGTGAGTGTATCAAACTGCCTTAAAGGTGACCCAGCTAGTTGGGGAGCTTAGCTCTTCCTCTCCCTTTCATTCTTCCTCTCCTTGGCCTTCTGCTTTCCAAAAGAAGGTAAATTTTGTTCGACAGACCCCCTTAACTTGTGGTTTACTTACTCTTTCGACTCCTTAATTTGGGGTTTACTAGCTAGATTCCTTCCTTCCTTCCTTCCTTCCTCTTTCTTTCTCTTTCCCCAAATCTTAAACCCAGTTAACTCTGAACTCATTGATTGAACCACATTAGGTTCCTGCCCAAGCTCCACTTAATGGCTGTATTTTGGGCCCTCCTGGCTTAGAGTGAATGTCGGTGTTAACTGTTTCTCTTTGGAACAGCAACCCTGACAGTCTATCCCTCCCAATTTGTCTTTTCCCTTTTTTTTTCTAATGAAAGGGGCCATCCCTTCCTTCACTTCTTAAAGAGGTCTCTTCACTGAATGAGCGCTACCTTACTCTGAGTACATGAAACATCAAATACAGTAGCTTGCAAGTTGTTTGTGATGTCAGTCATCTCCAGAAAACTGTCTTGTTCATAACCTTTGACTTGAACTTTCACCCAATTCTATCTTCCTCTAAATTTATTGGTTCCCTAGATTCCCAAGGAGCCATTGTTCTGACCCAGTCTCCAGGATCTTTGTCCAGCTCTCCAGGAGAGACAGTCACCATCACCTGCAAGGCAAGGGAGATTTTAAATGAACATGATAAAAGCTACTTAAATTGGTACCAGCAGAAACCTGGTCAAGCCCCCAGACTCCTCCTCTACTTGGCTGCCAGGTTACCAGGCCACTGAAAGTAGCTTCCATATCTGGCAATTAGGTAGCATCATGGAAAGTGTACTGACCTCAGAGTCAGAAGACCCAAGTTCAAATCCAGCCTCAGATGCTACCCTTGTGACACTGGGAAGGTCAATTAATCTCTGACTGTTCCTGGCAAAGATATTGGAGTGGTTTGTCCTTTCCTTCTGCAGTTCATTTTACAGATGAGCAAACTGAGGCAAACAAGGTTAAGTGACTTGCCCAGGGGCACAAAGTTAGCAAGTATCTGAAGTCAAATTTGAACTCAGGTCTTCCTGATTCCAAGCCCAGTGGTCTATCCACTGCGCCACCTAGCTGCCTTTATTAAGTATTCCTGTGCGCCACACACAGTGTGCAAAGTGTTGGAAATACAAATACAGATGCAAAGACAGTTCATGCCCTCAAGGAGCTTCCATTCTAATGTGGAGAGATAGCACTCTTAG
Organism: Pseudochirops corinnae; assembly: GCA_028646515.1. Lineage (NCBI taxonomy): Eukaryota > Metazoa > Chordata > Mammalia > Diprotodontia > Pseudocheiridae > Pseudochirops > Pseudochirops corinnae. The sequence continues at coordinate 30,143,461 of CM053585.1, read as the reverse complement.
GGGAATGGTGACCCAGGTAGAGCACTTTGGTTTCGAAAGCTTTGGGGATGGTAAGTAGGAGTATTGGGGCAGAGACTGACACACCTAGGAGCAGTGGCAAAGCAGATTTTACTACGAATGGATAGAAAAGCATGTGTTCAATGTGGTGCCCCAGTCTCCAGCCTCTCTGTCTGTGGTTCCAGGAGATTCCCTGTTAGGATGGGATAACATGGTAGCAGCAGGAACCAGGACAGTCGCCCAAACTCCTGTTGTCTGAAGCTTCTCACCTGCATTCTGGGGGCCCTGCCTGGCTCACTCACAGTGGGTTGTTATTAGTGCCCTGGAGGCCATTTGCTGCCAATTACTACAATTGGGAATGTAATGCTGCTGCTCTCCCACTGTGCTGCAGCCCAGAATACAGCCCCTGACCTCTGGGGAGGGGGTGCTTCTTCAAAGGCCACAGACACAGACAGGAGGGGAGCAGAGGCTTTACCACTGGGACGGACCCTGGGCTGGGTTTCAAAGGAAGCTGGGCATTCTGCTTGGTGGAGGTGGAGAGGACGCACAGGACTGTCCCCATGGTTACATTGCCACCCTCTCTTAGAATCCCTGAGTTCCCCTGGGAAGCAGGAAAAAAGCTCTTAATTCTCAGCTGAGCAGGGAGCTTTACCGCCAAGACAAGCAGAAATAGAAGTACACACACACACACATGCAGACACACACACATGCAGACACACACATAGACATACACAGACACACAAACACAAAGAGATACACACACAGACATGGATACACACACAGACACAAAGAGATACACACACACACAGATACACACAGAAACACACACACACACACACACGCACACACACACACACACGCACACACCCAGCGTCCCTTTCCTCTCCAGTTCCGGTAACACGAACCAGGGCCATATCTCACTCTGCTCCGGTACCTGGAGGATGAGGGTCAGCCTGGGCCCGAGGCTCCGTACCTGAGACGGGAATGGGAATCGGAAGGTTTCCCGGGCCCCAGAATAGACCTAGGGGGGAGTTTGAAGCTTCCCATCCGCGAAGATGATCTTTGCCCCTGATTGGCTGAACGTGGTCACATGCAGCCTGTGGTGGGAGGAGTTTGCTGAAGGGAAGCGGAGCCCACAGGAAGCTGATTCAGAGCCAGAGAGAAGCTGGGACAGAGCACGCTGGTTGAGGAGAGAGAGGTTGGTGAGTAAACATCCATCTTGTATTGGTGTGTGGGAAGGCTGAAGGATGTAGTGGCTCTCAGAGGTATTTTTCTGAACATCTTTGGTTCTATGGTATCTAAAGAGATGTTTCAATTCTGTCCTCTACCTGGAGAGTTTGGCATATTTTGCAATGGAACGTCATGTGATACTATAGTCATGGTCTTTCTCGTGATCATGGGTGCTTGCAAAGACAAGCATGAGCAGCTTTCCCAAGGACTGCTGCTGTGAACAACTTTTCAAGATTCTGATTATACAGTATAGTGAACTCTCTATTTATTCCTCAATAAACCAAGACAAAACATTCGCAGAAATCAAAATACAGCATTTACAATGTTAAGACATAACAACTTATCACTAAAATGGCCACCTAAGTTTTCACCAGAGTAGTCATATAGTTTTAAACAAAGTACATTCATTCTGTAACTCAATCATTTAGTAAGTTCTCAATTCAATCACAATTTCAAAGTTCTCTTTTAAACAAGGTGCATTGATTTAGATAATCACAAAGTCCAAAGGTCAAAAGTTTTCTACCCCTAGGTCACAAGTAAGTTACAATTTGATTTACTTAGTACCTCTGGAGTAGTAGAAAGTGCAAAGGCCATCCACCCCTCGGTCACAAGTAAGTTACAATTTCATCAGTCAGCATTAAATGCCCAAGGAGAGATCTTTTATTTCATCTTTATTCAAAGCAGGCTCTCTGCTTCCATGGTTCCTCTTCCATGGTCCCAGCTACTTCCTGAGTCTAACCAATAGCCTGTGAGTTCAAAGGCACATAGCTCCCAGTTCCTTGTGCAGCATTCTGTGCAGTTCCTACTCCATATTGAAGCTCACAGTGTCCAGTCCACCTTAAATCCTTATTCAAAAATCAAGAAACTGAGTTCTAGAGCCAGAAAGTCAAAGTCATTACAATAACTACCAAGTTGGTATACATGGTTAATGCAGTGAACAGCCACATTCCCAAGCCCTCACAACAGAACAGGTTCCCTCAAGCAAGGATCTTTTTCTCTTACTCATGGTAGCTCCTCAGCCTGGTTCTTGGAATCTCTCAGCAGAAGTTCCCACAAGAAAGGTCTCAGCAGAAGCTCCAGGTGACTTTCAGAAGTCAGAAGCCACCACAACTTTGAGTTTTGCTACCAAAAGTCTGAGTTCTGTGTCAGTTCTCAGTTCTCATTTCTCTTTTCAATTCCTTTTCGATTCTCAGTTCAGTGCTCAATCCAGCAGTAGCAGCACAGACTCCAGATGCTTGCTGAGAGAAATTTTGTGTCAGCATGGGCTTTTCCTTAAATATATGATTAGCTCCTCCCTGTTATGCCCCTTCCTGTTACATCAGCAACAGGGGTTCATACCTTCTGTTTCTTAACAGTGGCTTGATATAATTGAAACTAAGTGCTAAGTACCTGTTTGCAAATACAAAGGGATCTTCAAATTCCATTACTATTACAACACTGTAAATATTGCATTGGCACTACAATACCCCAGCACAGTGACTTTTTCAGTCTTTGGGCCCCTCCCTGCCCACCACTGCCCATTGCCAAATAAGGCCCAGAAGGGTGGGGACTGTCTTTACTTTTGTTCTAAACAAAGCCGGAAGGATCATGAAGGATTCTGCGCTGGGGTATTGAGCTCCTGCATTTCCAACAGCAATTTCACATTCAGTCCTTTTCTGGCCTCTTCCCTAATTTCCTGCTATCTTTGTGCCCTGGGACCAACATGTCCTGCTTTCAGCACATCTCCCCTTCCCATTAGAACCTGGATCTTGGGGGGTGAAGAGGAAAATAGTGGGGCGCCCCAGTGGATGGATTTCAATTGCTTAATTAGGTGACAGAAACCTCTAGACTTAGAGGCAGATGTGAAGGTTTATGTAAGTGGGTAGAGAAGGTTTATAACATGTCCTGTAACACATGACTTGGGACCCAGCTGTCCTGGTGTCCTAATCTCAGCTCTCATTAAGATTCAACTGTCTTCCAGAAAGAGAATATCTCTTGAGAAATGAAAACAAGGCTGAGGGAAACACTCCCTCGGTGTAATGACTGGGGTATAGAAGGGCAAAAAAGGATATGGGCCAAGGTGTTAAATGTCTTCAGTTTGGAGGAGAGCTAAGTGGGAACCTGGCACGTTTGGGGCCCAGGTTGTAGAGAAGAAAGAGGGGGCTGAAGGGTAAGGGGATACAGGGAGGGGAATGGGTGTGTGAGGGATAATTTATAGTGAAGTTTCTCCATTCTGAAAAATTAAATCTAGAATGGCTTCAGTATTCACTAGGCCTACATTTAGAGGTCACCTGACCTTGAAGCAATCTGGGGCTTAGAGCAATGGAGACCCTCCCCCAGAGCCAACTTAGCAGAAGATATGCCAAATAAGGTTAAGACTGCTTTCATTGGACACCTACATGTTTCCAGGACCTTTGTCTCAGAGAGATTCCCATGCTTAGGTTGTGGGACAGCCCCCCTACCAATAAGAGTGAAAGCCAGTTGGGGGGAGGTTGGGTTTTTGCATTAGAAGATTATATAACCATGGGCTTGCTCTCTCCCTGCCGCCATGTGGGTGACAGGGGCAGAGTCCTTTCTCATGAGAAAGAATAAAGACCTTTTCTGACCTTAGATTCAGACTCTGAACTCTGCCATTTCACAAAGGTGGGAGAACAGGGAGGGATGTAGGATGGACATAGTGTTGTGGGGAAGAAGATGAGTGTGGCAGGAGGAGAGCTGGAATACCTGGGGCTTCTGCTGAGGAAGTTTGGAGTCTCAGAGCAGAGTAAGGGATGGAGGGAGAGAAGTGGTACAACAATGGGGGAGCGGAGCTCTCAGAGATTCTTAGGCTTGTGGCTGGCAGACCTGGTGGAAATTCTCTCCCTGGGGTCAAGATTGGAAGCCTGGAAGGAGGACAGAGGAAAAGAGAGGTCATTCTAAAACAGTGGTTCTGAAGAGGTTACCCACAAAGAGGGTTAGAGTTGCCCAAGACCCCAAAATACCAACATGCCAGGTCCTGCCGAAAGAATTCGACTCAAGTTTTCTCAGCCAAAGAAAAGTAAAGTTTATTAATAGTTTGCCATATTGGGTAGACTCTTAAGGAGCCTAGGTATCTGTGATACTTGCATTGGGCAAGCAGGACAGAGTAAGTCTGTCACAGAATAAGTCCGTACTAGGGCATTCTGTGGTGCTCTCACAGAGCAAGTCTGCTAAGCCATTCCATGGTGCTCTCATACCACATGGAAGGGAGATGGGATTCTTATATACAGAGGAATCTACAGGTGGTCTAGAGGAGGAGTTTGCGGAGGGTCTTCAGGAGGAGTCAATGAGGTCAGACACCAGTAATGAGTTTGGGGAGGGTCTTCAGGAGGAGTTAATGAGGTCAATGCAAGAATGGATTGATATTTTGATAGGCTCAAGGGTGGGAAACAGATGGACAATGGAGGGCCAGGCTGGTAACAGAGGTTTGGGTCCAAGGCACAAAGAAATATTTATGGCTTCTGCAAATGGCTCATCAAGTGGGAAGATTCAGTCAGACTTCAAGGTTTTCCCAGAGACTGTACCTCAAAGATTCAAGGAGAACTCAAGAGGAGTCAGTCCCAGAGCCTACACCTCATCATTCTCCCCTCAAACAAATGGGACCCAAATTCCTTTGGGGTAAAGGGTGAAGGTCTCAGCTTCTGAAAATGCTTCCTGCTGGCAAGGGGCATAGAGCTGTCCCTGCCTCTCTGGGTCCCATTCAAGGGGGTCAGACTTCACATCCAGACTCTGGAACATGTCTGATGCCAGGTCCAGTGGACTGGAGAACTTGGGGCTTAAACCCTGGAGGAGACAAACCTGGCAAAGAGGTGAAGCAAACAAAGATGAAAACAGGCACAAAAAAATACCGAAATAACAATTTCCCTGGTAGGAATTAAAGATGACTATGGCAAGGCCAAAATGCTGCCAGATATCCCTTTCCTTCCCAAATTGCTCCATGGACATTTGGCACATGGAAAGCAATAGCAGCTTTTCAAAAACAGGCAACCACTCCCAGAGCCTGTTCTCTGCTTCCATCATCGTAGAGACTATTGGGTAAAGCTGCAAAGTCTCAAAAGCTTTCACCTGCTCTAGGCCCCCATCTGCACAGAATGAGTCAGGGACTTGAGTCGCCATTAATGGCTGCAGGCCCTCCCAGGCCTTGGGTTTAATTGGATATTGACCACGGTGGGGGGACACTTTAGGACCTAGGAGTCAAAAACAAATGCTGAGATGGCAGAAATAGCTCAGCCAGGAATTTCCTGATCCCAAACAATTCATTCAACTATCTCCCACACTCCTGAGGGAACATGGGGAGATCTGGGAGGCTTAACTAGAGAAAATTGGCTTCCCAATGTCACCAACAGGTCCCTTCCCCACAAGGGGACAGAAGAAGGAGAGCATAAGGAAGGAGTGTTCAAACAACAGATCCTCAAGTAGGCAAGGGACTGGGTATGTCTGCACACATCTCTTAATTTCCCCTTTGATGCCCCTGACCTGACTGGTCAAGGGAAGGGTAGAACCAATTGGTTAGAACAGAGAGAACTTAGCCTTAATAAAAGTGGATAACCTTACCTTCAGCCACAATGCTTGCCCAGAGTTCAGTGAGATGGAGAGAGTGGGAGCACTGCCAAGCCCCATGCTCCCAGTCATTCCAAGTCTTGAGAAGACTGGAGAACAGGGTACTGGGAGGTGTCTCTACCACTTTTCCAACCTTGGGGACAATCTTTCCTTCAATGTCCCTCCTGGTCAGATGGGTACTGTGCTAGAGGCATTGGTTCCTGGGGTTCCCTCTGGGGGGGTACCCTGGAGGGGCACTCCTTGGACCAGTGACCCTCCTTGAGGCATCAAAAGCAGGCCTTCCCTCCACCCAAGTGACTGGGCTTCCTCCACGGGGGTCCCCTGGAGGGGCTTTTCCTGGCCATGGCAGCAGCCAAGAATTGAGCATGTTCTCTGTCTCTGGTTCGTTCCTTGCATTCTTTCTCCTCTGTTGCAACCAGGTCTCTGTAATTAAAGACTCCAAAGGCCATCTCCAGTAATTGGGCCTGAGGTGTTTGGGGTCCCACTGGCAATTTCTGCAGTTTCCTCCTAATATCTGGGGCAGACTGACTAATGAAATACATGTTAAGGATTGCTGCCCCTTCTATAGAGTCAAGATCTAAATTTATATGCCTTTTAATAGCTTCTACCAGTCTATCTAGGAAAAGGGCAGGATTTTCTTGATTTGTCTGAGAAATTTCTCTAATTTTCTGATAATTTACTTGCTTTTGAAATGCACTTCTTGGGCCTTCTAACAGGCAAAGTACCATATGGTCTTTCTTCTCTCTGTCCTCCTGGGTTTGATAATCCCATCCTGGGTCTCCAGTGGGAACAGCAGCTGTTCCTAGGGGGTATTTTCTGGTGTCACTGCTAGCCAAATGATCTCCAAATTTTGGGGCTTGTTCCCAGATTCTCCTTTTCTCATCAGTGGAACAACAGATAAAGAAGAGGATATGCAAATCACCCCAAGAAAGCTCAAATTGTAGGGTTAAGTCCCGAAAGCCTTCAGTAAACTTTGTGGGGTTTTCGGAGAACTTACCCTGCTTCTCTTTAATTTGATTGAGATCCAAGATGGAGAATGGGACATGCACTGTAGTTGTCCCACCAGCTAAGAGACCTGCTTCACTTAAGGGAAAAAGTCCTGAAGGTGCTGTGGGGACATGGGCTTGGGAAGAGAGATTGGAAGTCCCACTTCCTGTGAGAGAGGGGCTGGGGGGTGCTGGCTGAACTGGATCAGACTGTAAGACTGGGGGATCCAGCTGGCAAGGGGGAAGGTCAGCTGGAACCTGAGGAGGGGAAGGGGTCAGAAGAGGGGGTAGGACCTGAGGCCTGAGTGGGTTTTGCCTCAGGGGGAAGGGCCAGTGGCTGGGACCTGAGCAGGGGTCCCTGAGCGGGGAGAGGCCATGCTGGGAGATGCAGGGTAGTAGATATGGATGGTGTAGGGGGCAGGAAATAAGGGGTGTTGGGCTAGAGGAAAAGGGAAGGGAAACCAGGGGGAAAAGGGTTGGGGTACAGCAGAAGGGGCTGGGGGAACTTCTTCAGTGGGACTGGTGACTGGGACCTGAGCAGGAGTCCCTGAGGGAGGAGGGGCTAGGGCCAAAGCCATAGAAAGAGGGTCATTTCATTGGTCCCCATTGCCCCTTTGTGTTGAGGCTCTAGCTTCAAGCATTTCACAATCTTTCCTGAGAACCATGTTCTGAGAAAGTTCAAAGAAGGCCATCAAGTAGGCAGCTTCTGTCCATCCTCCTTCTCTGTGACAGTATAATTCTAATTGCAAGAGAGTGTTATCTTTTAAAGTCCCCAAAACAGGCCACGATTCATGGTTTTCTAGGCGATAGCTAGGTCAAACAGTGTTGCAAAAAAACACTAGCTTTTCCTTTTTAAGGTCTCCAGAGAAACTAAATTTTTCCCCATGTTGTAAAAGACAACCCAAAGGCGAACTTTTGGTTGCTACAGGCTTGGGCCTGGAAGTCCCTTCCTCCATAAAGGAAGGTTTGAGAGTAAGCCTCGAAAAACAAGCAAAACAAAACAGGGCAAGAAACCTACAAAATAATAATACCTTGAGTTTTCCCAGTTCCCTAGCGCTGAGAGAATTGAAAGAATCTGCCTTACACTCCAGATGGGGCGTCTGTCCTTGTCCTCCATTCTTCAGAAGCTGCGCACTGTCCATGTTCTCCAACATAACCAAACAGGACCGAGAACCTGAGGTCAGGCTGAGTACCTAGTTGTGTGACCTAATGGGACCTGAGAGGTCAGGCCCACAGAAACAAAACAAAACACAAAAAACCACCAAAAAACCCCACAGCTCCAAGGTACTTGGAAAACAAGAAGGCAATAGGGAAAGAGAGAGGCTTACATACCTTGCAGTCCTGGCTGGAGAAGATCTTGAGATTAGCAGTGTTTCCCGGTCAGGGAACCATAAAAATGAAGATGGTGCCCACAAAGAGGGTTAGGGTTGCCCAAGACCCCAAAATACCAACATGCCAGGTCCTGCTGAAAGAATTCGACTCAAGTTTTCTCAGGCAAAGAAAAGTAAAGTTTATTAATAGTTCGCCATGTTGGGTAGACTCTTAAGGAGCCTAGGTATCTGTGATACTTGCATTGGGCAAGCAAGACAGAGTAAGTCTGTGCCAGGGCCTTCTGTGGCGCTCTCATACCACATGGAAGGGAGATGGGATTCTTATATACAGAGGAATCTAGGGGTGGTCTAGAGGAGGAGTTTGCGGAGGGTCTTCAGGAGGAGTCAATAAGCTCAGACTCCAGTAATGAATTTGGGGAGGGTCTTCAGGAAGAGTTAATGAGGTAAATGCAAGAATGGATTGATATTTTGATAGGCTCAAGGGTGGGAAGCAGATGGACAATGGAGAGCCAGGTTGGTAACAGAGGTTTGGGCCCAGCCACAATGAAAAACTGAAGCCTCTGCAAATGCCTCATCAACTGGGAAGATTCAATCAGACTTCATGGGGTTTCCCAGAGCCTGTACCTCATCAGTTCTCAACCTTCCTAATGCCATGACCCTTTAATACAGTTTCTCATGTTGTGATGACACCCGTCATGAAGTAGCAATGAAAATAATTTTATGGTTGGGGTTTAAAAACTTATGTACATAATGAGGTATATCTTGCTTCAAAACCAATAATGTTAATAAAAATAACAACTTTCTGTTTGGGAAAAGTAAAAAAGGAGCCTGTAAATTCTCCTTATCTGGGAAGTTCTTTGGGGACTCAGAAGACAGGCACCTTGGGACATTCTTTTGTGCAAGGCCACAAAATCTTATCAGCCTTGGAAAGAAGTTACCTAAAAAAACTAATGAAGTAGTTTAGGAAAATTATTAAATTCCACCTGGAATATCACATATGGCAGCTACATCTTTGAGCCATTTCAGTCTTATTTATGAGGCCCAGGCTCTGGGAGCCTCCTTGAGCTCTCCTTGAATCTTCCCAAAGGAAGGCATTGCCTGAGGTCATGGGCCTTAAGTTGTGGCTCAGCCCAAATCTTTAGCTCTCCTTTGTTCCAACAGATTCCCACCCTTGATGCTCCTATTCCCACCCTTGAACTGGCCTTGCCCACCTTTGTCTATGGTCTCCAGGTAGCCTTCAGCAATTTCCCACCCTTTATCACTCATTACTGGACTCTGACCTCATCTTGATTCCTGAAGACCCTCCCTAAACTCACTACTAGAGTCTGACCTCATCTGACTCCTCCTGAGGACCCTCCCCAATCTCCTCCTCTAGACCACCCCTAGATTCCTCCCACAACCTTTCTGTATATAAAATCCCATCTTCACTCCATGTGGTGTGAGAGTGCCCTAGAATGACCTAGCATACACTTACTCTGTGCTGCTTGCCCAATACAAGCATCACAGATACCTAGGCTCTTTAAGAGTCTACTCAATATGGTGAACTTTTAATGAACTTTTAAAAACTTTACTTTTCTTTGACTGAGAGAAGACTTGAGTCAAATTCTTTCGGCAGGACATGAAGTGTTGATATTTTGGGGTCTTGAGCAACTCTAACCCTCTTTATGGGTAACCAGATCATTGAGAGATCCCAGCCTTGATTCAAATTCAAACCCTTTATTTGAATATAATTGATGCTGTCATACCTTAGAATGCAGAAAATAAGAATGCCTCTAATCCCCATGATCTTAGGACTCACTCATGGTAATTCAACCAGCATTGATTATTTGGCAGGTATGGTGCTTGGTGCTGGGGGTGCAAAGTGGGGATGAAACAGCTCCTGCCCTCAAAGAGCTCACTTTCTAAACTGAACCCATTGCTTTAGTCAAGGTAACAGGTTAACAAGCTGAATTAAGGATCTGGTATGACACAATCACAGACACAGCATATGTGTGATGACCAGCCTTGATAAACTGGACTCTTCTCAGCAACTCACAGTGGTAAGACAACTCTACAAGTCTCAGGATGGAAGTGTTGAGGGTTCTAAAGATGGATTTCTAGGAAATCCTTTGAGGGTTCTATTAGTCTGAAAGAATTACCAGGCATAAGCAGTCTTGGCAGTTTTAAAAGGGTTTATTACGCTTGTCAGTGGGCAGGAGAAAATTGAGGGGAATCCTGCAAAGTGTGGGGATTGGGGGTACTGATTATATAGTAACAAAGTCATACAAAGGTGGAGTTAGGGAGGAGCACCCAGCCTGTCTGCCCTGAAAAGTCCCCCTTTGATAAGGTGCATGAGTTTTTTTGTTAGGAGTTATCTTACAGCTGGCCACTAGAACAAAAGGGGTAATCCTTTCTCTAACTAAGGAATCCTTTTAAGAATTCATAGGTGTGGCTAGTTATAGTTAATGAGCTTCAGGGAAGATACTTACTGGCTGGGGGCAGGGAAGGGGCAGAGTTAATGCTTTACAGCTGGGGGGGGAGGGGAAAGGTGACTTTTCACAGGCCAATGTCACAAGCTGATATCACATACCCAGGTGCCCGAACACAAATGAGATTCAAGACAAAGTCACTCCAAAATATTACAAAGGCACCTTAGCACCCCCTCAGAAGGAGATATCTACAGTCAGAGAAAGATCTAGAAAGACTAGAGTTTAATTGGAGACTGAAGCAATACATGCTATCATTCTTTTTCATGTTTGGTTTTGTTTCTTTTTTCCCAGTGTTCACTCATTGGTTACAGCCCTTCTATAAAACCAGAGTGTTGTACAATGTGAAAGTATTTGCAGATTCTATACATGATTGCAAGCCACCATGGAGGGGCTGGGGGGGTGGAGGGGGAAAGGAGGGGAGAAAATCTGAAACTCAAGGGATTGTGGAACTGAATCTTGTAAACTAAAAGTAAATAAACAAGTCATTGAGGGGGAAAAAAAGAATCTGGTATGAGTCAAGCAATTTATAGGCTCTTCGGATGCCAAGAACGTGTAAGGTATGATTGAATTTTGTTTCCATAGAAATTATATAAAAACAGAAATTAGATGAAACTTGATTTGAAGTCATACAGATAGTTAAACTCAGGGAAAAAACTGCTTGTAGAGGATAGTGGGGGATGCTGCTGCCTGAAAAATCAGCATATCTGTTGCTTTCTTTTATTCTGAGAAGACATTTTTGGGTTTAAATAGAAGACTGCTAGGCCAAAGAATGAGGATTAGATCCATTATACAGGGATTTTCACTGTAGATATCCAGGGGTTGGAATCTTGAAACTCAGGCTTTTATTAATTCTCCTAGGTATTGAGGAAAATGCTTTCTTGTGCTAACTAGGTGAGTCAGGGCAGGATTAGGGATTGGGTAAGGAGTAGAACATCCCTAAGTCAACCAAGGGTCAAGATTTAATGAGAAATGCCCAGGCTGCTCCCATCAGTGTCTTGGCAGAGAGATCAAAGCAAGGAAGTTTACATCATGTCTAAGTCTAGGATACATATGATAGGTGGGGGAGGAGTAAATATCTTTGTGACCCAGGATGCCCCCAGTTCAGCCTGTACACATCGGTTCATTATAATAAGTTGTATAGATACAACTGGCTAGTGTATCAGGAAGAGAGAGAAATGTTTTACTAGGGCCTGCAGTCCTTGGACTGGAGAGAAACCCCCTGAGACAACGTTTGAGACTAGGGAGAGATGAGATTTTGGAATTGGACTCCAAGCACAGTCACCCAAGCCCCCAAGTTCCATCATGAATCCCTTGCTGACCTCAGGTGATCAACCCCTCCATGTGTTGTTACCTTGACATACTATAATAGACTCCTTTTAATTCTTCTAGTCCCAAGTTTTGCCTTATTAATCAGGGTCAAAGCCTGAATGGAGAATTACCAGGTCCTTTGTACTTTTCTCAAAGAATAAATTGCTATAAACTAAGTATTAAAATTGCAGTTTGTGGAGTGGAAGAAGAGATCCTTCATTGAGGATTCTCCCAGCAGTGGAACAAAGATTATGCAGAAGATTATCCTTCCAACACAGTCATTGGTCCCCTCTAGAGAGCTCATCCTCTTTCTTTGGCCACTCTTCTCCTGAATGGTTCTTCTCTTCCCCCTGGAGTAGTACCTGGTCAGACAAAGGGACATAACTCTTACACAGACTGTGTCAGTTTGAATCCCAACTGCTTTAGACCTGCTTTGTCTAGTCTCCCTCCCCCTTTGTAGATGCCTTTATATGACTGGATAGTGTGTTCTGACCTTTGCCCTCAGCACCTAGGCTCTTCCACATATCCTGTGCAGGATCTTTTTCAAATCATTCATAGTTCCTATAGAATCTGTGGAAACCAAACTATCAGTATTTCTCACAATTATTATGCTCGATTGAAAGCAAATTATACCCAATGAAGTATAGAACAGTTTGTAAACATTGTAACCACAGTCTTACAACTTAATCCATCATGTCACAGCATTCAGATCAAAAGAAAAGTTCCTTTTCTGAGGTATAATTGCATATCCCTCTAGAAATCTTTTTTTTTTTCCAAATTAAGAGCATATATATAATGATTACCCCAAATCCACAACTGAGAAAAATTTGGAGCATGATCACAACATAAACAATGTTACAGTGTTAATACCTGAAAAAATTGCCAGTCGAACAACATTAATTCAGTGATTATCTTAGTTAGAACTATCTTAAATATAAAAACCACTTTATACGTTTCTGCAATCAGCACTCTGGGCTGGTTACTTTCAGAGAGGAGCAAAGGGTAATTCTGCTCCAATTGCATTTAATACTTAATTCTTTCAGCTCCTAAACACAAGCCCTTAAATGCCAGGTTTTAAGGGTACTTCATATTAAGGGTAGATCTGGCCTCAGCTGACCCAACACCCCATTTATCCTACTGGGATCAGACTTCAAATGAGCCCAGATTCTAATTCAAACTAGGAGAAATGTGCTAATCAGACTGACTGCATTTTGTGAACAACCTCCGTTCTGAACCTAAGTTCTGCTTGGCTGGAAATCCCTTGCTTGCCTGGAAATCTCCAGGTGGCTTCTTCCTTGCTGTCCCCCCTCCCAACTCCGAAAGTGCTAAATCTTTCTTCCAATAAGAAATCAGGTGGTCCACTGATGGGGGAGGAGGAGCCCGCAGAGATGACTAGCCGGGCGGTAGCTCAGGTGAAATATGAGCTCTGGGGTGGAGTTAGGAGGCCTGGAAGGAGTGTAGGGCAGAAGAGGGGTCATCCCAGTGGCCAAGGCATTCTGGGTGATAGGGGGCAGGACTTGTGGAGGAAAGGCAGAAAGGATCCTGAGTACCTGGCCCTGGGTGTGATTGGAGGAAACAGCCCTTCCTGGGGGCCTCAGAGAGTGGGAGGACCCTCCCAGAGTGGGCTCACTGAAAACCGGAACTGGTGCTGAGCTCTCTCTGCTCTCGCCCCTTGCAGCTGAGCTCTCTCTGCCTTCTTCCTGCACATCCAAGATCGTACTGTCTTCACTTGGACCCGAGATCTCTGCCTTGTGGATAGTTGCTTTGTGGGTGCAGATCCCAGGTAGGTATGAGCCAGCCTCTCACTGACCTGCTGGCTCCTACTGGCTGTCCATACCATTGGTTCTCCTCCTCCTCTGACCATGTGGTGAATCCAGCTCTAGGTGCACCTGGAGCAATCCCCCCTCCCTAGCCTGGCTACTGGACAAGCTTCCCTCTGCTAACTTTTCCAGACTCCCAGTCACTTCCTAAAAATCCGGGGTTACCTTTTCCCAAAATTCAGACCTTACTCATATAGACCCAGGAATCCCACCTTGATTAAAAGACAAGTGAGAGCCTTGAGTGATCCTTGAAAAGCAAGGGTAAAGAGACGTGGTCTGCCTCAGAAGAATTTGGTCACAGGCTTTCTTTCGGTCAGAGACAAGGTTTGTTGTGTTGCAAAAGAAGCAATTTTTAAAGAATCTGTGCCTTTGGAAGGAACAACTGACTTTTTTATATAGGGAAAAATATTGTGGGAAGATTGGGATAGGATAGAAGGGGTGTTCTGGAGGTAACCTAGAAAGGGTTTAAATGAGATTAAGGGGTTGGAAGTAGCCTGGAGTGTCCAGAGGTAACTGACAATGAAGGGCTGGGCTGGCTAGGCCATTATGCCAGGAGAATTGAAAGGGTTTTTGAGTAGGTGGGGATGTATGAGAAAATTCCAGAGCTGAGTTGAACTTTTGGGGTCCAGGTCCTATACCCAGTCAGAGGAAGATCTCTGATTCAGGAGCCACCCAGGCTGTGACCAGTCTGATCCCACCTGGGATCCCAAACCCCTTCTGCCTCTTGTTTCTCTGAAGGACAATAGGAGAAAATAAGGGGAAAGAAGAGGAGTAAGAAAACATGGGACTATCTTCTTTTCCCAGCTGCACCCTACCTCTTGGTTTCATTCTCTGTCCTCAAGGCAGGGCCTCACCCCCTGTAAATCTCTGTAGGCCAGCCTCTTATCCTGGGATCCTTCTCCCTCCCTTGCTCAGTCTACAGAAGACCAAGGCCTGGCCACAGCAGGGAACCTGGAACCAGAGGGAATGGCCCCTGGGAGCTGCAGACCCCCATCCCAGGTGAGTGCTGTCTGTCTACAGACTTGGCCAACATCAACTGAAGATCATTTTCAAACACCAAGAGGATTGTCTATGAGGCTGGCAATCCCCTACCTAGGAACTGATTCTTTGCAAAAATAGGCAGGAAATTGAAAACAGTAGTAACAGCATCACCCTGTTCTCAGCACTTTGAATTGATTCATGGCACTTTGGCATCACAGTCAGTAACTACCTCCTGGCCCCACCCCCAATTGCTGCCCTCCCCTGTTCATGTT
>CM053585.1:30110188-30128011 GCA_028646515.1 Pseudochirops corinnae | reverse complement strand
GCTGTTTGTTAATTAGCATTTGTTAAGGGCCTGGTACTTACCTTGTTAGAGAGGATGTAAGGAAAGAGCTGAATTTGGGGAACTAGTGAAAGTTCTGGGAGTTTTCTTTTCAAATGGGTGAAAGAGGGGTCCTAAAGGAGACCCTCAGTCCTTGTCAAAGAGACCTCAGGCCCCTTTAGCGAAGGTACAGTGGACTGACTTACTTTCTCTCCCAGATCTACTTTTGACCATCTACTATAGGGTCGGTGTTCTTATTATCTTTACTTCACAGTTAAGGAAACTGAAGCAAACAGGGTCAGTGACTTATCCACCAGGAACACATAGTAAGTGTCTGAGGCTGGATTTGAACTCAGAGCTTCATGATCTTACACCATTCCTTAGCTCCATCAACACTGTATTAGGGTGTCCATCTTCCCACACAACTCCTCCAACATTGACTGGTTCTATTTTTTGTCATTTTTGGTAATTTTGCAAAGTATGAGATGAAACCTCAGTGTTGTTTTGCTTTATTTTTTCTTATTAATGGTTTGGAGCATTTTTTCATGTGGTTGGGGATACTTGGCAGTTCTTCTTGATAATTTTTTGTTCATATCCTTTGACCATTTGTTTATTGGAGAACGGCTGTTTGTTTTTCAGGTGTTTCAGTCGAGTCTGACTGTGTCATCCATTCCGGTTTTTGTAGGGCCCCACCCGAGTACCAGCCTCAGGTGTAAGCAGAAATATGAGAGAGAGTGAGAAAAGTAGCCAGACCACGTGGGTAGTTCAAGGAAGAACCATGAACTCCATTTATTAATGCTTAGAACACAGTTTTTAAAGTTCCAAATGACAAAGATTCTAGTGTCCTTATCTCAGTCATATCCTGGAATATTAGTACTAATAGAATAGTCAGCCATACCTAGGAAGTAGCTTGGATAAGACTAGGCTTGTTATCAAGGACCCAGGAAGTCATGGGGAAGGTCAGTTGTCTTTTATCAAAACGTATCTTACAGGACAAAGGATGCTCCCTGAGAGCAGGCCACAATCTGAAAGACATCTGCATAGAAGCCGGATCCCTGGGAATCAAGTAATTTGACTTACAGTAGTCTTTAGCATAATATGATAAGGAACATGTTCTTCTTGGTGCCTGAAGTTTGGGGGTAAAGGTTTTGATGTCAGGATATCAGACAGAAGTCCTTTGAAGTGCACCCCCGAGGTTCCTTCAGGGGAGCCAGCCTTTGCGAGCCGCATCACCTCGAGAGGAAATTACATAATTAAGGTCTCTTATCTGAGGCCTAGATGAGGCCTATTTGGCTCCCCACAGGTTTTCTTGGCAGAGATATTGGAGTGATTTGTCATTTCTTTCTCTAGCACATTCTACCTGGGAGGTACTGAGGCAAACAGGGTGAGGTGACTTGCCCAGGGTCACATTGCTAGTTAGTGTCTGAGGCTAAATTTGAACGCAGATCTTCCTGATTGCAGGCCTGGTGCTCTGCTATATATACTCTGCCACCTAGCCATCATTGGCTATTAGGCTTTTTAAAGGTAATTTTATTTTTCCCCAATTACACATAAAACCATTTCTTATTCCTAAATTTTGAGGTCACAATTCTCTACCTGCCTCTTTCCTCTTACCCTCCTGCATGAAGAAGGCAACCAGAAACAGGTTATACATATGCAGTCATGTAAAGTATTTCCATATTAGTCATTTTGTGAAAGAAAACTTGAACAAAAGAAAGAAAGTGAAAAATAGTATGTTTTAGTTCTATATTCTGACACAGTTCTTTGTGTGGTGGGGTATAGCATTTTTCATCATGAATCCTTTGGGATTATCTTAGGTCCTGGCTTTGCTGAGAAGAGCTCAGTTATTCACTGTTACTCATCATGCAATATTACTGTTGCTTTGTACAAAGTTCTTCTGCTTTTGCTCACATCAGTCTGCATCAGTTCGTGTAAGTCTTTCTAGGTGTTCTGAAATTTTCCAGCTTGCCATTTCCTATAACACAATAGTATTCCATTGCAATCATACAGCACAACTTGTGAAGGCATTCCCCTATTAATGGGCATCTCCTCAATTTCTAGTTCTTTGCCACCACAAAAAGAGCTATTATAAATACCGTCATATACATAGGCCCTTTTCTCTATTTTTAAAAAAATCTTTTGTGGATACTGACTTAGTAGTTTTATTGGTAGATCAAAGGACATGCAGTTTTACAACTTTTTGAGTATAGTTCCAAATTGCTCTTTATAATGGCAGGATCAGTTCACAAATCCAAGAATGGAGCATTAGTGTCCCAGTTTTCCTACTTACCCCCAATATTTATATCATTTTCCTTATCTGTTTTATTCATCACTTTGATAGGTATGAGGTAGTGCTAACCTAGAGTTGTTTTAATTTGCATTTTTCCAATCAACAGTGATTTAGAGAATTTTTATAGGACTATAAATACCTTTGATTTCTTTGAAAACTGCCTGTTCAAATCCTTTGACTATTTATCAATTAAGTTGTGGTTTTTATTCTTACAAATTTGACTCAGAGCTCTATATATTTCAGAAATGAAGCCTTTATCAGATACTTGTAAATTTTTTCCCAGTTGTCAGCTTTCCTGCTAATCATGGTTGCATTGATTTTGTTTCTACAAAAAACCTTTTTAATTTAATACAATCTAAATTATCCATTTTACATCTGCCAGTGCCATTTATGGGTAAGTTCATTCCATTAATATTTACAATTATGATAGCTGTATTTCCCTCCATCGTATTTCCCCTTATTTCTCCCTTCCTCTTCCTCTCCCCTCACTTCTTTTGCTTCTGACCAATGCATCCACCAACCTGCCCTTAGTTCTTTGAAGCCCCCCCATCCCTGTCATCTTTTACTTCCCTATAGGATGAAATAGTTGTCTATACCCATCTAAGCATGTATGTTATTCCCTATTTGAGTAAATTTTGATAAGAGTAAGACTCAAGCCCTCCATTCCCACCTCCTCCATCTTCCATTTCACTGTAATACCTCTTTTTTGCCTTTTATGTGAGACCTTCTTCCACTCTTCCCTTCCTTCTTCTAGGGGTATAATTCTCTTTCCCACTCCTTAATTTTTTTTTAATATCATCTCATCATAATCAATGTATACTGTCAGTGTATACTCCTTCTAATTGCCCTAATAGTCATAAAGGTCTTAAGAGTTACAGGTGTCATCTTCCAATGTAGGCATATAAATAATTTAACCTTATTGAGTCTCTTCTGTTTTCTCTTTCCTGTTTACCTTTTGATGTTTCTCTTGAGTCTTGTATTTGATGATCAAATTTTTGTCCAGTTCTGGTCTTTTTGTGGGAATGCTTAAGTATCTTCTGTTCACTGAATGCCCAGTTCCTTTGTCTTGCTGAATATCATATTCCACACCCTTTGATATTTTTTAATGTAAAAACTACTCACTTTTGTGTTAGCCTGACTGTGGCTCCATGACATTTAGATTGCTTCTTTCTGACTACTTGTACTCTTTCTCCTTGACCTCAGACCTCTGGAATATGGTTGTAATACTCCTGGGAGTTTTGATTTTGGGTCTTTTTAAGGAGGTAATTGGTGGATTCTTTCCACTTGTATTTTACCCTCTATCTCTTAAGATATCCAGTTTGTTTTCTTTGGTAGTTTCTTTGCCAAGAAAACACCAAGTGGGGTCATGGAGTGTCAGACGTGACTGAAGTAACTGAAGAACAACAATGCCATACATATAGAATGTATTGTATAGGATTGTGCAAGGTGTTGATCCAATCCTAATTTCCTTTGTTACTACTGTCCAGTTTTCACAGCAGTTTCTTTTTTTTTTAACCAAGTAAAGAGGTTTACCCTAAGTAGTCTTTTTCCCTCTTTATCAAACATGAAGTTACTGAATTCTAATGATTTTGAATCTCCCTTGTTTGATCTGTTCCATTCATTTTGCTCTCTCGTTTACTTTACCAATAGCACAGAGTTTTGATGACTAGTGCTGTGTAATATAGTTTTACATCCGAAAATGTTCCTCCTCTTGTATCCTTACTTCTTTTCATCATTCTCCTTGGTATTATTGTGGATCTTTTTGTTTTTCAAATGAAATTTGTTATTCTCTTCTGCCCTGTGAAATATTTCCCTCATAATTTTGTTATAATTACTGATGTTGTTTAGTCGTGTCCAACTCTTTGTGATTCTGTTTGAGCTTTTCTTGGCAATGATATTGGAGTGGTTTTTTTTTCTTTCTCCAGCTCACTTTTTCAGATGAGGAAATTGGGGTGGTTAGGTGGCCCAGTGAATAGAGCTCAGACCCTGTAGTCAGGAGGATCTGAGTTCAAATGTGACCTCAGACATTTGCCACACCTAAAAACTAGCCATGTGACCTTGGGCAAGTCACTTAACCCCAACTGCCCTGCCTTCCCCTAATTTGGAGTTAGACAAATATCTTTGTATTACTAAAATAATTATGGGATTATGAGACTCTTTTCTAAGGCCAGTTTTCCCTATCTCGGTGATGGATCAAAGAGGTTGACCAAAGTCCAACTTCTTCTTTTCAGTCTTAGTGGATAAGCTCCTTTTATTTTTTGTTCAGTCTGAGGTTTACTCTACATGGAATAGTGTAGTCTTCTGGAGTTGAGTTTCCCTATCTGGGAACTGGAGGATGGGGTATGACTTCTAAGTACCAACCACAACTTCCTCTTTTCCAGTCTTTCTTCAGATTATAGACTTCAGCAGAGACTGGGGTATTTTGACTTTTTTTCTTTTTTTCTTTTTGGAGGGGGGAATGCAGGGCAATTGGGGTTAAGTGACTTGCTCACGGTCACAAGAGTACAAAGTGTTAAGTGTCTGAAGTTGGATTCGAACTCAGGTCTTCCTGACTCCAGGGCTGGTTCTCTATTGACTATACCACCTACCTGCCCCTGGGATATTTTCACTTTGACAGACAGGTTGAGAGACACAGAATGAATCTGGGTCAAGAAAACCCAGAAGTAGTAAGTAGTCAGATGACCTGCCTTGTCCAATTCAATTATGCTCAAAACATATTCCTTAAGATTACTGTAAGGTTTTTCTTCCTCTTCTCTTGTAAAAATAAGCCCTGTGAGTCACACCTTTGTCAGAAATTACTCAGAAATTAGTTGACCTTATTTAAGGACAAGCTGTCACCTGTTACAGTTAAATCATTGTTTCCTAGCTAATTTTGTACCTCAGATTCTTTTCAGTGTGAGATAACTAATTTGAAAAGTTGACACGGCTTTGCCAGAAATAGTTCAGTGTTTGAGAGTCTCCCAAGGAAAGTGTGGGAGAGAAGAGGCTTTAGGCTGCATACCAAACTGGAGATCCCCTGAGCTATTGTGTTGGCGTCAATGTTGTGTGCCTGTGAAAGCTGAACAGTCCACCCACCCCATGCCAGGAAACTGGATCACTTCCATTTGAACGGTCTTAGGAAGATTCTGAAGGTCACCTGGCAAGATAAGGTACTGGACATTGAGGTCCTTTCTCAGGTTAGATTGACAAGCACTCACATTCTGCTGCAGAGAGCCTAACTCTGATGGACTGGCCATGTTGTACAAATGGCAAAAGTATATTTGCCTAAAAGACTATCTGAGGGAGAACACATGCAAAGAAGGCATTAACAATGTAGTCAGAAGAATGATACAAGGACATGCCCAAGGCCTCTGCAGACTTTTTCAGTCAAGTGTGAGACATGGGAGATACAGGCAAAAGACCACCCAGCATAGCTAGCCCTCATCGAAGAATGTGCTGTGTTAGCAAGTCCGAAGTGCAGGAGCTCAAAAGAATGATGAGATGTGCAAATTCAGAGCCATCTCCACCCCAAGTGTTCATGTGGATTATTTGTTACCAACTTGTGGTAGAGCCTTCTGATCATCCGTAGTCAGACACATTCACCCTGACATAGTGATGGCATTTTGGTCAGCTTTGAGCCAAAGCACAACAAAAATGACCAACTATGTAACTCAATATTACAATAAGGACATTTATGTTATTGCCAAATGAAGCAATCATAAAGTGAAGGCATAAGATGTTTTGACCATGACACATCATGTCCCAGGGACACTAGAGCCCTCAGTGTGAGAACAGATAACTCTCCTTCAGTTGGCCAGAAAGTCTCTTATCCCTAAGTCGAGTGCAGATTGTCATTAATGTGTCTCGTGGATCCTTTTCATGCTTTGTCTAGGTAAGACTTTGTTTCAGACTCTCAGGAAATTAACTAGATCATTTCTTTTTCTTCTTATTTCTATAATCAAACATTGTATCCCTCCTGCGCCCTGCCAATACTCTGTACTTGCCAGCTTCTCACAAAATTCACAGAATTTTATCTATTCCATATTGCTTTTATCAATTAGGATAAGTTAATATTATATTAACTTCTTTCTTTCTCCTCCAGAAATCTCTGTACCTCACAGATAAAACACATTCCAAAGAGAGACACATCCCTTAGTGAGACATTCTTCAACTCTATTCTAACTGATCGTATGAAATACTTTTCTCAATATTTCTTCGAGCTCTTAATAACTATAGTTTTAAGTGTTGACTCTGATGCTCAACAAGGATACAACTGTCGGGTAAATCCCCTTTCTGTGCTTTAGTTTCCTCTTCTCACTTGATGAGGCTTAGAATGCTTGAATTCTGCAGTCTTTTTCAGGTATAAATCTTGTGACTCTTGATGGTTTAGGACTTGGTGACTTTCCAGGATGTGTCTGTGGACTTCACCCCAGAGGAGTGGAGCCTCTTAAACCATCCTCAGAAGAAGCTGTACAAGGAGGTGATGCTGGAGAATACCTGGAACCTTCTGTCCTTGGGTAAGAACATTTCCCATGGCCACACTGAGTCTGCTATCAGAGGGAATATCTTGATTCCTCAGTGTGCAGGCTTTAGAATATTTATCAGTTAATAGAAAGGGCAAAGTGCTGGTCTCCTGTCTCAAAGAGACGGAGTCCCTCCTACTGCCTGGTTTTCCTATAAAAGGTCAGTACGTTGTTTGAAGGTAATATGAACGTTCCCTTGTTCTTGAAGATGTGTCTCGCCAATTCTAGGTAGCTGGAAAGCAAAGATGAGATCAGTTTTGAAACATCTCAGATGTAGATCTAATCCCATGGATTATTTACTTCACTCTCTCCCTGGACATGAATTATTTCTGCTAAATCTTTGAAAACTGCTCAGGCAGCCTTTCCCTGTATCCCCTTCCTTTTTTGAAAGGTCCAATTTTTTAGAATATTTTTCTTTTTGTGAAACATCCATTCATAATGTACAGTTCTTAGTTCTGCCTTGTATGATACATTTGTCCTTAATTTTCCTTTACCTCCCCATTCCAGCACAGATGGTGGGAAAAGAAGGATGGGAATAAGCCTTTCTATTGACTGTTATTCCCCAGCTGCTGTGCTACGTACTTTCTTTACAATATTATGTTTTTCGGTGGTACGATCACCCCCATTTAACACTTGAGAAAATTGAAGGAAACAGGTTAAGTGACTTTTCCAGAGGCACACATCAAGTTAAACTGTATGAGGCTAGATTTAAGCCCTGGCATTCCTGTCTCTAGGCCTAGCACTCTCTCCACTGCACTATAAACTGCCTCTAATTTCTAGATAATGGAAACTCTGCAATGAATCCGTTCTCCTATGAAGAAGGTGCACCAAGTTGAAGTTTTCTGATTCCAAATTGGCTCCATGATCTTCTCACCCACCTCTCCCCAAAGTTCCCCAAAAGAAATGTTATGGAAACAATGGTTAAGGATTGTGGGAACCATCCTGTGCTCCTTGCTTGCATACCCCTGTCAATGGCAGGAATAACAGACTCACCAAGAACATGAATTTGACCAATTCAAGTTCCTTGAGTTCCCCAGGAGGAGAATCTCACCAGAAGAGACAGTGACTCCTTGAATGAAGAGTAACAAGATTTTTATAGATTGCAGGGAGTTAGGAGTCAGGTGGGAGACAAGAGCCAAAGCTGGTTTCTCAAGGTCTAATTTGCTGGAAGTCCAGGCTGACCTGGCACTTTCTAATTTGGTTACTTGCATTACAACCATTAATGGGAAAATAAGACAGTTATGTGTGAACATGATGGAGTGATTCTCCAAATGGAATAGCTTTGTATGTATACTGTTTTCCCTAAAGAGAACTAAATTCCGTTTTTTTTTCTCCATGCTCATCCCTGATTCCCCTTGCTCAGGGCTTCCAGTTCCCAGAGAATATTGGATTTCTTATTTTGAAGACAGGAAAGCACCATGGATGCTGGAACAGGAAGACCTGAGGAACTATTGTCCAGGTGAGTGAGGTAAAAGCAGGTATATGAGAGCTGTGATTATTGGCCTTGTGTCAAAGCAAGTGCTAGATTTCAGGACAGAAACCCTGATTTGAAATTCTTTTTCAGATACTTTTAGCAGTGGGTCCATGGACAAGTCAGTAAACCCCTCTGAGGCTCAGTTTCCCTTATGTAACATGAGGAAGTTGGACACTGGCAATTAAGCCTCCCATTGATAAATTTTTGATCCTAAAAAAAAGCCATTATTTGGAATTTGAGGGCAAGGAAAGTAGAAAAGGACATTAGGCTTTCTAATATGGGCTCTTTCTTAGACGGTTTCAAGTCAATGAACATTAAGTTCTCTCTACATGCTCTGCTAAGCACCAGGGATATAAAAAGATGCTAAGATGATCCCCTGCTCTCCTGGAGGTCACAGACTGGTGGGGCAGAAGACATGGCATCAACAATGTAGAATCCTGTTATGGAGAAGACAAATTGGAGCTCATTGAGAGAGAGTGAAGGCCCTAAAGTCAAGGAGGACTGGAAAGGTTTGTTGAGGAAGGTGTGCTGTGGCTGCAGTTTCAGGGAGGCCAGGGGGAGCATTGTAGGCATGGAGATGGCAAAGAGCCCATAGAGTCAGGAGGTGGAGAGCCCTGTTCACAGAACAGAAGGGATGTCCATGCCACTGGATTCTAGCATGATTACTGGGGATATGAGGTGAAAGACAATTAGAAGAGTAGGGAAGGGGTAGGTGATTAATAGCCCTAGAGAGGATTTTCTATTTGATCCTTTAAATAGGGAGTATCAGGGGGTTGTTGAGGTCATGGTGACATGGTCAGTCAAGAACTTTAGGAAGGTGATCTTTCATAAGTGGATGGAGGAATGACTAGAGTGGGGGGAGACTTGAGGTAACTAGAGCCAGTGGCAGGTTTTAGCAATACCTCAGGTGTGAAGTGTTTTGAGGCCTGAACTGAGGCAGTGGCAGTGTTGGTAGAGAAGGGGGTGTATGGGAGAGGTGTTACCGAGGTGGTATCACAGGACTTTGCAGCAGATTGAATGTGGTAGTCAGGAGTGTGAAAGTCAGTGAGGAGTGCATGACATCTTATTTGAGAGTCTGCACTATTGGAAGGATGCCTTGGAAAGCATTAGGAAAGTTAGAAGATGAGAGGGTTGGGGGAAAAAGAATGATTTGGGTTTGGGGAAGAGTAAGAGGAGTGTCAATGATACAGAGGGAAATGGAGATGGGGGGAGAGGAAGAGGGAAATGGGTATGGGTGATTGACTGTTAAAGGTTACACAGAAGGCAAGATAGATGAGGATGAAGAAATGGCCAATGGATTTAGCAACTTTGAGATTTTTGGTAATGTTGGAAAGAGGAATTTCAGTTGAACAATGACATCAGGAGCTGGACTGCAGAGAAGTTCAGAGAACAAAGAGGAAAGGAATTAGAGACACCAGTTGTAAATGGGTTTTTCCAGCTCTTTAGCCATGGGATGGAAGAATGATATTGGAAAATATCTACTGTTGAACGGCTGAAATCACTGTGTTTTGAGGATTATAGAGAAACAGTTTTCATTTTGGCAAGAGGGAAGGAGTCATCAGTGTGGGAAAGACTGGACAGACAGTGTACTGAGGAAGACGATGTCCTGGAACGGGATGATTTACATATGGAACAGAGTTTGCTTTGGCTGGTAGGACGAGGACCGTTTTCATCTGGTAGTGGTATCATAAAGGAAAGAAAGGCACCTAATATATGGGAGATGAGGAGATAATTTTTTCAGTAAGAAAATAGAAGGCACTTTTCTCTGCTGAGAAGGTGTGTGGGGCTGGACAATGGGAGCAAGCAATAAGGGACAGTCAGGAAGGAATGAAAAGAATTTGAAAAACTGCTTTGGTGAATGAGCAATGGAGTCAGTTATGTGGTTTTAATTTCTGAATCTTCATGATCCCATTTGAGGTTTTCTTGGCAGAAATCCTAGAGTAATTTCCCATTTCCTTTTTAGGCTCATTTTACATATGAGGAAACTAAGGGCAGGAGGTCAAAGTGACTTGCCCAGGGTGACACAGTTAGTAAGTGTCTGAGGCTGGGGTTGATCTTGAGTCTTCCTAACCAGTACTCTTATCCATTGGACCCCGTAGGTACCTCAACGGAGTCAGTTAGGGAGATGTCCAAGGGTAGCCTTGCCACATTGGGGTCCACACTGAAATTATGTTCCCTCAATTTGTAGTGGACCCAGGCAGTCTGCTTTTATGATTTCCTTTCTCTCTTCATTCAGCAGTATCCAAAGAGGAGCAAAGGGACAGCAGCGTGGTTAATCTAGTACAGTGGGATATCAGGGAACTCAAGAAGTGAGTCTGGAAACTGTCTAAAAAGGAGAGGAGAATTAGGGAGGACAGAGTCAAAATCAAAACAAGGATGAGGAGAATTCTAGGCTCACCCTGAGGTATTGCAGGATCAATTCCAGAGTTCTGTAGGTGCATGAACATCAAGGGAGTCCCTTGAGTTTTTGGAATCTCAGTGAATATAAAAGTTATTTTTGCAATATACTGTTGTCTATTACATGTAGGACACTATTATGTCTTTAAAATGTCCATATATTAATTTAGAAATGTCTTATTCCTAATAAAAGCAAATTGTCATCTTCGCCTTTAGTGGGTCTTAAGCTTTTTGCTGGTGGAGATTCTGACCCAGTGGTGACAGCTGATCATGATGGTGGTTGTTCAAGGTTGGCAGTTGTTGTGTCAGTTTCTTAAAATAAGGCAACACTGAAGTTTTCCACATTGATTAACTCTTCCTTTCTCTTGAACTTGAAACCCTAATGTTGGGACAGTGATTGGACTAATGTAAAGCTTGTGTCTCAGGGAATAGGAAAACTCAGAGATAGAGAGAGAATAGGTCAACATCCAATAATGAAATATTTTTTCTAAACATCAAAACAAGACAAGGTAAATAAAATAGAGAAAGGCCATCTCATTCCATGGACAGGAAATGCCCACTTGCAGGGTTGTAGTTCTAGTCTCAGCTGCTGGGACTCGGCTCACTCAGCCATTCTGAGGTCATGGACTGACTTGGGAATGCTGGGTCTGCCGTTGTCACAGGTGTTTGTGAAGATCTGATGTGATTGTGTGTGAAGCTCTTTGTAAGCCAAGCTATCCTGCAGACATGAGCTAATGGCATTTTCAAATGACTGATTCCATCCATTTAACTTTGAAGACTTTTCACTTAGCCTGGAGAAGTAGGATATACGTCAATTAGTTTCATTTCTCAAAATGGAGGCAAGGGATGGTAATTCTATCTGTGTGTATATGTGTCTCTGTGTATGTTTTTCTTGTTTGTTTCTTGCAGAAAGAGATATTAGACCTGAAAGGAAAGAGACTACTGGAAATCTAAGCATTTCTGTGAAAGAAACTCACCAGGAAAGCTTCATGAGTGATGGTCCTTGTGACTTCACTGGGCAACAAATCTGTGCTGTATTTCACAGAATCCATATAGGCAAGAAACTTGGTGCATGTCATCATTTTGGGAAGGACTTAAGTCAGCGATCATCCCTGATCTACCATCAAAAAATTCATGCTGGAGAAAAACCACTTGAGTTTCAAGTATGTGGGAAAGACTCATGCTCCATTATTCATAACAGTATTTACAGTGACAGAAAACCGTTTGGATGTTATCAGTGTGGGAAGGCTTGGAGTTGCAGCTGCAGTGCTGCTGTACATCAGAGCATCCACAGTGGAGAGAAACCTTACAAAAGTGATAAATTCAGAAAGAATTTCACAGAAAGCTCCAGTCTTATTCAGCATGAAATCATCCACACTGGTGAGAAAGCTTATGAATGTAAGCAATGTAAAAAGGCTTTTAGAAGGAGCTCTGGTCTTGCTGCACATCAGAGAATCCACACAGCAGAGAAACCTTATGAATGTAAGCAATGTGGAAAGGCTTTTAGAAGGAACTTTGATATTGCTGCACATGAGAGAATCCACACAGGAGAGAAACCTTATGAATGTAATCAATGTGGAAAGGCTTTCAGACTAAAATATCAGCTTACTGTACATCAGAGAACCCACACTGGAGAGAAACCTTATAAATGTAATCAATGTGGAAAGGCTTTCAGACTAAACTCCCATCTTTACAATCATCAGAGAACTCACACTGGGGAGAAACCTTATAAATGTAATCAATGTGGAAAAGCTTTCAGACAATGCTCCCAGCTCATTGTACATCGGAGAACTCACACTGGTGAGAAACCTTATAAATGTAATCAGTGCAGAAAGGCTTTTATAATTTCCTCTGATCTTGCTGCACATCAGAGAATCCATACAGGAGAGAAACCTTATGAATGTAATCAATGTGGAAAGGCTTTTAGAATTTCCTCTGATCTTGCTGCACATCAGAGAATCCACACAGGAGAGAAAGCTTATGAATGTAAGCAATGTGGAAAGGCTTTTAGAAGGAACTGTGATCTTGCTGCACATCAGAGAATCCACACTGGAGAGAAACCTTATGAATGTAAGCAATGTGGAAAGGCTTTCAAACTAAAGTCTGAGCTTACTATACATCAAAGAACCCACACTGGAGAGAAACCTTATAAATGTATTCAATGTGGAAAGGCTTTCAGACGAAACTCTCAGCTTGAGAAACATCAGAGAATTCACACTGGGGAGAAACCTTATGAATGTAAGCAATGTGCAAAGGCCTTTAGAAGCAACTCTGATCTTGCTACACATCAGACAATACATACTGGAGAGAAACCTTATAAATGTAATCAATGTGGAAAAGCTTTCAGACTAAAGTCCCAGCTTATTGTACATCAGAGAACCCACACTGGAGAGAAACCTTATAAATGCAATCAATGTGGAAAGGCTTTCAGACTAAACTCCCATCTTGACAAACATCAGAGAATTCACACTGGGGAGAAACCTTATGAATGTAATCAATGTGGAAAGGCTTATAGAAGGAACTCTAATCTTGCTGCACATCAGAGAATCCACACAGGTGAGAAACCTTATGAATGTAATCAATGTGGAAAAGCTTTTAGAAGCAACTCTGAACTTGCCGTACATCAGACAATACATACTGGAGAGAAACCTTATAAATGTAATCAATGTGGAAAGGCTTTCAGGCTAAACTCCCAGCTTACTGTACATCAGAGAACCCACACTGGAGAGAAACCTTATAAATGTAATCAATGTGGAAAGGCTTTCAGACTAAACTCCCATCTTGACAATCATCAGAGAACCCACACTGGGGAGAAACCTTATATATGTAATCAGTGTGGAAAGGCTTTCAGACAATGCTCCCAGCTTGTTGTACATCAGAGAACTCACAATGGAGAGAAACCTTATAAATGTAATCAATGCAGAAAGGCTTTTATAATTTCCTCTGATCTTGTTGCACATCAGAGAATCCACACTGGAGAGAAACCTTATGAATGTGGAAAGGCTTTTAGAATTTCCTCTGATCTTGCTGCACATCAGAGAATGCACACTTGAGAGAAACCTTATAAATGTAATCAGTGTGGAAAGGCCTTCAGAAGAAACTTGCAGCTTGAGAAACATCAGAGAATCCACACTGGAGAGAAACCTTATGAATATAATTAATGTGGAAAGGTCTTCAGACGAAACTCCCAGCTTGCTCTCTACATCAGTCCACTTTGGAGAGAAACCTTATAAATGTAATCAATGTGAAAAGGCCTTCAGAGGATCCTCCCAGCTTGCTGGACATCAGAGAATCCACACCGGAGAGAAACCTTATAAATGTAGTCGACGTGGAAAGGCTTTTAGAATGACCTATGTTTTGTCGTACATCAAAGAATCCACACTGGAGAGAAACTTTATGAATGTAATCAATGTGAAAAGACCTTCAGACAATGGTCGCAGCTTGCTCTACATCAGAGAATCCACACTGGAGAGAAACCTTATAAGTGTATTCAATATTGAAAGACTTTTAGAATGACTTTTGGTCTTACTGAACATCAGAGAATCCACATCTTATGAGTGTGATAAATATGGAAAAGGCTTTTACAGGAAGCTCCAGTCTTGCTGCACATGAGAGAATCCTCGCTAGAGGGACACCTAATGTGATAAAACCTCTTATGTACGCTCTCACCTTACTATACAAATCTGATGAAAACAAAATCCAAGACACATAATTTCTGGGTAATCAAATTATGGCTAGTGAATAATTAATAAAAGAACAGTCTTTTAGGTATTTCTTGTAAACCAAAGATGAACCATGGAGATCTCTCAACGGTTACATACCCTTAGATAAGTAGGTATTACCAGCAGGCATAAGTCAACCCTGCTTGGATAAAAATTAATGAATGAGAGGTGGACTTGTTCTAATGAGGGCCTAGAGGAAATGGCTTTTTACTCAGTTTTGGACAAAGAGACTTTCCTCTATCCAGATCCCATTGTCTGGGGGCAATTTAGACAAGAGGGGGAATCTACTTCCCCTCAGATCTGACCAAAACACACAGGCCAGAATTTTTCTAGACCCTTTACTTTTTGGTCAGATCTAAACTCTCCCAGTTGTGTAATTCTCGTCCAAGATTTCTTCTCATCATCAGCCCTTCCCTTCCAAAGCTGGCTGAATCACCTACAGGGCTGATTTCTTCCCCCTTCGTTGCCCCTCCCCATTTGTTCATTTATTTTTGTTTTCAACATTCACTTCCATCAGTTTTAAATTTTCTCTCCCTCCCCCAAGATGGCTAGCAGTCTACTGTGGGTTCTACACATACATTCCTATTAAACACAATTACTCATGAGTCATGTTGCCTAGAAGTGTTGTACCAAATGGGAAGGAAAAGAAATTAAATAAAATGAAGGAAAGAAGAAAATAGTCTACTTGGCTCTGCATTCTGACTCTGTGTTTCTTTCTCTGCCTCTGGAGGGCATTTTCCATGATGTGTCTTTTGAAATTATTTTAGTTCTTTGCATTGATGAGAAGAGCCAAGTCTATCAAAATCAGTCCTCATACACTGGCTGTTACAGTGTACAATGTTCTCCTGGTTCTGCTCCCCTCACTCAGCATTAGTTCATTGAAGGTCACTTTGAAATGAAAATTTATTGAATGATATTTAATCCTCTCATGTTCTGCTGAATACATGTAAATGTTTATTCACAATCTGTACTTAAATTTAACATGAATAAAAAATTTAAAATTAAATTTTCACCTGAGCTCATGGTGAGCATTCCTTATGCCTCTTGATTTGACTCTCTGAAACTTAGATTCCTTCTGGTCATTATCCTTGGGAAGCAGTATACCTTTCTCCTCTGAGATACTCACCCTAACTCTGATCTTTTTAGGAAACTGATGGGAGAGTGGCTAGAACACTGCGCCTGAAATTTGGGAGATCTGATTTCCAAATCTGCCTCAGATCCTTAGTAGCTGAGTGATCCTGGCTAAATCACTTGATCTTTGTTTACCTCAGTTTACTTCACTGTGAAATGGGCATAATAACATTATCTGCCTGACAGGGTTGCTGTGAGGATCAAATGAGATGATATTTTAAACAGCATTCAGCAGAGTACTTGGAACTCTAGGGATGCTTCTCTCTCCTCTTTCAGTCTTCCCTACTCTGCATGTATCTTTTTTGTATCTAATTATTTACACGTTTTCACCCATTAGAATACAAGATCCTTGATTTTAAAGCTTTGTATGGTCTGTCTTTCCATCCCTAGCACTTGGCACTTTAATTTACACATAGTGAGTACTTGAGAAATAGCAGTTGACATTGATCAGATGCCTACCAAACAACTCTAGGGTTTTCTCACTTTTCCAACTCCAATTTTCTTCTGCTCTCCCATCTAGATTAGAGGACAATGGAAATATGCAGAGATTAAGCTAAATCCTGGGGTCTAGGTCATTATTTCCATCAGGATTAAAGGAATATAGGATCTGAGGTTGAATGGAGCCAGAGGTCATTTAATCCAAGCACTTTAGTGAAGCCACAGAATTCAAAGGTAACAATAATAAGAGTCATATGGAAGGAGTCTGGACCTAATGGTGAAGGATGATGATGTGAAAAATGTTAGAAACTGAAAGAAATCACTGGGCTGTACCCAAGATCTAACCATGTTAGATGGCTAGAAATATACATTAAAATCTTTATATTCTTCTTGGACTAAGAAATGACAAATGCCTTTCCTATAAATATAAATCTGAAAATATCCTTGAATTCTCACCCTACACACTGTCCTAGAAGGAGAGTCTTAGCACTGACCAAACTGTATTCCACAATCAGCTAGACATAACATCTATGCACATGGAACATGAAGGCTATTTGCAACTGCTGTGGAGATGTAGGAGACATAACACAAAAAGCCTCCCAACACAGGTTCTTTCATCTGCTCTGCTAAAGTAAAGACAACTTTTATTAAAGGGGTCATCAATCTTACTTTAGTTACATTCACTAGTTCAGGGGTTAGGTCTGCACACTGAACATGGAAAAAATGTAAGCAAAGAAATTAGCACAAAGGCCTACAGACATGGGCTCCAACTGTCTGAAAAAAGCAATATTGCTATGTACTTTACATACATCACCAGATAGAGCACAGACTTCTGAAAGTCAGGGGTCTGTAATCAAATGTTTACTCGGTCTTGACTAGGAAATTGAAAGAAATTTTTCACAAGCGAACCCCCAAAATAAAATAGCAACCTCCCAGCATATATAGTTTTCAAATAGTAGACTCAGGGCCAGAAGGCATCACAGCCACATGGTTCAGTGCCCAGTTAGCTTAGTACCAAGAAGCGTGAAAGCCTTCTTATAATCAAGCTCCCCTTTAGGCAAGTTCTTCCCCCACTGAACTCTATGTAACTCAGGAGGTATCACAGCTGGGCCAGAGCCCAAAGCAGTAAGACATCCATGACTGAACACATGTGGTCACATAGGCCGTTTAATGGATGGGGAAGATCTTCATCTCCCATTACCATTACAGCATAACAATGTAAGAGCAACAATTTAATAGGGGCCATTGCACCATGGACTTGATCTGCATGCTATGTGGAATAAAAGGAACAGGAACTTAATAGAAGAAATTGAAAGCGTTTGAGAATACCCAGAGGTCCATATAATTCTCACAATTCTATACTGTACAAGTGTCGTATTTCAGGAAGTAGACAGAATTTTGGAGTTGGAGACGAGGTCCGAAGTTCAAATCTTGCCACAGTAATTCATTAGCTGTGTGACCCTTTGAAAGTCACTTTACCTTTTTAGCTGACATTTCTTGATTAGTAAAATGAGAAAATAACAGGTGGATTGTCAGGATCAAATGAAGTAAAACATCAATCACTTTTGCAAACTTGAAAGGGTTTTACAAATGTTAGCTCTTCTTAATACTGCCAAATGGGAATGTCAGTAGAGCAGAGAATGAGTAAGTGTTTTAATACTTCAGCTACAACAAGTAACTTTCCCCCCTCAGAATATAAAATAGAAAAGATTAACAGTGGGATAGTGATGTGCCCCAGGACTACTTTCTGAACTGATTGGAACAAGATGAAAGAAAAATGATAGTAATAAATGTTAAGGAAGATCTCTTACATTTTATCTGCTCTTAACAGTTTACAAATTCATCTTACCCCCAAATTGTTTTCTGTAAGTT
>CM053585.1:30092209-30109688 GCA_028646515.1 Pseudochirops corinnae | reverse complement strand
ACATTATTTTTCCTTCTATTTTTCAGTTTAAGAAAGTGAGTATCAGCAATCATCAGAGTATATGCCCAAGACTGCCTTACTAATCAATGGCTTTGAAACGCTTTTGTTCCATAAAAGAGGGTATGGTGAGATGCTATATCCGTCAGAGTCCAACATAAAGGATACCTCTAACCTAAAAGGTGGACTCCGACTTGCTTAGTCACAGGAAATAAAGAGAAGGTTGCTAGTAGCTGCTCATTCCAACTTCCAACTAATCATATTGTCCCCTATGCCTCATTTGTGTAACCAATCAAGATTCATCTCCCCTATGATGTCACCAAACCAGTAACGATTATATTTCTCCTCACCTACTCTGTTCTGATCTTTGTTCTATGCTTTTGAAAAGGAGTTGATCCTCGATATAAGGATCTTTACCTTAACCTGAGGGTGCCATCAACCTGCCCCTAATAAACTATGATCTCACTCAGAAAATTTCAGTTCTTCTCCCTTTGCTTTACAAGGATTGAAAGCATGTGTCCCTTGTACATAAGCAATCAATTCATTGTCTAGGCACCTTACAACTGTCAGCAAGTTCTTTCAGAGGGCTGATAATACAATATGACTTTGCTTAACCAGATGGTCCCAAGAACCTAGGAGGCTTTCAAATGAAGAGATATTTAGATATTTAGAAGTCTGTTTCTAGGGGCAGAGTCAAGATGGCAGCATAGAAGCAGGAAAACTCCTCAGGTCACACATTTAGGAACAGAAAAGAGTGCAGCTCCTCCCCCAGAGGCAGCCTCAGCCAGTGTGACTCAGTGTGGCTCACAGGGTCCCTGAGGAGAAGCTCCTGCCAGACCTGGAGCTCTTTTGCATATGGAGACCCAACGTCCCTGTAGTGAGCCCTGCTCAGGATATAAAAACTTCCTCCTTCCTTGCTGCCCTCCCAGGGCTCTGAGTGCTCTCTGTGCAGGTGTCTGAAGGCCAGGATGGTCTCCCCACAGCAGCTCCTCTGGCTAATGGTGCGCTGGGCTCAGAGTAAGACACAGCAGAGCAGGGAAGGGTCTAGAAGATCACAGGTTTTCAGGGATGAAAAAGTTGAAGATGAGCCCTTGGTCTAATGGGTGAGGAGGTTTAGGAACAATATAGGCAGATGGAGGTGGACTACCATGGCCAGGCCCCAGATTAGAAATATTGTGAGTTCTGGGGGAAAGATGTTTTTTGTCTCACATTGACAGTAAATACAACTACTTGTCAGTTATCTGAGATTTCTGTGGTCTTCACAAAACCGTTTCATTCGTATTCTTTAAATTGGACATTCACCCATTTCTGTCTTCCCCTGATTCTGCGGGTGTCTTAGATTCCCAAGAGGCCATTGTGCTGACCCAGTCTCCATCAGCTGTAAGGCCAGTGAGAGTCTGAAAGATAGGTATTGAATTAGCTTCTTACGTTGGGACCAGCAGAAACCTGGCCAAGACCCCAGGCCCCTGATCTCTGATGCTACCAGGCTGGGAGATGCGGTGTCTGCCAGGTTCAGGAGCAGTGGGTCTGGAACATATTTCATTTTCACCATCGGCAGCCTGGAGCCTGAGGATGCTAGAGATTACTACTGTCTGCAAGGTTATGAATGGCCTCCCACAGTGCTTCAGCCCTGAACAAAAACCTGCCCAGCCTTGTTCAAGGGAGTCAGCTCAGAGCAGCAGCTGCTTCCTCACTGGTCCCCAGGGCACAGCAGCCCCTGCTCTCTGGGCAGCCTCACATCTCCCAGGGCTTCCCCTTTCTGGACCCACAGCTCCCCTCCTAACCAAGCCTTGTCAATCACAAACCCTGTCTGCACAGCCCAGGCAGAGTGGAAGTGGCTCAGGCCCCTGGAAAGCAAAGGAGAAACTCCAAACAGGGGACATGCTGACACTTAAGATCCCCTCTGTTTCTTTGCCTCAACATAAAGTGTTTCTCTTGTGGGAGCCCAAGTTTGTGTTGAGGAGGCTTTGCTCTAGATCTCTGCGGTAAAGGATAGAAACTTGTTGGCTGCCAACATTCAGTCGTGTCTGACTCTTCATGATCCCACTGGGGTTTTCTTGGCAAAGGTCCTGGAGTGCTTTTTCATTTTCTTCTCCAGCTCATGTCACAGATGAGGAAACTGAGGCAAACAGGGTTAAGTGATATGCCCAGGGTCACATAGTGAGTAAGTGTCTAAGATCAGATTTGAATGCAGAAACAGAAGTCTTTTGAATTCTAGGCCCAGTGCTCCATCCATTGAGCCACCTAGCTGCCATGATGTCCTCTAGATTCCTTTTTCTCTAGTCCTGGTCACAATGGACTCACAGGGCTGGGTTCCTTATCACCTGGGCCTGGCCAAGAGTCAAGGTGAATGCCCTCACTCACCCAGCTGCTGCCCAGTTAGAGACTCAGCATTTCTTGCATCTGGAGGATAACTGCCTTATTGACTGACTCAGGCTAATGTGTGTACCTGGGTGGGTTGGGGTGTACCTCCCCAGTAGGGGAGTTCTAGGAGAGAAGGTGGCAGGGTCACACCCATTCACTGGCCATCTCTGCTGGGTTTCTATGACTCTTTCCTCTGACCCAAAGGATCTATTGGTGGTATGAGGGCTCAAGGCCCTGTCCATTCTCTTTAGGAACAGGAATGTTTTTACTACAGCTTGAGGGCTTTATGGCCTGCCTTTGTCCCTGAGAAGAAGAGGGGATTGGCTTTGCTCCTAGATTCATCTCAGTGGGGTCTTGGGTCCCCATCCTCACAAAATTCCCAGACTCTTTCATTCACTCTCATGCACCTAATTCCAGGAGTGGGTTTGTATAAAGTTCGAGGATTTGCTCACATTCAATTTCTTTACATGAATTTTCTTACACGTGAGAGTTTTCTTACATGAAATGAAGCCACAGTAAAGCTTATAGAAAGTAATTTCAGTTGATAAAAAAATTTAGACATGAGCAGTCAGGGAAATCAGATTTCCTCTAAGAGGAGGCACTTGAGTTCAACTTTAAAGAATATTAGGAGAGAAAGGGAGATAAAGAATAGAATAAATTATCTCACATAAAAGAGGGAAGAGAAAATTGTTACAATGGAGGGGAAGGGCAGGAAGGTGAAAGGGAATGAGTCAACCTTACTCTCACTGAATTTGGCTTAAGGAGGAAATAAAAGACACACTCAATTGGTCATCTTACTCTACAGGAAAGTAGGGCGAAAGGGGATAAGACTGGGGATAATAGAACGGAGGGCAGATTGGGGGAGAGGATAGTTAGGAGCAAACACTTTGGAAAAGGGACAGGATCAAAGTAGAAAATAGAATAAGTGGGGGGCGGGATAGAATGGAGAGAAATATAGTTAGTCTTTCACAATATAACTACTATGGAAACGTTTTGTGTAACTACACATATACAACCTATACTGAATTGCTTGTCTTCCCAGTGGGGGTGGCTGAGGAGGGAAGAAGTAAAAGAATCTGGAAATCAAAATTTTAAAAACAAATTTTAAAAAATTATTTTTTACATGCAACCAGGAAACAAGATATACAGGCAATGGGGTGTGGAAATCCATCTTGCCCTACAAGAAAGTTGGGGGGGGGGGTGATCGGAGAGGATGTAAGAGAGAATAGTTTGGGAGAAGTAGGCTTGCTATCTTGTGGTGGAGGTAGGGGAGAGATGGAGAAAATTTGTAACTCAAAATCTTGTGGAAATGAATGTTGAAAACTAAAAATAAATTAAAAAAAAGAAGATTATGGATTTTCAAAGTCAGAGGTGGGTAGAACGTATTTCAGGAATAGGCCATAGCCTGGGCAAAAGTATGGAGACAGGAAGTCTCCATGTGAAGGAGAGCAAGATAACTCTTTGGATTGTAGAAGAAATAAGGGAGTGTGTTGTGTCATTAGTCTGGAAAGGGATGCCGAGCTTGATGTCAAAGGCTTTAAATGACACAGTGGTTTGTATTTTATTCTAAAGACCCAAAGAAACCATTTATCAAGCACCTTCTATGTGCTGGGCACTGTGTAGGGGAGTTCTATGGTCAGATGTCTGCTCCAGGTAAAGGACCAGAGACCCTCAGGGTCTGACTCTATAACCATTTGAAACATGGATACTTTCTAAGGCAGGATGTGGTGGGGGAAGGGGGAAATGCCCTGTTACCTATTGATCCAGTAAGATGAAGGTATTTTCTAAATTACCTAATAAGGAGGAAGCAATGAGGAAGAGTGAAGGAAGGTAGAATTAGGAAGTACGAATCTTGATTCTAATGGTGCTTTCCCAGCAAGATGCTGAAATGGTGGTAGAGGGCTAAAACTCCAGCAGCCAAACTGGTTTTCCATCAGTTGACTCTCCATTATCTGGTCCAACACCCCATTATCTAGATCTAGGCTCCTCAAAGGCTACTACTACTTTACAGAGCAAAGAAGCTCCCTTCCTTAGAAATGTGTTTGAGACAGGTGATGTGTGTATGAGTGTCCTGTATATCCACTGGGGCTGACATCTCAGACACAGCCATAACACTCTCAGTCAGGGGAATTACATTCTCTATACCTGTATGTGATTCTTCCATGGAAATTTCATTTCCCTGACTTTGTTAATTAAAAAGAAGGGGAATATTTTGAGTTTTACATTCAAAGCTCAGATCACCCACCTGCCAGGCATGCTCATCAACAAAACTATCTCCATTGACAAATCTTCCCTTCTCCATTCTCCTACTGAGGGCTCGACCCAATGATTGAACCTTATGGAGTGAGTTAAGGATCAAGATTTTATAGAAAGAGGCTGGGCTAATTACTGCTGGATGCTGCTCCCCAGCTTCATAAAAATGTTGGCTCATGACTTCCTCTCCTAGCCATATGCTCAATAGGGGATCAATGCCTGGATACAGAGGGACAGCTTATTTTTTTGTGTTCATCCAGCAATTCCTCTGTTTGAGGAGTTGCCTATAGGTTTACAATAGAGGTTACGTTCCTATTTCTGTCACTCTTTAGGAAACTTTGTTTTATCTCCTTGGAGCACAGGACCATCACAATTGAGAATGACCAACACTGACTCCCATGAGACTGCCAGTGTAGGAGTGTGGCAGAGCACTGTGGGATGAGGTGAATTATGTTTGAATATGTTGGAGGAATCAGTAGACAGAGTGGGATATTTTGGAAAGATGATTTTGGAAGTTCACTAAAGTCTGATCCATTGGCTACTTATGTCAGCTAATCTTAAGCATCCTAGGTTTCTCTCCATTGATTTGGATAAAGTATAATTTGTCTTTTTTTTTTTTGCAGATTACTGTGTTCTGTGATCCATGGCCACTTGGGATTTCTGAGAGATTATAGATATTTAGAAAGATGGATTTTGGTAGCAAGATTGAACTCTGCATGAAGCTACTCAAATTCAATCTAGAGAGTTCTCATGTCAGTCATGTCCTAGCTCTATTACCCTGGGGAGCCACTTAATAAGCTCCTTGATTCTTATTTGACTCGTGTAAAAAAATGAGATGAAGAGATGGTATAATTTGTAAATGAAATAGCTATCCCCCAGCTCTCACTCTCTACCTACCACCTGGCCAGCAAGTTCCTATGTGAGCCCTCCTTGTGGGGGAAGGGGGAAAAGTTGAGGCCTTTTCCCCACCCTGGCAGTTTACCAACTCTTTGTTTTTGCAGGTGAAACACACAGCTTGCCTGTGTGAGTCTGAATATGGGTGGTTTTTTTTTTTTCTGAGCATAGATAATTGAAGGGGAATCTTGCGATAGATTTCTCAACCTTTGAGGTAGGCTTAGGATTTTAGAAATCCAGGGACACTGGGTTTCCTCAGACAGTGCTGATTGGTAGCAGGAGGGCTTTGTAACTCTTGCATTTGGAGAAGATAACTACCCAGTGGGAGGGCCAGCCTAAGCACCCATCAGCCTTCCCCAAAAATATAGACCTCAAAGGAATTGTCTGCAGAATGCCGAGCTGGCATGAAATGTCCAATTCCTTTTCCTACAAATTCTTTCATATTTTGATGTTTAATTCCCACTGCCTTGGGAGAGTATGATAGTAGATGTGTTACTGCTATTCCTTGTTCAAGTCTCTTATCAGTTGACACTTGGGCATTTTTCCTCTTAAGCACATAGTTTAGGTATAGTAATCCAGTCACTGTCATAGAACTGATTTACATGGTACCTTGAGTAGGTTTCCGTGCTCCCTATTGGCAAGATGCAAGAAGTGAGTTCAACCTAAATTTTAAGTGGATTTCCCTGGGACTCTGTGTGTGTGTGCACGTGGGTGTGTGTGTGTATGTGCACAAAGAACCAGAGACTGAAGAAGGACCTTAATTCTTCCATTGAGGGGCCATCATCTCCTGAGACTGAACCTGTGGCCAGAGCTGAGAGTGGCCCCTTGTTTCAGAGAAGTGTAAAATCTTTTACAGACTCAGTTCCTTCATTTGTAAATGTGGAAATCAACAGGTGGATTGTGAGCACCAAATAAGCTAGTGTATCAATGGCTTTTGCAAATTCAAAATGGCTGCGTAAGTGTTAGCTGTTCTTGTTACTGCCGGGTCGG
Organism: Pseudochirops corinnae; assembly: GCA_028646515.1. NCBI lineage: Eukaryota > Metazoa > Chordata > Mammalia > Diprotodontia > Pseudocheiridae > Pseudochirops > Pseudochirops corinnae. Next base: position 30,103,190 of record CM053585.1, on the reverse strand, counting down.
AGGACGAGCTTCTGTCTTAATACTTTATTTCAACTGGGAAAGGCAAGGGTTTTGTGGGCCTTCAGAACACCAAGTGGGACAGTGATGTGCCTCGTGACTATTTCTGTCTGAACTCATTAGAACATTAGTTTAGGGACTATGACAGAAAGGGAAAAAACGTCTGGCATGTTGTTTTTATCCATGTCCTCGTTAAACTTAGGGGAAAAAACCCATCCTTTTCCAGCTGCTGTTTGACTTCCCCGGAACTACCTCCCCAACTGTAACCTTTGTGCTCCTTGGTGGCTCACCGGGTCCCAATGTGTCCTTCCAAAGGATTAGTCCCTGTTCCACCATCCTGTCCCAGGAACATAAAGATTCTGTTGTGCTCCCTTGATGTCTCTGAGCCTGTTGGAAGGCCAGCTAAGCAGGACCCGATGCTAATGCCATTTCTCAGGGAGACAGATGCATATGCTTTTTGTCATTCCTAGTGTTAGCCCTCAGACAGTTCAGCGTCTAGAGGAAATCATAGGATCACAGATTTAGAACTCAAAGGGACCTTAGAGGTCAGAAACCCCAACCTCTTCTCTTCATTTTACAATAATTGTGTGACTTCTGGTTTTGCTCATTTCACTCTGAATCAGTTCACAAATTCTTCCCAGGCTTCTCTGAAACTGTGCCTATGGCTTCTTGTGATCCATTAGTATTCCACCATAGTCACAAAGGACAATTTGTCTAGCCATTTTCTAACTTTTGGATACTTTCTGAACATTTGATTTTTTTGACACCTGGCTATTATTAAGGGAGGTTCCCTTCAACCTTGTGCATTGCCAGACCAGGCTACCTGATTCTTAAAGAGAGGAACCATCAGATCCTTCAGAAAGTTCTCCCCTATTCTTTACCTTTCTCATGCCTACGATAGGTAAGGCTACAGCTTACCACATCTACTTTCACTTATACTGCTCCTCGAACTCCCCACTGAACTCTGCTCTTTAAAAAGATAATATTACTGAAAAAAACTGTAGCAAAATTGACGCTTCTCTTGTGCTAGGACAAGTCTTAAGCCAAAGATACTTCCCTAACAACCTTACAGGATTCTTGTAAGGATCAAATGAAAGAATGAATGTGAAAGTGTTTTGTATCTTTTAAGCATCATATAAAATTAAACTGTCATAATTTTGCCTGAAAAAGATACATGGTCGTCTGTGTTGATAACTTTGCAACGTTCTGCATTGCCACTTACCTCCATCTGCTTGATTAAGTGAGGATACATCAGTCAGGGCTTCTCTAGGACAGCTGGGCTGGGGCAAGACCTGGATGTGAAAACCCTTAAAGGTCTCAATTGATTATTTACAGGTTGCTCCAGGAATTAAGATCAGGGAGACAGCTGGCTCCCCAACGGGGGCAGCAACCCTTGTTGCTGCAGGGAGGTAGCAATCTAGTAGTCTGGGGTGCTGCAGATAGGCAGCAACAAGTGGCATCTGAACAGGGATGAGAAGAGGGACCCCCCCCCCCCCCAAGAGGGACCCCTGACCCACTTTGTGGGAAGACCGGATACAGCCCCGTGTAAGGACACGGGAAGACGGGAAGGACCGCCTGACCCACTCAGTGGAGATCCACTCAGTGGAAGGCCCTAGACAGCCCCATGCTCCACGAGTAAGGACATGGGAAGAAAACAAAATGGGAGCCGTTCTAGGCTTACCACTTACCCCCAGCTCTGTTGACACTTACACTAGAAGTCTACAAGCTAGCAAAGAAACAAGGTTTGACTGCTGATCTTAAGCAGTGCAGGAGGTTTGTGGAGCACATTCTCACGGTCTTACCGTGGCCTGACCACACTGGTATAGACCCAGAGAAGTTGGAGACTGTGGGGTCCCAGAGACTTCATATGAGGACTCTTCACCAGGTTTACTGGTAGATCAGGATTTTCTCATGTATGCGGTGATTAAAGCTACACTGAGGGGAACTCCTCGGGAGCCCCTTCGCTGCCCCACTACATGCCAAACAGGCGACTCCCCAGAGGAGAAGACCGACCCAAAAACGACTACTGTTCCACGGCTCTATCAAACCCTGCCACCATATTCCCATGACGTGGCACCCCCCCACAGCTGTGGCGCAGCAAACAATAAACCCGGAAGCTGCTGCCACCGCAGAGATTGAGCCCTTACGCCAGCAACTGCAGGGGCTGGGTGTGGCTACCTGTGAGAGAACCACCTGTCCTAGTCACATCACAGCCCCCTCCCTGTCAGGCTTGCGTCTGGCTCCTCGAGGCCTTAACATCAGTGGCAAGCTGACGCCTTTGCAGCAAAGTTTGCTTACTGCTGGCATGGATGGATAAGACATTGGGGACTGGGATGGTGGTGGCCCTTGTTGGGCATTCCCAATAGACACTGATTTAGATGATGAACGGAGGTATATCCCCCTCCCGTTCAAATTCCTCAAGGAGGTCAAAGCTGCCGTTATATGCTCCCAATTCCCCTTATGTAATCCAATTGTTACAGCATATATCCCAGTGGAGTGTTTTGGTATCCAATGCTGTGCAACTGATAACAGGGACAGGATGTTACAGCACCACAGAAACCCAGCTCACATATGACATGTCCCTGTTTGCGGTCACTGCACAATGTGCTCTACAGGCGTGGGAGGCAGTAGAAGCCCCTGGAGTGGTGCCACAAAAATTAACTGCCATTAAACAGGGATGGCAGGAAGCCATCCAAGATTATGTAGCCAGGTTGAGAACAGCAGTGTTGGGCCCCCAACTCCAATTGCTCCTTCCTGCTGTCCTCTGGGTGGTCTGTTGCAATCCAAGGTCTAAGAGCCAGAGCCCTGATAAGGCTGTATGCCTTACCTGAATGTGGATTAACAGCATTGAGCAGGTATCATCCAATGGGATAGTCCACCCTTTCTTCTTGCCCCTGTTGCTGAGGCACGTGACTTAGTCTGCCCAGGTGGGAGATAAAGGGGAGTGAGGGGAGGAAGGGGGGAGGAGTAAGAGGTAAGTATGAGGTGAGAGAAGATAGGTGAGAGAGGAGAGAGAGAAGGGAAGAGAAGATGTAACAATAAAGCTGCATTTCTAAACCCATCTGTGTGTGCCAGGATCTCTGTTCGAGAATAAGGAAGCCAGAGATGTCTGATGACCCCAGGGAGGGTAAGTGAGGTCGGTGGTCCAGAAGGGAACTCAAGGTGAGAGGGTCCTAACACAGCAGTAGATAGAGCCATAGGTAAAGGGGATTCCACAGGTTTGCTGTTTATGAGGCTGCTTCGTGAGGGCCTTAATAAACCATGCCTCCAAGCAGTTGCTTCTCTTCCTAAGGATGCTCCCTTGCAAGACATTATTGACTGCTACTCTGTAGCTGATTTGCAGGCACCAGAACGTGACGCCATGGCTACTGCCATTGCCCACGGAGTGGCCCAGGGCCTCTCTGGGAAATGTTATCGCTGCAGCAAAGCAGAACATTGGAAGAATCAATGTCCCTGAAAGGTGAGCATGGTCCGCCCTACCTGTTTTGCGTGCGGAAAACCAGGCCATGTAGCTAAATTCTGTAGGCAGAGAAGTAAACATTCTGCGGTCCAGGGAAACGCCATGCGGGGCCCCTCGCGGGCCCCTCACACAGCATTTCCTGTCACCCCAGCTCCCCGGCAGTCCAGTCATAAGGACTATCAAGGACTGAGACTCTCGCTGGATGGCACACCCTGGAGGCCGTAGGAGGAATATACATGTCACCTTGGACTACAGTCCAAATACCAGTGACTCCCTTCCCAGTTAACAGATTGGTTATAGGTTTATCTGATTTTGCCTCGTGCATAGTGCATACCATGGTGTTGCCCAAAGATGAGACACCCATCATAGTTACCAATCCACATGCCTACCTGGTTACAATCAAGCCAAGGCAACCTGTTGCCAAGGCCATGCCCTTAGAAGAGACCCAATTGGATGTTAATTTCACACAGATAATAGATTATGCGAAACCCACCTGCATTGTCCATTTAAATGGACAACCCTTTCAAGGCATGATTGATACTGGGGCTGATGTTTCTGTCATCCTGCGGCTTGACTGGCTGTCTCATTGGCCCGTGGAATCACATGCAGTCACAGTCAATGGTGTTGGAGGAACGCAGACAGCAGCTAGAGCTGCCCAGCCAGTTACGTGGGAATTTGAGGGGATGTAGGCACATTTCAACCCCTAGTACTATCAGGCCTACGGTCCACCCTGTGGGGCAGAGACCTACTAAAGGAGATCCGTTTATATCTTAAGACAGACCCGGCAAACTGATTGGAGCCACTGATGTTCAACTGGCAGTACCTCCCATTATATGGGTCCACACCAAGCCCATATGGGTCGATCAGTGGCCCCTCACCACCCCAAAACTTACTGCCTTACAACAGATTGTACAGGAACAATTACTGGCAGGCCATATAGAGCCCACTTTCAGTCCCTACAATTCCCCTGTCTTTGTGATAAAAAAGAAAAATGGTGATTTTCGTATGCTCATTGATCTCCGAGCAGTAAATGCCACCATGCAGCCCATGGGGCCCTTGCAGCCTGGCCTTTTGTCTCTGAACATGATACCTCGGGACCATGCCATGGTGGTTTTAGACATTAAGGACTGCTTTTACTCCATTCCTCTCCACACTGTCTTTTTACAAGACAGAGAGAAGTTTGCCTTCTCTGTACCTTATATAAATTATGAGCGCCCCATGGAGAGGCACCATTGGAAGGTACTCCCCCAAGGCATGGCCAATAGCCCGACCCTCTGCCAGTGGTATGTAGACAAAATCTTACTGCCTGTCAGAGAGCAATTCCCCCAGTGTCGGATGATACATTACATGGACGATCTCCTGATTGCTGCCCCATCAGACAGGTTATTGCAACCAGTGGTAGAAGCTGTCATACAAGCTTTGAAACAGCAAGGCCTCCTCATAGTACCACGTGAAGTACAAACCAACCCTCCCTTCCACTGTTTAGGCCGTATTATGGGAGACATCCGAGTGGCGTTGCATCTGCCCTCTTTAGATCCATCTAAATATCAGACACTCAATGACTTTCAGCAATTAGTGGGGGCCATTCAATGGCTCCGTGTACAGTTGCCCATTCCACCCTCTCTTACGCACCCTTTTTATGGCATACTGAGAGGGTCCTCAGATCTGCAGTCCCCCCAACAATGGACCTCAGAGGTCCTTAAGGCCATGGAGGATATTATGTCCCAGCTCACACAAACAACTGAGCGTGCGGAGCCCACCAAACCTTTCACCCTCACAGTCCTCTGGGACAAGCCTATGTTTGCGGTCCTCCATCAAGCCGGTGCCATCATTGAATGGCTGTACCCATCTAGGCTGCACAGAATCTTAAGTGACAAACTCACTTATCTCGCTGAGTTTCTCCTTCAGTGCATAGATAGAGCAGTACTGCTAAGTGGCCAGCCTCCGGAAGTTGCCCTTCCTATCTCTAGTGTTGAAATACAGGCTCTGGCCCAAGATCATTTCCTCTGGGCTGCGGTTCTTCTCCGCTGCCCCCTTTACAGCCCCTAAGCCATATCCACTCATGCAGGTTTATAAAAACCTTTTCTTGCGGGCTCCTCCATCCCCTATATCCATGAGCGCCGTTGCAGCGCCAAATGTTTTTACCAATGCAACAAAAGATCATAAGGCAGCTTATACATTGCCCCAACCTGAAGAAGGCTTGGGTCTTGGCCACCAAGTATGATTCTACACAAAAGAATGAACTGTACACCATTTTGATTGCCTTATAGCGCTTCCCACAGCCCATAAATATTGTTACAGATAGCCAGTATGCTCAGCGGGTTGTCCAACTGCTGCCCACAGCATACGTGGATCACCAGCATTCTCCCATTTCTGAGTTGTTAGCATTGACACAATTGCCGTTGGCCAATCGCACCTCTCCTGTTTATATTATGTACGTTTGGTCCCATACTAATGGCTTGGGACCCATATTTGAAGGTAACCAAACGGCGGACAACTTACTGTGTCCTTTGGAGACATTCCCTTCCTCAGCTCAACAGGCACATGATAGTCTCTACCTCTCAGCCCGATCACTCCGCCACCTCTATGGCATTTCTAAAGCACAGGCTGCAGAGACAGTACGGTGCTGCATCACCTGCGCCCCTTTCCGTCCTCCGCCACGTCAGTTTTGTACCAATCTGGTGGGGACCTTTCCTAACAAATTATGGCAGATAGATGTCACACACCGTTGTGGCCAGTTAATACATGTCTCTATTGATACCCATTACAGATTCATTTGGGCCACTCTGCAAGCAGGTGAGACCACATGGCATGTAATCTCACACATGTATCATTGTTTTGCCCTCGCAGGACCCCCTAAATACCTTAAGACAGACAGTGGTCCTGCTTATCAATCGAAGGGCTTCAGCACCTTTTTGCTGGAATTCTCTATTTCCTATTCCACTGGTGTGCCATATAACCCCACCGGCCAAGCCATAGTGGAATGTGCCAACAGGACTATAAAAGCGCTCTTGTCAAAACAAGAAAAGGGACGAGGGCGACTTTCACAAAAGCAATTGGATATGGCTGTATATACATACAATTTTTTGCAGGTTTCTCACTCTACAGAGCTTACTCCTGACATGAGATTTTTTCATTTGAATCCCTCACTCACACACAAGCCCAGAACGCCCTGCCAAGGCGCACCGCTACAAAGGGTCATGTGGAGAACCCATGACAAGAGGTGGTTAGGGCCAGGTAGGGTTCACTTGTGGGGGCCGGGATATGCTTATGTCGTTCCAGATGCTGGCGGAGATACCGCCGCCCAGTGGGTGCTAACCAGGTGGATACACCCCCTTGGAGAAGAGACAGAGGCGCAGAAGGAGGAGACAGAGAAAGCCGAAGAAGGCTGAGAACCGTTCCATCCTGTCCCGCAACCTCCATATGCTCCTGGGGACCTCCATCTTCCTGAGCCTGACTGCCGCCACCCGGGGCTCCATGACCAACTGGACAGCGCTCACCGATGCTGCCCTACGGCGACAGGACTTAGCAGGACATTGGACTTGGGCCGTACTCCCCAAGCCCCCCATACTCCACACAGTGGGGCTGGGGGGAGCAAACCCATCTCCGCCTTCCAAGAATTCCCAATTATACACTTTCGGGAACAACTAGACTTCCTTGCATCCGAGTTGCAAACCTTTATGATTAAATCTGCACAAGCCTGGTCCCAGCAAATAGCTGTAGACATGAACCTCCAAGCCGAGATCACAGAGCTGGAACATGCCATGGAATTTGTAGGAGACGGATCAGCTGTGCACAGTATGTTTACTGCTCTTCCTTGCCATTATGCCTATAGACCTGTTTGTGTCACCCCATTGCCCCTGAATGAGACCAATAGCTCCTTCATCGCTTCGTGGGAGCTGGTACGAGACCGTTTACGGGGCGCCCTTCTAGCCTCGAATGTTACTGACCAAATGGCACAATTAGCGCGCCTGGCGCGAGAAATCACTGTGATAGCCACGAATTTTACCTTGCCTTCTGATGTATCTGGTACGTTTATTGCAGGGGTTAAGGAGCGCTTCCTTCCCTTTCCCCTTTGGCTCATTCATCTGTTGACGGCTGGTGCTGTAGTGTTATTATTGCTATTTTCCCTGCCCTGCTTGTTGCGTGCTGTTCTCCTCCTACGGAAACGGACCCTGACTGCCCTGAAAGCTGACATGGTACACCCCATTGGCAATTTATAACTGCAAAGTCATCGATGATAGCGGTTCCCGTTGAACAAGAAAAGGGAGGTGTTACTGCCTTACAGCGGCTGCCGAGTCGCAAGAGGGTAAAAAGGGCCCCTGGCCTTGAGGCTTGCGGCTCTGAGGCTCCCGGGAGTGTATTCTGCAGTCTCTTATCTGGGTACGGAACATTCCCCGTGATAAGTTGGCTTGTATCGAGTATGCACCATCCAATGGGACGTGTCTCCTCTCTGATAGGATGAGGCTTGTTGCTGGGGCATGTGATAGCCACCCCTATAAAAGGCTAAGGTCGGGGGCAGGGGGAGGAGACGAGAGAGACGAAGGAGGAGAGACGAGGTGGAAAGAAGAGATAGAACAGTATGTACAAGATGTAATCCGCTACAATAAAGGCTTGCTGCGTGAAGTGATCCAGAGTCTGTGTGGGTGCTCTGTCTAGGGTAAGACTCAGTGACTGCGGTCAGTGACTGCGGCCGGAGACATCCGAAGCCTGGCGAGGTAAGCAAGGTGGTCCAGTTGCTGTGGGGAGACAGCTGACTCCCCGACGGAGACAGCAACAAGGGTTGCTGCAGGGAGGTAGCAATCAAGTAGTCTCGGGGTGCTGCAAATAGGCAGCATGCTACAAGTAGGCAGCAACAGTTAGGAATTTTTCCTGGATTAAAACCTAAATATTTTCATATCAACTTAAATCCTCTGTTCCAAGTCCTTCCTTCCAGGAGAAGAACAAGTCTAATTTCTGCTTCCATTGAAAGCCCATTGAAAGTAGCTTCCATATCAGGCAATTAGGCAGCATAGTGGAAAGTGTACTGATCTCAGAGTCAGAGGACCCAAGTTAAAATACAGCCTCAGATGCTACCCTTGTAACACTGGGCAGGTCAATTAATCTCTGACTGTTCCTGGCAAAGATATTGGAGTGGTTTGTCCTTTCCTTCTGCAGTTCATTTTACATATGAGGAAACTGAGGCAAACAAGGTTAAGTGACTTGCCTAGGGTCACAAAATTAGCAAGTATTTGAAGTAAAATTTGAACTCAGGTCTTACTGATTCCAGGACCAGTGGTCTACCCACTGTGCCACCTAGCTGCCTTTATTAAGTGTTCCTTTGTGCCACACACAGTGTGCAAAGTGTTGGAAATATAAATACAGATGCAAAGACAGTTCATACCATCAAGGAGCTTCTATTCTAACGTGGAGAGATAGCACTCTTAGGGGAATGGTAACCCAGGTAAAGCACTTTGGTTTGGAAATCTTTGGGGATGGTAAGTGGGAGTATTGGGGCAGAGACTGACACACCTAGGAGCAGTGGCAAAGCAGATTTTATTACGAATGGATAGAAAAAGCATGTATTAAATGTGGTGCCCCAGTCTCCAGCCTCTCTGTCCATGGTGCCAGGAGAGTCTCTGTTAGGATGGGATAACATGGTAGCAGCAGGAACCAGGACAGTTGCCCAAACTCCTGATGTCTGAAGCTTCTCACCTGCATTCTGGGGGCCCTGCCTGGTTCACTCGCAGTGGGTAGCTATCAGTGCCGTGGAAGCCATTTGCTGCCAATTACTACTCTTGGGCATGTAATGTTGCTGCTCTCCCACTGTGCTGTAGCCCTGAATACAAGCCTCCCCAGGCTGCTCAGCCCCTCAGCCCTGGGGCAGGGGTGCTTCTTCAAAGGCCACAGACAAAGACAGGAGAGGAGCAGAGGCTTTACCAATGGGAGGGACCCTGGGCTGGGTTTCAAAGGAAGCTCGGCATTTTGCTTGGTGGCGGTGGAGAGGACCCACGGGACTGTCCCCATGGTTACACTGCCACCCTCTCTAGAATCCCTGCGTTCCCCTGGAAAGCCGGAAGAAAGCTCTTAATTCTCAGTTGAGGAGGGAGCTTTATCACCAAACCAAGCAGATGTATAAATACACACACACATACAGACACACAGACACACATACACATACATACACACAGCCATAGACACACAACCACACACACACGGAGATACACACAGAAACACACAGACAGACACAGATACACAGACATAGACCCACACACAGATCCACACCGACCCACACACAGCTCCTCTTGCAGACACACACCGAGAGACACACACACACAGTCCCTTTCCTCTCCAGTCCATGTAACAAGAACCACGGCCATATCTCACTCTGCTCCTGTAGCTGGAGGATGAGGGTCAGCCTGTGCCCGAGGCTCCGTACCTGTAATGGGAATGGGAAATGGAAGGTCTCCCGGGTCCCAGCATAAACATGGGGGGGGGGGGGGGAGGAATTTGAAGCTTCCCCGCGGTGAAGATGATCTCTGCCCCTGATAGGCTGAATGTGGTCACATGCAGCCTGCGGTGGGCGGAGCTTGCTGGAGCGAAGCAGAGCCCACAGGAAGCTTCTCTGCAGTGAGTAAACTCTGCCCCTGATTGGCTGAACGTGGTGACATGAAAGGTGTGTTGGGCGGAATTTGCTGAAGGGCAGCGGAGCCCACAGGAAGCTGATTCAGAGCCGGAGAGAAGCAGGGACAGAGGACACTCGTTAAGGAGAGAGAGGTTGGTGAGTGAACATCCATCTTGTATTGGTGTGTGGGAAGGCCGAGGGATGCTCTGGCTGTCAGCGTTATTGTTCTGAATGTCTGTGGTTCTCTGGTGGTGAAATGACGAGTCTTAACAAAGTGACCACAGAGTCCGAATTAAAAGGTTTTAAGGAGTTTTAATTTACCAGCTGGGCCTACTCCGTACCAATTAAAAGGGGGAGCAGCACAGAACTCAGGGGTGAAGAACCTTTTATACGAATTTTTGGTTTACGTATCTAACACAATTTGGTTACTAAGCAAGTTACCATATAGGTACAAGGAAGCGGTTACTAAGACAAGGGTGGGGGGAGTTTGTAGGGTAAGCGGAGGGGCACAGGGCATGACGACTGAGCAAGAAAAAGATAAATTACCCTAGGCCGGCTTCCCAAGTTCATAAAGTTTTACTTGGCTGGCTTCTAATTCCATAAAGTACTACTTAACTGTTTCCTGGCCATAATAGTGGAATTGGCTTACTGGTTTGGGAAAGGGGTTTGCTGGGGTCTGAAGACCTGGAGAGTTTGGCACATTTTGTGACCCAACGTCCTATGATACTTAAAGTCACGGTCTTTCTGGTGATTGTGGGCGCTGTAAATATTGCATTGGCGCTAAGATGCCCCAGCCCAGTGTCTTTTTCAGTCTTTGAGCCCCTCCCTGCCCACCACTGCCCATTGCCAGATAAGGTCCAGGAAGGTGGGGACTGTCTTTACTTTTGTTCTAAACAAAGCCGGAAGGATCGGGAAGGATT
>CM053585.1:30076851-30091709 GCA_028646515.1 Pseudochirops corinnae | reverse complement strand
GGGGGTGGGTGACGAGGGAGGAAGAGAAGGAATCTAGAATCTAAAGTTCCATAACCAAATGTTATAAATATATATCTATCTATATCTATATATATATGCAATTATTATTATTATTATTATTATTGACTACATCCAACTGGAACTTGAGATACACAGGCACTGTGGCTGGGAGATCCATCCTGCCCTACTGAAAAGTGACATAGGAGAGAATAGACTGGGGGAGGGGGGACACACTGGGATGGCTATTTAGGGGTGGTGGGTAGGGGAAAGAAGGGGAGAAAATATGTAACTCAAAATCTTGTGGAAATGAATGATGCAAACTAAAATAAAATTTAAAAAAAAAAGAAAACTCAAAAAAAAAAAGAAATGAGGAACAGAGGGACTTCATAATGATCTGGAGAGACATATATACACTAATGCTGAGTGAGAGGATCAGAAGAGGGAAACTTTGTACACAATTACAGACACATCGTATGTGTGATGACTAACTTTCATAGACTGGGTTCCCCTCAGCAATGCAAGGTGTTTGGGATGAAAAATACCCTTCATCCTTAATTTAGTGAAAAAATAAACACAGAGATCTCTTAGGAGAACAGGAGTTTATTCTCTTCCCTGGGAGAAGAGGGAGGTCTTCCCCATGACTCATCATGGAGAAGAGGCGTGTTACAAAAGACAGTGCAGGAGTTTATACTATAATGTAATCAAGGCCACCCTCCCAACTGTCTCCTCTCTCATTGGTTGAGACACAGACTTCACCAAATTCTTCCCCAAATGGGACAGCAAGAAAAGAGGGGGGGAGAGTCCCACCAAGGTGGGAAAACAGACAAAGGAAGATGAAAGTGATTGACAGCAGCAATGGAAGAGGGGGAGAAAGGGAAAGTTAACAACCTCAAACTGAGAAGTTTTCACTCATCCCATAACAAAGGTTATAACACAACTGCAGAAGACTCATGATGGAAAGGGATGTCCACATCCAGAGAAAGAACTAGAGTCTGAATGCAGATTGAAGCAAACTACTTGTTCTCTCTTTTTTCTGTTTTATTTTGTTTTGCTCCTTCTTTCTTACTGCTCACTTCATTGGTTATAATTCTTCTTTACCACTTGACTAATGCTTCATGTGAAGGTATTTGTAGAACCTATATTGGATTGCACGCCACCATGGTGGGGGGAGAGGGGGGAAGAAAGGGAAGGAGAGAAAATTTGGAATTCAAGGGATTGTGGAACTGAATGTTGTAAACTAAAAGTAAACAAATTTAATTTTTAAAAAATTAGTTTTATTTTTTAAAAAGCCAAGGTCTCCCACTACATCTGGAGCCATCTCCAGTTATCCCGATCTTTATCTTGCCACTGAACCCAGATGGCTCTAGAGGAGACAGTGAGGCTGGTGACTTCGCACAGCCCTGCCTCACTGAAATCCAATTCATTTGCAAGTCAAGAAATCACCTTCCTGACGTCATTGGTCCTCTTTGAGAACAAAGGATAAAAACAATCTGTGACTAGAAGAACAATGATCCCCTCTGCTGGCCAGAGGGAAGAGGGACAGGAGGCATTCCTCATGTTCCTCATCCTTTTTCCCAGATCCAGCAATAAGGATTTTAGAGTTAGAATATGTAGACGTTTTCATTGTTGTATTTAGAGCCCTTAGGACAACCCTTATCATGGGAAAGGAGAGAGAGTAGACTCAGCAGCTAAGTTTGTTACTGGCTTCCTGGTTCTTTGGTCCCTCAAAATGGACAGTACAATAATCATCTTTAAAAGTCCCTGAAATATTCTCTGACACTTCCTGCTACAAATATGGGACATCCCTATTTCCAGGATTAAGGACACTTTTCTCATATGAAATGAAAGTCATAGCACATAAGTAACATTAAAAATAAACACAAAATATTTTCTGGATTGGGATTATGAAGCTGGGAGGGACTATATGGGGAAAATCAAGAAAGGCATCATGTTGGAAGTGATCCTTGAGCCAGACTTTGAAGAAGTCTATGCATTCTAAGATCAATGGTGAGAAGAATATGCATTCCTTCCATGGAGAAGTGTAAAGGTATATGCTTGTGCAAAGATATATGATGTGGTTAGGGTTAGGGTTGCTCTGGAGACCCCAAAATACCAAAACACTGGGTCCTGCCAATTGAATTCGACTCAAATCTTCTCTCAGACAAAGAAAAGTAAAGTTTATTGAAAGTTCGCCATATGGGGTAGACTCTTAAGGAGCCTAGGTATCTGTGATGCTCTATGATTGGATAGGGTGCTCTGCCCTTCCTCCCTCATCCTGATTTACACTTTCCTACATGTCCTGCGCAGCATCTCTTGTTCCTATAGAATTTGTGGAAACCAAAATGTCAGCATTTCTGACACTTCGCTACATGTACATCCTCCTCAGTCTATTTGTGAATCCTCTAAAAGTCATTTAATCTGTAACTTGACTTAGTTTACCTATTGAGTTTGTTTGGAACTTGGTTTCCTTAGAGGATTTGTGAGATTATGATGCCGGTTAACAAAGTTTGTTCAACTTTTGTGACGTTGATGGAAGCATGGGATTGTGGGTCTTCCTTCTCTTTAACTTTTATGGTCTAAGAAGAAGGTGTGAAATTAGAATATTGAAGTGAATGATTTCTCTGTCACTCTGATGCAGTTCTGAAGAGGTACTGAATGGCCTGTGTAATATATTTTGGGGTAATTTTATAATTTTATAAGATTGTTGTAATTTCAGTTTTGTGTTAAGTTGTAAAAGCCACATTTCCTCCCCCCAGCTGTAAAGCATTAACTGTTTCTCCCCTGCCCCAGCCTAGAGGTATTTCCTCTCAAACCATTAACTCTTCATTCAAGGTATTACCTCCTTTTGTCCTAGCAAACAAAACTCATCCACTTGCAAATCTGGATGGGTACATCTCATTTAATATGACCTCAAATCTGACCACTGGTTGACATTATGACATTTCAGGGCTAAAACCACACCCCCCACCCCTTCCCTCCTGCTGTTTGTCCCAGTGAATTATGGGTAAAACACATGCACAGTTGATGTCAAGGGTGCATGGCCCTTTAAGTATTAACCACTCCCTGGTCCCTCCCTAACTCCACCTTTGTACACCTCATTAGCCTAATGAATCTGTGATTGACAGTTTTGTCTCTTTAAATTCTGTATCACTCTCTCCTGCCCTCTGCAGGATTCCCCTTAATTTTTTCCTGCCCACTGACAAGTGCAATAAACTTTTTTAAATCTGCCAAAGGACAGCTGAGCCTGTAATTCTTTTCAGACACCGAACCTAGAAAGGATTTCTCATTAGAAATCCCCCCAAACCTATTCCTCATCATTTTTACCGAAAACAAGCCTTTTTAGAATCCTCATGACTATTTAGTTTTTTTCTGAGGCCTCAATCTATGCTTCAGCATAATACTAAAGCCTAGGTTTTTACCTCTATAATTTCTGCATTGTGGGAAATATCTCTTTGGCAGCAGTTACCCACCTCATGAACTCCGACAACTATTTCTCTCCTGACATTAGTTTTCTAGGTGTCACACAACTTGCTCCTCTCCATGTACTGAGGATCTAGTGACACCAGTCTTCTTATTGTTTGTCACACATTGTTGAGGTGTAGGGGTGCTCGGGATGCCACACCTCCCATGCCAGGTGTTGCCCGAATGAATTCTATCCAAACCTTCTAGCAGCCAAAGAAAAAGTTTATAAATGATTTGCCATCTTGGGTATGTTGAGGTGTGGCAAGCCAAACAGGCCTGACACAGGACTCAGATAAGAGACCTTAATTAGGTACCCTAATTCTTCTCCAGGTGACTTTGGCTTGAAAAAGCTGGCGCCCTGGAGTTGCACTTAAAAGGACTTTTGTCTGAGATACTGACATCAAAACCTTTGCCCCCAAACTTCAAGACATGTCCCTTATTGTAGAAAGCCAAAGTATTTGACTTTTGGGGTCAGTTTTCATGCCTATGTCTTGGAGAAGCAGAGTTTTGGCCTAGACAAATCCAGACGCTTGGAAACCTGCTCTCATTTGCATCCTCTTTGTTAATGCCTTTAAAAATGCTAACTGACTTTCCAAAGACCTGTTTTGGCTTTCCCAAGACTTTTGGTGCCTAGAATTCAGAAATTTAATTTTATCTGAGCTTCTTCCAGGATGTATCAGACTATTGTTATGATAAAACAGTGATAATATCCCAGGAAGTAACAAACTAAGTTTATTGATGAGAATACTTCAATCTTTGTCCTTTGGATCTTTAAAAATCTTGCTCAAATCATCATTAAAAGGAGTTCTTCCCTGAACTACCCACATGGCCTGGTCACTTCTCTCATGTCTCTGATCATGCTTAGTGCTGGACACTAACTAGCTCCCATCGAGGTTTGAGCTGTAAGGGTGCTAGAGACCCTAAAATACCAACACACTGAGTCCTGCCAAATAAATTCGACTCAAACCTTCACTCATCCAAAATAAAACAAAATTTATTGAAGATTTGTCATAATGGGTAGACTCTTAAAAGAGCCTAAGTATTTGTGACACTTGTATTGACAAGCGGGCCAGAACCATCTGACACAGACTGAGTCTGAGCTAGATTTAATCTCAGCCCCTTCAAGGAGGCAAGATGGATCTTATATACAGCAAAACCATGGGAGGGATCTAATGGTGGCCAAATAGTCTGGGGTGATGAGAGGATGCTGAGGAGGAGTCTAAGGAGGATCTTGATAGGACTGGAGTGACTACAGGTCAGACTCCAGGAACTAAGAGAATGGGATTAAGGGTCGGAGGTAGTTGAAGGCTACCTGGAGATAACAGACAATGGAGGGCTAGGCTAGATTAAGTGTTAACAGATTTGGGCCTAGTGATAATGGAAGGTTTATGGCCTCAGGGGAACTCCAGATCAAGTGGGAAGATTCAAGGAGATCTCAAGGAGGTTTCCAGAGCCCATACCCCAGTGTGACTCACCCTCTTCTGACTCCGCATTTTCATTGGTTCCCACCACCTTGCCTCTGCTGCCCCCCTCCCCCCAAATGCTGTCACTCCTTGTCTAAACCTCCCAGGTTCATCGACTTCCATCAAGAAGCCTTCCTTGGTCCACCATCTGTTTGATTTCCTGCAATTTACTTTGTACATAGCTCATATTTAGGAAACAATTTTTTTTTGGTATCTGCTTTATGCCAGGTACAAGCACTTTTACAAATTTTATCTCATCAGATCCTATAGGTCCTAATGAAGGGAGAGATCTGGACCCCTTCAAGGAGAGATAGGCCCTTGAACTTTCCCACAAGTTTCAGGAACCCAGTACCTGACTTTGCCTGGGGCATCCAGCCCACCCCAGCCCACCTTCATTACTTAATGTACTTAACACTCCTTAATCCCATCCAGGCCCCTTTCTGTATAAAAACATCAGTCCCAACCTCATAAAATACATAAGTTTTTCAAATCTGTCCTCATACTGGCATCACAAACAGCATAGACTCACTAGGAGTCTGACTGGCTTCTATTGGTGATACAATAAATTTGCTACTTGGACTGAAAGGTTTGAGTGGTTGAATTCTTTCAAGAAAGACCCCCCCACACACACACACACTCTGTACCATTGCATTTGGGGGTTTCTAGCACTCCTAGACCACAACACTATCATCTCCATTTTACAAGAGAGAAAAGTGAGGCAAGCTAGCTAGCGTCTGAGGCAAGATTTGACTGATTCTAGGCCCAGCAGTCTATCCACTGTATCTCCTAGTTGTGAGGGACAACTTGCTGTGAAGTTTTTCCATTCTGAAAAATCAAATCTAGAGTGGCTTCAGCATCTACTAGGCCTAAGTTTAGAAGTCACCTGACCTTAAGGAATCTGGGATTGGAGCAATGGAGACCCTCCCCAGTGCCACCTCAGCACAAGATATGCCAAATAAAGAGAAAAGAGCTTTCCTGGTCTTGCATTGGACACTCACATGTTTCCATGTCCTTTGTCTCCAAGATAGATTCCTGCACTTAGGTTGTGGGCCAGCTTCCCCACCAATGAGAGGTAAGGTCAGTTGGAGGGTTGGGTTTCTGTGTTAGGGAGTATAAAACCATGGGTTTGCTTCCACATGTTGCTCTCTGCCTGGCAGACACCATCTGAGCAACAGGGGCAGGGGGCCCTTTCTCATGAGAAAGGATAAAGACCTTTTCTGATTTCAGACACAGACTCCAAACTCTTTTATCCCACACATAGTGATTATGCATTGTGAGTATGTGTGTGGAATGTGGTGTGTGGCATGTAGTTGCCGGCAAACTCTATATTTCCTTTTACCATTCTTTGAAGCCCAAAAGCCTGTTAACTGCTTAGATCACACTAAGTGCTTAACAAAAGTTTGCTGACTTAATGCCTTGACTAAACCCTTTAGAACAGTGGTTCTCAACCTTCCTAATGCCTAATTCCTGATACTAGTATGTGGGCATATCTGCGTGTGGGCAGACCCACCTGGAGACAGATAGAGGAGCAGTGTCTCGCTTCCTAAGACCATAGAAAATGTGTTTTCCAATGGTCTTAGGCGACCCCTGTGACCCCTTTGAAAGGGTCATTCAACCCCCAAAGGTTGAGAACCACCACTTTAGAATGTGAGCTCCTTGTAGGCAGGGACTGTTTCAACTTCCTTGGTCCCCAAAGCACTTAACACAGAGCTTAGCATGTAATCAGGGCTTGTGGAATTGACTTGTAGTCCCCAGATAATGAGGATTGGAGTCATTGTCTTTATTTTCTGCATTTCAGAATCTGACTATCAATTTTGCTCAAGTAAGGAGCCCAATTTTGAATTTTTTGGAGTCTGTTGAGACTGACTTGGTTCAAAAGCATATTAACTGTCATATACATACATAAGTGGATTTCATAATTTTCTTAATCAGTGGCCAATTTCTCATAAAACTTGGATATTATAAATAAACTTGCAAACTCCCCCTCCCCAAATCCTACTTTGGCTTTTAAAAGGTCTTAAACACTCATTAAAGCACATCATTACATTAAAATTGGACAACCAACTGCTTAAGTAACTTCTTTCCCAAGGCTGGTAAGATTTTGTGATCTCACCCAAATAGAAGGTCACAAAGTCTTTGGTCAGTCCCCAAACAACTTCCAAGATAAGGAGAATTTATGTCTTTTCTACTTTTCCCAAAACATAAATTATTTTTATTGTTTTAAAACCAAATATATCCAATGAAACACTTAGCAGTCTTAAAACACTGTAACCACATTCGCTAACAGTTTAGTTCATCAGTTCACAGGATCTAGATCAAAAAACAAGTTGATATCCTAAGAATACAATTGCATCACCCTCCAGACATCATTTTTAAAGTTAACATTTCTTATCAAATAATTTCCCAAAATCACAATGAAATCTTGAAGCATAGTAATAAAAGCAATGTTACATATTTAAAACAAATCTTTGTTTTGATAAGACAGATCTAGAACAAAAGTGTGATGCCAATCAAATGACATCAACTCAGTTGGATATATTTTCCAAATTATCTTAAACAGAAAATCACTTTGTTGAGCTATAATTTTAATACTCTAGACCACTGGTTCTCAACCTGTGGGTCACGACCCCTTTGGTGGTCAAATGACCCTTTCACAGGGGTCGCCTAAGACCATCGGAAAACACATATTTCCAATGGTCTTAGGAACTGAGACACTGCTCCTCTAGCCATCTCCAGGCGGGCCCACCCACATACAAGTATTAAAGGGTCTTGGCATTAGGAAGGTTGAGAATCACTGCTTTAGAGTGACTGCAGTCAGTTATCAAAATATTTATACTAGAACTTTTCATCCCAGCAAAGAATAAGAAACAAAGTGAGTATTAATCAATTGTTGAATAGCTAAAGAAATTACAATATATGAATTCAAGGGAACGTTACTGAAGAATAATGAGAAACATCAGAATTTCAGTGGGGAAAGCTTATAAAACTTCAATCACAGTAAGTAATTTTGGATGTTTAATGAGCTCTCTCATACTGGGAAATCTAATGAAGTCTTGAACAAGATGTCTGAAACTGTTTATTACATCCAAAAGTTTTCTCTCCAGCAAGATGTTTCCAACGCATAGTCAAATACTGTTCAAATCCAAGGCAAATCATTCAACATCACAGTAACAAGTCTATTTTCAAATCACTTCCAAAGAGGTCAAAGTTGCTCAGTTCTGTGAAAATCTAAAACATTTTCAAGGGAAAAAAGGCAGAGGTGGTGAAGTTCTACACAGTCAAAACATGACCTGGAGCTGACTGATGCCCAGATCATGAGGTTCTTATTCCAGATTCAGACTCAAATTGAAGAAAATAGAGGAAATCATTAGAACCCACAGATGTGACCTAAATAACATTGCTTATGGATAAGATTTGGAAGTGATACATAGATTTAGGGGATTAGATCTGGTAGGCAGAATCTGTGAAGAACTAAGGACAGAGGCTCTTAATACTGTACAGGAGGAAGCAACTAAATATGTTCCAAAGAAAAAGAAGAGCAAGAAAGCAAAACGGCTGTCTGTTGAGGCCTTACAAATAGCTGAGGAAAGAAGAGAGGAGTCATGAGAAACCTTGTGATACTGCTATCCATTTTTAGGGCTTCATGCACTGTATGAAATATGCAATGTCTAGTGAGGTCTGTGCTGCAGGGAGAGGCCATCCCTCATTAATTAAATCTATAAATTTAATCTGCAGGAAAATTTCTCCAATTTACACACATGTATGTGCTCCAGGTGAAGGCCTTTCCACAATTAATGCTTTTATAAGACTTCTCTCCAGGGTGAATATTGTGGTGTCTAGTAACATGCCTCTTCCAAGAAGAGTCAGGTGCTCATTGAGCACATCCATAAGTCTTCTCTCCACTATGAATCCTTGATGTAAAGGAAGAGATAATCTCTGGCTGCAGACCTTCCCAAACAAGTGCTGAGAGGGCTTCTATAGAAGGTGAAATTTCTAATGTCTAACTAGCTCTATAGTCCATCTGAATGTCTTTCCACATTCATTACAGGATTATGGTTTCTATATCATGTGAATTCTGGTGGGAAAAAAGGGATGAGTTTAGTCTGAACACGTTTCATATTGATTATATTAATGAGGTTATGTCCTCTAGAATGGATTCCCTGATGAGAGAAAAATGATTATTTATCTTATATTAATAACCAATTATTGAATAAGGACTAAGTTTTTCCCCCTTCCTATTTCCTCAATTCAGAAATCAAGCCCTAGGAAAATTAGAGACAAATTTCCCTAATGAATATAGATACAAAAATTTTAAATAAAATATTAGGAAAAAGATTACAGCAAGTTATCATGAGAATAATACACTTCAATCCAGTAGGATTTATAGCAGGAATGCAAGGCTGGTTTAATATAGGAAAAATATTAGTATAATTGATCATATCAATAACAAACCTAACAGAAACCTTATGATGGTCTCAAATAATGAACGAAAAGCTTTTGACAAAATACAACACCTATTCCTATTAAAAACCATTACAAGGGGCAGCTAGGTAGCGAAGTGAATAGAGCACTTGCTCTAGAGTCAGGAAAGAGGATCTGAGTTCAAATCCAAACTCAGACACTTCACACTTACTGTGTAACCTTGGACAAGTCACTTAACCCCAACTGACATGCTTGGAAAAAAAAAAGGCAAAACACCAAGAGAGCATAGGAATAAATGAAGCCTTCCTTAAAATTATAAGCCGCATCTATCTAAAACTATCAGGAAATATTATATGTAGTGGGGATAAGCTAGACACATTTCCAGTAAGACCAGAGGTGAAACAAGGATGTCCATTATCACCACTGTTATTCAATATGGTACTAGAAATTGTCACTTTAGCAATAAGAAAAAGAAATTGAAGGAATTAGAGAAGGAACTAAGAAGAAGAAACTAAGTTATCACTCTTTGCAGATGATGTACTTTGAGAATCCTAGAGAATCAAGTAAAAACCTACTTGAAATTATAAACGATTTTAGCAAAGTTGCAGGGTATAAAATAAACCCACAGAAATCATCAGCATTTCTATATATTATTAACGAAGCCCAACAACAAGAGAGTAAAAAATATTTGCGAGCCCATCTGCCAAAAGAAACACACGAACTATATGAACATTAATTACAAATCACTTTACACAAAAATCAAGTCAGATCTAAATAATTGGAAAAACACTAGTTGCTTGTGGGTAGGCTGAGCTAATAAAAATTAAAATTCTACCTAAATTAATTTACTTATTCCATGACATACCAAACTACAAAAAAATTATAGAGCTACAAAAAAGTTATAAAAATCCATCTCGAGGAACAAAAGTTGCAGAATATCAAGAGAATTAATGAGAAGAAATACTACAGAAAGTAGCCTAGCCATACAAGATCTTAAATTGTTTTATGAAGCAGCAATCATCAAAACTACTTGGTACTCACTAAGAAATAGAGGGGCAAATCAGTGGACATGTTACTAACAAAAGACATAGTAGTTAAAGATAACAGCTATCTACTCTTTGATAAACCCAAAGACCCCAGCTTCTGAGATAAGAACTTACTGACAAAAAGTGCTGGGAAAGTTGGAAAATAGTATGGCAGAAACTGGGCACAAACTAAGGTCTTAGACCATATACAACAATAAAGTCTAAGGGGGTACATGGCCTACACATAAAGGCTGACACTATAAACAAATTAGGGGAGCAAAGAATAGTTTATCTGTAAAATTTGTGGATAATGGAGGAATTTATGACCAAACAAGAGAGAACATTATGAAATGCAAAATGAATAATTTTCATTATATTAAATCTTAAGGTTTTTGGGCAAAGCCAATGCAACCAAGATTAGGGGGGAAGCAGAAAACTGGAAAAGAATTTTTACAGCTAATGTCTCTGGTAAACGCCTCATTCTTAAACTATAGAGAGAACTTAGACAAATTTGCAGGAATACAAGTCATTCCCCAATTGATAAATGGTCAAAGGATATAAACAAGCAGTTTTCAGAGGAAGAAATTAAAGCTAACTACAATTATGTGAAAAAAATGCTCTAAACACTATTGATTAGAGAAATGCAAATCAAAACAACTCGGAGGTACAATATCAAACCTATCATATAGGATAACAAGGCAAAACAGAAAATGATCAGTGTTGGAGAGGATATGGGAAAATTGGAACACATTCAATTTGGGTGGAGTTCTGAGCTGATTCAACCATTCTGGAGAACAATTTGGAAGTATGCCAAAAGGGCTATAAAAGTATGTGTACCTTTGGACCCACCAATGCCACTTATGGGTCTATATCCCAAAGAGATCATAAAAATGGGAAAAGGACCCATGAACAAAATTATTTATAGCAGCTTTTTGTGGGGGCCAAGAACTGGAAATTGAGGGGATGCCCATCAATTGGAGAAGTGCTAAACAAGTTGTGGTATAGGAATATGATGGAATGCTATTGTGATATAAGAAACGATGAAGAGGCAGACTTCAGAGAAAACTAGAATGACTGCAATGAACTAATGCTGAGTGAGGGGAGCAAAACCAGAACACTGTATACTGTAACAGCCAGTATATGAGGAATGATTTTGATAGACTTAGCCCTTCTCATCAATGCAAGGACCTAAAACAATTCCAAAGGGTACATCAAGGAAAATGCCCTCCACATCCAGAGAAAGAACCATGGAGCTAGAATGCAGAGCAAAACAGATTATTTTCTTTTTTGTTTTATTTTGTTATTTTTTTCCTTTTCATGTTTTTCCCATTTGTTATAATTCTTCTATACAACATGACTCACGAGAAATTGTGTTTAATAGGAAAGCCCATGTCAGATTTCTAGCCATCTTGGGGGAGGGGGAGAAAATTTAAAACTTATGGAAGTGAATGTTGAAAACTAAAAATAAATAAATTGAGATGAAATCTTGGGCAAGAATTAGACAACTGGGAAAGATTAGATCTGACCAAAAAATAAAGAGAACTCTGGCCCACTGTATTTTAGTCAGGTCTGAGGGGAAGTGGATTGCCCCTCTTGTCTAGATTGCCCTCAGACAACGGTGATCTGGATAGAGGTAAGTTTCTTTGTCCAAAACTGAGTCAGAAGTCATGTCCTTCAGCCCCTCATTAGAACAAATCCATCTCTCATTATAATATTCATTCTCATTAATTTTTAACAAAACAGAGTTGACTTATACCTGTTGGTAACACCTACTTATCCAAGGGTATATAACATTTAAGAGACCTCCAGGATTCATCTTTGGTTTACAAGAGATAGCTAAATGACCGTTCTTTTATTAATTACTCACTAGTCATAATTAATTAAATGATTACCAAGAAATTATGTGTCTTGGATTTTATTTTCAACAGATTTGTATAGTAAGGTGCGAGTGTACATAAAAAGGTTTTTATCAAATTAGGTTTCTGTCCAGTGTGGATTTTCTCATGTGCAGCAAGACTGGAGCTTCATGTAAAAGCCTTTTCTACATTTATCACATTCACAAGATGTGGATTCTCTAATGTACAGCAAGATCAAAATCCTTTAAAAAGCCTTTCCACACTGTTACATTTATAAGGTTTCCCTCCACTGTGAATTCTCTGATGTACAGCAAGTTTGGAATTCTCACTAAAAGTCTTTCTATACTGACTACATTCTTATGGTTTCTCTCCAGTGTGGATTTTCTGATGACGAGCAAGTTTTGAGTTCAGACTGAAAGCCTTTCCACACTGATTGCATTCGTAAGGTTTCTCACCAGTGTGGATACTCTGATGTACATCAAGTTGGGATTTTAGTCTGAAAGTCTTTCCACATTGATTACATTCATAAGGTTTCTCTCCAGTGTGGATTCTCTGATGTACAGCAAGATGAGAGTTCCTTCTAAAAGCCTTTCCACATTGATGACATTCATAAGGTTTCTCTCCACTGTGGATTCTCTGATGTACAAAAAGATTAGAGCTACTTCTAAAAGCCTTTCCACACTGATCACATTCATATGGTTTTTCTCCAGTATGTATTCTCTGATGTTCAGCTAAAGCATAGGTTAGTCTGAAAGTCTTTCCACACTGATAACATTCATATGGTTTCTCTCCAGTGTGGATTCTCTCATGTGCAGCAAGTTTGGAGTTCTCTCTGAAAGCTTTTCCACACTGATCACATTTATAAGGTTTCTCTCCAGTGTGGATTCTCTCATGTGCAGCAAGTTTGGAGTTCTCTCTGAAAGCCTTTCCACACTGATCACATTTATAAGGTTTCTCTCCAGTGTGGATTCTTTCATGTGCAGCAAGATTGGAGATCTCTCCAAAAGCCTTTCCACACTGATCACATTCATAAAGTTTTTCAACAGTGTGGATTTTCTGATGTAAACCAAGTCTGGAGTTCTCTCTGAAAGCCTTTCCACATTGATTACATTTGTAAGGTTTCTCTCCCGTGTGGATTCTCTGATGTGCAGTAAGTTTAGAGCTGGAACTGAGAGTCTTTCCACACTGATTACATTCATAAGTTTTCTTTCCTGGGTGGATGCTCTGATGTCCAGCAAGTTGGGATTTTAGACTGAAAGTCTTTCCACACTGATTACATTCATAAGGCTTCTCTCTCATGTGGATTCTCTCATGTGCAGTAAGATTGGAGATCTTTCCAAAAGTCTTTCCACACTGATCACATTCATAAAGTTTCTTTCCAGTGTGGATTCTCTGATGTACAGCAAGATCAGAGGTCCTTCTAAAAGCCTTTCCACATTGATTACATTCATAAGGTTTCTCACCAGTGTGGATTCTCTGATGTACAACAAGATCAGAGGTCAATCTAAAAGCCTTTCCACATTGATTACATTCATAATGTTTTTCACCAGTGTGGATTCTCTGATGTACAGCAAGTTGGGAGTTTACTCTGAAAGCCTTTCCACACTGATTACATTTATAAGGTTTCTCTCCAGTGTGGATTCTCTGATGTGCAGCAAGATCAGAGGTAATTCTAAAAGCCTTTCCACATTGATTACATTCATACGGTTTCTCTCCAGTGTGGATTCTCTGATGTACAGCAGGAACGTACCTAGAACTGAAAGCCTTCCCATCTAGATTACATTCATAAGGTTTCTTGTCAGTGTGGATGCCTTCATGCTGAGTAAGGCTGGAGCTCTCTGTGAAAGTGTTTCTGCATTTATCACTTTCATAAGGTTTCTCTCCACTGTGGATGCTCTGATGTACAGCAAGACTGCAGCTGCAACTCCAAGCCTTCCCACATTGATTACATTCATAAGGTTTCTTGTCACTGTGAATACTGTGATGAATAAAGAAGCGTGAGTCCTGACCATATTCATGATACTCATGTGGTTTGTCTCCAGTATGAATTTGTTGATGGTAAATTAGGGATGATTGTTGACTCAAATCTTTCACAAAATGATGAGAAGCATAAAGTTTCTCGCCTGTGTGGATTCTGTGAAATACAGCACAGATTTGTCTCCCAGTGAAGTCACAAGGACCATCACTCATGAAGCTTTCCTGGTGAGTTTCTTTCACAGAAATGCTTAGATTTTCAGTAGTCTCTTTCCTTTGATGTCTAATTTCTCCTTCTGCAAGAAACAAACAATAAAACATATACGAGACACATGAACACAGATACAATTACCATCCCTTCCCTTCACTGTGAGAAAGGAAACGAATTGATGTACATCCTCCTTCCCCAGGCTTAGAGCAAAGTCTTCGAAGTTAAATGGACAGAATCATTTGAAAATGCCATTAGCCCACATCTGCAGGATAGCTTGGCTTACAAAGAGCTTCACACACAATCACATAAGATCTTCACAAACACCTGTGACACTGGCAGACCCAGCATTCCCAAGTCAGTCCATGACTTCAGAAGGGCTGAGTGAGCTGAGTCCCAGCAGCTGAGACTAGAACTCCAACCCTGCAAGTGGGCATTTCCTGTCCAT
>CM053585.1:30061263-30076751 GCA_028646515.1 Pseudochirops corinnae | reverse complement strand
TTTACCTTGTCTTGTATTGTTTGTTAGAAAAAATATTTTACTATTGGATGTTGACTCTGTCTCTGAGTCTTCCTATTCCCTGAGACATAACAATGTTGAAATTCGGCCAATCAATAACCCTACATTGGGGCTTTAAGTTCAAGGGAAAACAAGAGTCAACGTGGAAAACTTCAATGTCACCTTATTTTAAGATACTGACACAACAACCGCCAACCTTGAACAACCACCATCATGATCAGCTGTCACCACTGGGCCAGATCCTTCACCAGCAAGAAGCTTAAGACCCACTAGAGGCCGAGATGACAATTCACTTTTATTAGGAAGAAGACATTTCTAAACTAATGTATGTACATTTTAAAGACAAAATAGTGTCCTACATGTAATAGACAACAGTATATTGTAAAAATAACTTTTATATTCACTGAGGTACCAAAAACTCAAGGGACTCCCTTGATGTTCATGCTCCTACAGAACTCTGGAATTGATCCTGCAATACCTTGGGGGTGAGCCTGGAATTCTCCTCATCCTTGCTTTGATTTTGACTCTGTCCTCCCTAATTCTGCCCTTTTTTTAAAACAGTTTTCAGCCTTAATTCTTGAATTCCCTTATATCTCACTGTACTAGATTAACCACTCTGTTTTCCCTTTGCTCCTCTTTGGATACTGCTGAATGGGGAGAGAAAGGAAATCATAAAAGCACATTGCCTGGGTCCACTACAAATTTAGGGTACATAATTTCAGTGTGGACCCCACTGTAGCAAGTCCATCCTTGGACATGTCCCCATCTGACTCCCCTGAGGTACCTAGGGGGTGCAATGCATAAGAGTACTGGTTAGGAAGACTTAAGATCAACCCCAGCCTCAGACACTTACTAGCTGTGTTACCCTGGGCAAGTCACTGAGACCTCTTTCCCTTGGTTTGCTCATCTGTAAAATGAGCCTAAAAAGGAAATGGCAAATCACTCCAGGATCTTTGACAAGAAAACCTGAAATGGGATCATGAAGATTCAGAAATGAAAACCACATTAAGTGACTCCATTGCTCATTCACCAAAGCAGTTTTTCCAATTCTTTTCATTCTTTCCCAACTGTCCCTTATTGCGTGTTCCCACTGTGCAGCCCCACATACCTTCTCAGCAGAGAAAAGTGCCTTCTATTTTTAACTGAAAAAAATTATCTCCTCATCTCCCATATATTAGGTGCCTCTTTTTCCTTTTTGATACAACTATGAGATAAAACGGTCCTCGTGCTACCAGCCAAAGCAAACTCTTTTCCATATGTAAATCATGCTACTCTAGGACATCATCTTCCTCAGCACACTGCCTCTCCAGCATCCCCTTTCTGTCTACTTTCCCGTATCTCCCACACTGACGACCCCTTCCCTACGGCCACAAATAAAACCATTTCTTTCTAATGCTCAAAACACAGTCACATGATGCACTCATCTGGAGATACTTTCCAATATCATTCTTCCATTTCATAGCTAAAGAGATATAAAAACCCTTTTACAATTGGTATCTCCAATTCCGTTCTTCTCTTTTCTCTTAAATTCTCTGCAGCCCAGCTCCTGATTTCATTATTCAACTGAAATTCCTCTCTCCAACATTAACAAAAATCTCAAAAGTTGCTAAATCTACTGGTCATTTCTTCATCCTCATTCTTCTTGCCTTCTCTGCAGCCTTTGACAGTCAATCACCTGTCTCCCTCCCCCCCTCCCTTTTCCCCCAACCCTCTCACCTTCTTACTTTCCTAATCCTTTCCAAGGCATCCTCCTAATAGTGCGGATTCACAAATAAGATGTCATGCTCTCCTTCCTGACGTTCACACTCCTGACTCCCACATTCAATCTGCTGCAAAGTCCTGTGATACCACCTTGGTAATATCTTTCCCAACACTGTCACTGCCTCAGTTCAGGCCTCAAACACTTCACACCTGAGGTATTGCTAGAACCTGCCACTGGCTCCAGTTACCTCAAGTCTCCCTGCACTCTAGTCATTCCTCCACCCACTTGTCAAAGATCACCTTCCTAAAGTTCTTGACTGGCCATGTCACCATGACGTCACCAATCTCTTGAGGCTCCCTAGAAAAAGGATCAAGTAGAAAATCCTCTCTAGGGCTATTAATCACCTACTCCTCCCCTACTCTAATTGTCTTTCACCTCACATCCCCCTTAATCATGCTGGAATCCAGTGGCATGGGCCTCCCTTCTGTTCTGTGAACAGGGCTCTCCACCTCCTGATCCTGTGGGCTCTTTGCCATCTCCAAGCCTACAGTGCTCACCCTGGCTTCCCTGAAACCGCAGCCACAGCACACCTTCGTCAACAAATCTTTCCAGTCCTCCTTCACTTTAGGGCCTTCACTCTCTCTCAATGAGATCCAATTTGTCTTGTCCATAACAGGATTCTACATTGTTGTTGGCATGTGATCTGCCCCACCAGTCTGCCAACCCCAGGAGAGAGGGGATGATCCTGGTATCTTTTTATATCCCTGGTGCTTAGCAGAACACATAGGAGAAACTTAATCAATGTTCACTGACTTGAGAAAAGTCTAAGAAAGGGCCCATCTTAGAAAGCCTAATTCCCTCTGGTACTTTCTATGCCTTCAAACCACAATCATGTTTTTTAGGATCACAAATTTATCACTGGGAAGCTTAACTGCCAGTGTCCAACTTCCTCATGTTAAAGAAGGGGAAATTGAGACTCAGTGGGGTTTAGTGTCTTTTCCATGGATCCACTGCTCAAAGTGTCTGAAAAAGAATTCCAAGTCAGGGGTTCCTGTCCCAAATCTAGCACTTGCATTGCCACAAGGCCAAGAATCACAGCTCTCATGTACCTGCTTTCACCTAACTCACCTGGACAACAGCTCCTCAGGTCTTCTTGTCCCACCATCCATGGTGCTTCCCTTTCCTCAAAATGAGAAATAGAATATTCTCTGGGAAC
Organism: Pseudochirops corinnae; assembly: GCA_028646515.1. Classification (NCBI taxonomy): domain Eukaryota; kingdom Metazoa; phylum Chordata; class Mammalia; order Diprotodontia; family Pseudocheiridae; genus Pseudochirops; species Pseudochirops corinnae. The sequence goes on along the minus strand of CM053585.1, from coordinate 30,073,815 downwards.
TGGAAGCCCTGAGCAAGGGGAATGAAGGATGAGCATAGAGAAAAACATCAAATTTAGTTCTCTTTGGGGAAAACAGTACACAAAGCTGCCCCACTTTGAGAATCACTCCATGATGTTCACACATAGCTGGCTTATTCTCCCATTATTGGTTGTAATGCAAGTAACCTAATTAGAAAGTGCCAGGCCAGCCTGGAGTTCCAGCAAATTAGACCCTGACAAACCAGCTTTGGCTCTTGTCTCCTACCTGACTCCTAACTCCCTAAAACCTATAAAAACCTTGTTACTCTACATTCAGGGAGTCACAGTCTCTTCTGCTGAGATTCTCCTGCTGGGGAACTCAAAGAACTTGAGTTGGTCAAATTCAGGTTCTTGGTGAACCTGTTATTCCTACCATTGATAGGGGTATGCAAGCAAGGAGCAAAGGATGGGTGCCAGAATCCTTAAGCATGGTTTCCATAACATTTCTTTTAGGGAACTTGGGGAGAGGTGGGTGAGAAGATCATGGAGCCAATTTGGAACCAGAAAACTTCAACTCAGTGCACCTTCTTCATAGGAGGACAGACTCATTGCAGAGTTTCCATTATCTAGAAATTAGAGGCAGCTGGTAGTGCAGTGGAGAGAGTGCTAGGCCTGTAGACAGGAATGCCAGGGTTTAAATCTAGCCTCATACAGTTTACTCAATGGGTGCCTCTGGAAAACTCACTTAACCTCTGTTTCCTTCAGTTTTCGCAAGAGACAAATGGGGATAATCATATCAGTGAAAAACATAACATTGTAAAGAAAGCACTTAGCACAGCAGCTGGTGAACAGCAGTGAATAGAAAGGTTTATTCTCATCCTTCCTTTCCACCATCTGTGCTGGAATGGGGAGGTAAAGTAAAGGAAGATTAAGGACAAATGTATCATAGAAGGCACAACAAAGAACTGTACATTATATATGGATATTTCCCAAAAAGAATAATATTCTAAATAACTGTCCCTTCCAAAAGAGGAAGGGGATACAAGGAAAGGCTGCCTGAGCAATTTTCAGAGATTTCGCAGAAATAATTCATGTCCAGGGAGAGGCTGAACTAAATAATCCATGGGATTAGTTCGACATCTGAAATGTTTCAACACTGATCTCATCTTTGACTTCAAGCTACCTAGAATTGGCAAGACACAGCTTCAGGGGCAACAAGGGAACCTTCATATCATCTTCAAACAATGTACTGACCTTTTATAGGAAAACCAGGCAGTAGGAGGGACCCTGTCCCTTGGAAACAGGAGACCAGCACTTTTCCCTTTCTATTAACTGATAAATACTCCGAAGCCAGCACACTGAGGCATCAAGATATTCCCTCTGATAGCAGACTCAGAGTGGCCAGGGTGAATGTTCTTACCCAAGGAGAGAAGGTTCCAGGCATTCTCCAGCATGACCGCCTTGTACAATTTCTTCTGAGGATGGTCTAAGAGGCTCCACTCCTCTGGGGTGAAGTCCACAGACACATCCTGGAAAGTCACCAACTCCTAAACGATCAAGAATCACAAGATTTAGACCTGAAAAAGACTGCAGAATTCATGCATTCTAACCCTTATTAAGCCAGAAGAGGAAACCAAAGCACAGAAAGGGGATTTACCCATATCCTTGTTGAGTATCAGAGTCAACACTTAAAACCATAGTCATCAAGAGCTCAACGAAATATTGAGAAAAGTATTTGATACGATCAGTTGGAATAGAGTTGAGGAATGTCTTACTAAGGAATGTGTCTCTCTTTGGAATCTGGGACAAAGTATGTGTTTTATCTGTGAGGTACAGGGATTTCTGGAGGAGAAAGAAAGATGATGATGTGATATTTACTTATCATAACTGATAAAAGCAATACGGAATAAGTAAAATTCTGTGAATTTTGTGAGAAGCTGGCAAACACAGAGTATGGGAGGAGGGGGCAGGAGGTATGGAATTTTTGATTAGAGAAATAACAAGAAAAAGAAATGGTCTAGTTAATTTCCTGAGTGTCTGAAACAAAGTCTTACCTAGACAAAGCATAAAAAAGATCCATGAGACACATTAATGAGAATCTGCACTGAACTGAGGGATATGAGACTTTCTGGCCAAGTTATCTGTGCTTACACTGAGGGCTCTAGTGTCCCTGGAACATGATGTGTCATGGTCAAAACATCTTATGCCTCCACTTTATGACTGCTTTCATTTGGCAATAACATATATGTCCTTATTATAATATGGAGTTACATAGTTGCTCATTTTTGTTGTGCTTTGGGCTCAAAGCTGACCAAAATGCCATCACTACGTCAGGGTAAATGTGTCTGACCACGGATGGTCAGAAGGCTCTACCACAGGTTGGTAACAAATAATGCACATGAACACTTGGGGTGGAAGTGGCTCTGAGTTTGCACATCTCATCATTCTTTTGAGCTCCTGCACTTCTGACTTGTGAGCACAGCAAGCACTTGCTAGCACTTGAGTATGATGAGGGCAAGATATGCTGGGTGGTCCTTTGCCTGTGTCTCTCATGTCTCACAGTTGACTACAAAATTCTTCAGAGACCCTGGGAATGTGACCACCTTGTGAGTGCCTCCTCTGCATGTGTTCGCCCTCAAACAGTCCTTTACGAAACATACTTTTGGCATTTAAACAACATGGCCAGTCCATCAGGGTTGGGCTCTTTTCAGCAGAATGTGAATGCTTGTCAATCTAACTTGAGAAAGGACCTCAATGTCCAGTATCTTATCTTGCCAGGTGACCTTCAGAATCTTCCTAAAACAATGCAAATGGAAGTGATCCAATTTCCTGGCATGGGCCTGGTGGACTGTTCAGCTTTCACAGGCACACAACACTGAGGCCAGCACAATAGCTGAGGAGATCTCCAGTTTGGTATGCAGCCTAACACCTCTTCTCCCCCACACTTTCCTGCTAACCTCTCAAACACTGAACTATCACTGGCAAAGCAGTGTGAACTGTTAAAATTAGCTATCTGACATTGAAAATAATATTAGGTACAAAATTAGCTGGTAAACAATGATTTAACTGTAAGAATTTACAGCTTATCTTCAAATAAAGCCAACTAATTTCTCAGTAATTTCTGATAAAGGTGTGATTTACAAGGCTTATTTTTACAGCAGCAGAAGAAGATAAATCTCTTAAGGAATATATTTTGAGCATAATTCTATTGGACAAAGCAGGGTATAGAAATCTGTTTCATCCTATACGGAAGTAAAAAGTGACAGGGATAAGTGGAGGGATATACTGATAGAAAAGTAAGGGCAGGTTTGAGGAGGTATTGGTCAGAAGCAAAAGAGGTGAGGGCAGAGGAAGAAGAAGGGAGAAATAATGGGAAATATAATGGAGGGAAATATACAGTTATCATAATTAAATATGGATGGAATGAACTTAACCATAAACTGCATTACTAGACGTAAAATGGATAATTTGGATTATATTAAATTAAAAAGGTTGTTTTTTTTTGCAGAAACAAAAATCAATGAAACCAAGATTAGAATGAAAGCTGACAACTGGGAAATAATTTACAAATATCTGATAAGGTCTCATTTCTAAAATATATAGAGCTCTGAGTCAAATTTCTAAGAATAAAAAGCACAACTCAATCGATAAATGGTCAAAGGATAGGAACAGACAGTTTTCAAAGAAATCAAAGCTATTTATAGTCCAATAAAAGTTCTCTAAATCACTGTTGATTAGAGAAATGCAAAGTAAAACAACCCTAGGTTACCCCTACCTCATGCCTATCGAATTGACTAATAAAACAGAAAAGGAAAACGATAAATGCTGGAGGGAAACAGGAAACCTGGGACACTAATGCACTGTTCTTGGATCTGTGAACTGATCCTCCCGTGATGAAGAGCAATTTGGAACTATATTCAAAGAGTTATAAAACTACGCATGTCCTTTGACCCAGCAATAACACTAAGTCAGTATCCATAAAAGATTATTTTCAAAAATAGAGAAAAGGGTCTATCTATATGAGGGTATTTATAATAGCTCTTTCAGTGGTGGCAAAGAATTAGAAATTGAGGAGATGCCCATTAATTGGGGAATGCCTTCACAAGTTGTGGTATATGATTGCAATGAAATACTATGGTGTTATAGGAAATGACAAGCTGGATGATTTCAGAAACACCTAGAAAGACTTACATGAACTGATGCAGATTGATGTGAGCAGAACTAGAACACTGTACAAAGTAACAGTAATACTGCATGATGAGTAAGACTGAATAACTGAGCTCTTCTCAGCAAAGCCATGATCTAAGCTAATCCCAAAGAATTCATAATGAAAAATGCTATCCTCCTCCATTGAAAGAACTGAGTGAGAATATAGACCTAAAATATACTATTTTAAATTTTCATCCTTTCTTTTTGGTTCAAGTTTTCTTTCACAAAATGAGTAATATGGAAATGCTTTACATGATTGCATATGTATAACCTGTTTCTGATTGCTTACTATATGCAGAAGGGGTAAGAGGAAAGAGTCAGGTAGAGAACTGTGACCTCAAAATTTAGGAATAAAAGTCTAATAGCCAATGGTGGCTCGGTGGCACAGTAGATAACAGCAGAGCACCAGGCCAAGAGGCAGGAGGATCTGAGTTGAAATTTAGCCTCAGACACCAACTAGCAATGTGACCCTGCGCAAGTCACCTCACCCTGTTTGCCTCAGTTCCTCCTATGTAAAATGTGCTAGAGAAAGAAATGACAAATCACTCCAGTATCTCTGCCAAGAAAATAGAGCAAAACAACACTGAGGTTTTATCTCATACTTTGCAAAATTGCCAAAAATGACAAAAAATAGGACCAGTTAATTTTGGAGGAGTTGTGTGGGAAGATGGGCACACTAACACAATGTTGATGGAGTCATGAAATGGTATAAGATCATGAAGCTCTGAGTGTGAATCCAGCCTCAGACACTTACTATGTGTTCCTGGTGGGTAAGTCACTGAACCTGTTTGCTTCAGTTTTCTGAACTGTGAAGTAAAGATAATAAGAACATGAACCCAATAGGGTTGTGAAGATGGTCAAAAGTAGATTTGGGGGAGAAAGTAAGTCACTCCATTGTATCTTTGGACAAAGGGCCTGAGGCCTCTTTGACAAGGACTGAGGGTCTCCTTTAGGACCCCTCTTTCACCCATTTGAAAAGAAAACTCCCAGAACGTTGACTAGTTCCCCAAACTCAGCCCTTTCCTTACATCCTCTCCAGCAAGGTAAGTACCAGGCCCTTAACAAATGCTAATTAACAAACAGCTAAAGAAGGTCCTCTATTCTTTGGCCTGGTCCAAACAGCTCTGGTGAGGGCCTCTGAACATGTGAATGTGACCCAGAAACCAACTTAGTCGGTTTTCTTGAGTGGCCGTATTCTCCAGAAACACTGGACCAAAATATGTAGGAGGCCGGGAACACCCCCAGCCCTGCTCACAGTATTTGCTCCTTTCACCCCTCACTGGCCCCTCAGTGTGCCCTTGAGAGTCAAACAGCTACAAGACAAGGGCCAGTCAGTGTGCACCAGACAGAGCTGCTTGTGCAGCTCAGACCCTGGAGGCTAAGCAGAGCATCCTGTCTTCCAGGTCTGACAGGGAGAGCTTGGTCAAAGAGGCAAAGGGGAGAGGGGAGCAATTCTATGGATATGTGGGGAAGGGGTGCTAGGCATAGATGAAGGAGCAAAGACAAGAGCTTTACACAGCAAGAGAGAAATGAGTGAAAGGGTCTAACTTGTGACTCAGGGTTCATGAGGGAAAACTGAGAAAAAGCACAGGGGAGGGCAGCAATTGGTGGTGGGGGCAGGAGGTACTCAGTGATTGTGATGGCAAACATTAATCAATTAATTCAAAGTACAGAGAACAGGGTGGTGCTGTTACTACTGTTTTCAATTTCCTGACTATTTTTGTTCATAGGTAAGGGATTGCCAGCCTCACAGACAATCCTCTTGGTCTATGGAAATGGCTCATCAGTTGATGTTGGTCAAACCTGTAGACAGAAAGCACTCACCTGGGATGGGGGTCTGCAGTTCCCAGGGGCCATTCCCTCTGGTTCCAGGTTCCCTGCTGGGGCCAGGCCTTGGTCTTCTGGAGACTGAGCAGGGGAGGGAGAAGGATCCCAGGGCAAGAGGCTGGCCTAAAGGGATTTAAGGGGGTGAGGCTCTGCCCAGACGACAGAGAATGGAACCTACAGGGAGGGTCCATCTGGGAAAACATGGTCCCACCCTCTCCTACTCCTCTCCTCTTCTTTCCCCTTCCTTTCCTCTACTGTCCTTCTGAGAACCAAGAGGCAAAAGGGTTTGGGATCCCAAATGGGAGGAGGCCAGTGACAGCTTCAATGGCTCTTGAATCAGAGATCTTCCTCTCACTGGGTATGGGACCTGGGCCCCAAAAGGTCAACCCAGCTCCTAAACTCTCCCACACATTCCCATCTACTCAAAAATCCTTCCAATTCTCCGATTATAATGGCCGGACCCAGCCTTCCTTGGCCGTTACCTCTGGACCACTCCAGGCTACTTCCAACTCCTTAATCCCATTTAGACCCTTTCTAGGTTACCTCCAGAACACCCCAGGCTATTTGGCCCCCTCAATCCTATCTCAAATCTCCCCTCAATATGTTCCCTATATAAAAAAGTCAGTTGTCCCTTCCAAATGCGCAGATTCTTAAAAAACTGCTTCTATTGCCAACACAATAAACTTTGTCTCTGGCTGAAAGAAAGCCTGTGACAAAATTCTTCTGAGGCAGACCAAGTCTCTTCACCCTTGCTTTTCAAGGTTCACTCAAGGCTCTCACTTGCCTTTTAATCAAGACAGGATTCCTGCATGACTATGGGTAAGGTCTGAATTTTGGGAAAAGGCAACACAATCTTAAATATGGGAAGAATAACCACGGATTTTCAGGAAGTGACTGGGAGTCTTAAAGAGTCAGCAGCAGGAAGCTTGTCCAGTAGATAGGCTAGGGAGGGAGGATTGCTCCAGGTGCGCCTAGAGCTGGACTCACCACATGGTCAGAGGAGGAAGAGGAGGAGGAGACCCAATGGCAAGGACAGCCTGCAGAAGCCAGCAGGTTTGTGAGAGGCTGGCTCTGACCTACCTGGGACCTGCACCCACAGAGCAGGAATGCACAAGGCAGAGATCTCAGGTCCAAGTGAATGCAGTGTGATCTCAGCTCTGAGAGAAGAAGCCAGAGAGAGCTTAGCTGCCATGGGAGAGGGCAGAGTAATCTCAGCACAAGTTCCAGTTTTCAGCCAGCCCACTCTGGGAGGATCCTCCCACTCTCTGAGGCCCCCAGGAAAGGATGCTTCCTCCAATCACACCCAGGGCCAGGTACTCAGGATCCTTTCTGCCTTTCCTCCCCAAGTCCTGCCCCCTACCACTCAGAGTGCCTTGGCCACTGGGATGACCCCTCTTCTGCCCTACATTCCTCCCAGGCCTCCTAAATCCACCCCAGAGCTCATATTCCACCTGAACCACCATCCACCAGGCTGGTTATCTCTGAGGGCTCCTCCTTCCCCATCACTGCACCACCTGATTTCTTATTGGAGGAAAGATTCAGCACTTTAGGGGTTGGGAGGGGGAAAAGCAAAGAAGAAGCCACCTGGAGATTTCCAGGCAACCAAGGGATTTCCAGCCAAGCAGAGCTTAGTTTCAGAATGGAGGTTGTTCACAAAATGCAGTCAGTTTAATCAGCACATTTCTCCTACTTTAAACTGGAATGTGGGCTCATTTAAAGTCTGATCCCAGCAGGATAACTGGGGTGTTGGGTCAGATCTACCCTTAATGTCAAGTACCTTAAGACCTGGCATTTAAGGGCTTGTGTTTAGGAGCTGAAAGAATTAAGTATTAAAGCAACTGGATGAGAACTACCCTTTGCGCCTCTGTGAAAGTAACCAGCCTAGAGTGTTGACTGCAGAAATGCATAAAGTGGTTTTCATATTTAAGATAATTCTAACTAAGAGAATCACCAAATTGATGTTATTTGACCAGCAATTTTGTTTCAGGTATTAACATTATAACATTGTTTATATTGTGATCATGCTCCAAATTTTTCTAAATTGGGGATTTGGGGTAATCATTATATATATATATATATGCTCTTAATTTGAAAAAAAAAAAAAAACAGATTTCTAGAGGGATATGGCATTGTACCCTCAGAAAAGGAACTTTTCTTTTGATCTGAATGCTGTCACATGATAGATTAAGTTGTAAGACTGTGGTTACCTTGTTTCCAAACTGTTTTATACTTAATTGGGTATATTTTGCTTTAAAATCAAGAATAACAATTGTGAGAAATACTGATAGTTTGGTTTCCACAGATCCTATAGGCACTGTGAATGATTTGCAAATGATCCTGCACAGGATGTATGGAAGGTGCTGAGGGCAAAGAGCAGAACATACTAATGAGGTACAGGCTCTGGGAATCCTCCTGAACTGACTGAATCTTCCCATTTGATGAGGCGTTTGCCTGAGGCCATAAGCATTTTCATTATAGCATGGCCCAAATCTCCATTACTAGCACTCCATGGTCCAGATATTTCCCACCCTTGATCCTCCCAAACCCTCCAAGTTCTTATCTGCAGGTAGCCTTGAGCTACTTCCCACCCTTAATTTGTCATCACTGGAGTCTGACCTCATTTGACTCCTCCTAAAGACCCTCCCCAAACTTCTCTAGATCAAACCTAGATTCCTCCCACAACGTTTCTGTATATAAGACCCCATCTTGCCTCCATGATAGAGAGAAGGCCAGAGAATTTTCCAGCACAAACTCACTGTGTGTCAGATGATTCTGGCCTGCTTGTCCAGTACAAGCGTCACAAGATACCGAGGCTCCTTAAGAGTCTACCCAATATGACGAACCTCTAATAAACTTTGCTTTTCTTTGGCTGAGAGAAGACTTGAGTCAAATTCTTTCAGCAGGATACAGCGTATTGGTATTTTGGCAGTTTGGAGCACCCCTAAACCTTAAAACACTACACTTTGTTACCCTATACCTCAACAATACTATCCAGTCATATAAAGAAATCTACAAAAGGGGGAGACTAGACCAGGCTGGTCCAAAGCAGTTGGGATTCAAACAGACACACTCTGTATGAGTTCCATCCCTTTGTCTGACCAGGTGCTACTCTGGCGGTAAGAGAAGAACCATTCAGGAGAAGTGTGGCCAAAGAAAGAGGATGACCTCTCCAGAGGGGACCAATGACTGCACCAGAAGGGGGGCTATATAATCTTTGTTCCACTAATGGGAGAATCCTCAATGAAGGATCTCTCCTTCTACTCCACAAACTGCAATCTTAACACTTTGTTTACAACAATTTACTCTTTAAGAAAAGTACAAAGGACCTGGTAAATTCTCCATTCAGGCTTTCACCCTGATTAAAAAGGTGAAACTTGGGACTAGAAGAAGTAAAAGGAGTCTATCACACTATGTCAAGGTAACAACACATGGAGGGGTTGATCACCTTAGGTCAACAAGGGATACATGATGGCACTTGGGTGCCTGTGTCTGGATTCCACTTCCAAAATCTGATCTCTCCCTAGCCTCAAACATTGTCTCAGGCGGTTTCTCTCCTGTGCAAGGACTGCAGGCCTTAGTAAAACATTTCTCTCTTCCTGATACAGTAGCCGGTTGCATCTATAGAACTTACTAGTATGAACCAATGTGTACAGGCTGAATTGGGGGCATCCTGGGTCATAAAGATATTTACCCCTCAGCCACCTATCATATGTATCCTAGACTTAGACATAACATATATTTCGTTTCTTTGATCTCTCTACCAAGACATTGATGAGGGCAGCACTGATGGGTATTTCTCATTAAATCCTGACCCTTAGCTGATTTACTGATATTTTACTCCTTACCCAATCCCGAATCCTGCCCTGACTCACCTAGTTAGCACAAGAAAGCATTTTCCTCAATGCCTAGGAGAATTAATAAAAGCTTGAGTTAGAAGATTCCAACCTAGGATATCTACAGTGAAAGTCCCTGTATAATGGATCTAATCTTTGTTCTTTGGCCTAGCAGTCCTCTATTTAAACCCCAAACGGCCTGCTCAGATTAAAAGAAAGCAACAGATATGCTGATTTTTCAGGCTGCAGCATCCCCCACTGTTCCCTCCCTACAAGCAGTTTTTTTTCTCTGACTTTAGCCATCTATCTGTATGACTTCAAATCAGGTTTCATCTAATTTCTATGGAAACAAAATTCAATCATACCTTGCAAATTCTTGGCATCCCAAGAGCCTATAAATTGCTTGGTTCATACCAGATTCTTAATAAAGCTTGTTGACCTGTTATCTTGACTAAACCAATTGGTTTAGTTTAGAAAGTGAGCTCTTTGAGGGCAGGGGCTGTTTCACCCTACTCTGCATCCCCAGCACTAAGCAAAATGCCTGCCAAATAATCAATGCATGTAGAATTAGCATGAGTGAGTCCCAACATCATGGGGATTGGAGGCATTTTCTTATTTTCTGCATTCAAATATTCAATAATATGACAGCATCATTGATATTCAAATAAGGGGTCCCAATTTGGATCAAAGCCAGGATCTCCTAAGACTGAGATGGCTCAGACATGTAGCTGCCATACGTGGGATTCCAGGTGGAATTTAATAATTTTCCTAAACCACTTCGTTACTTTTTTTTAGGCAACTTCTTTCCAAGGATGATAAGATTTTCTGGCCTTGCCCAAAAGAATGTTCCAAGGTACCTCTCTACTGAGTCCCCAAAGCACTTCCCAGATAAGGAGAATTTGCAGGCTCCTTTTTCACTTTTCCCAAACAGAAAGTTCTTCTTATTAACATTATTTGTTTTGAAGCAAAATATGCCTCATTGTATATGTAAGTTTTTAAACACTGTAGCCACATACTCTTATCAGCTTAATTCATGATTTAGCAGCATTGAGTTCAAAAGAGGAGTCAGTTTCCTAAGGATACAGATGAGATGCAGGCTCTGGGAACCCCCTTGAACTCTCCTTGAATCTTTGAGGTCCAAGTTCTGGGAAACCCCTTGAAGTCTGATTAAATTTTCCCACTTGATGAGAATTTGCAGAGGATACAAGTATTTCATTGTGGCTGGGCCCAAACCTCAGTTACTAGCCTGGCCCTCCATTGTTCATCTACTTCCCACTCCTGGGACTATCAAAATATCAACTCTTGCACAGACCTCATTAACTTCTCCAGAAGACCCTCCCCAAATTCATTACTAGAGTCTGACCTCATTGACTCCTCCTGAAGACCCTCTCCAAACTCCTCCAGACCACTCCTAGATTCCTCTACATTTAAGACCCCATCTTCCCTCCATGAGGTGTGAAAGTGCCATAGAACAGCTTAGCACAGACGTTTTCTGTGTCAGACTTACTCTGTCCTGCTTGCCCAATGCATTTGCATCACAGATACCTAGGCTCCCTAAGAGTATCCCCATATGGAAAACTTTTAATGAACTTTAAATAAACTTTATTTTTCTTTGGCTGAGAAGACTTGAGTCAAATTCTTTTGGCAGGAGGTGAAGTGTTGGTATTTAGGACCCAGGAGTCATAAACAAATGCTGGGATGGCAGAAATAGGTCACCCAGGAATCTCCAGATCCCAAGGAATTGACTTAACTATCTCCCACACCCCCAAGGGAACATGGGGAGATCCAGGAGGCTTACCTAGAGAAAACTGGCTTCCCAATTTCAGCATCAAGTCCATTCCCAACAAGAGGACAGGATGAGAGGAGCCCATAAGGAAGGAGTGTTCAAACAACAGATCCTCAAGTAGGCAGGGGACTGGGTATGTCTGCACACATCCCTTAGTTTCCTATTCCATGCCCCTGATCTGACTGGTCAAGGGGAGGGTAGAACCAATGGGTAAGAACAGAGAACCTAGCCATAATAAAGTGGGTAACCTCATGGTTAGCCTCAATGCATGTCCAGTAATGAGTTTGGGGAGGGCCTTCAGGGGGAGTTAATGAGGTCAATGGGAAGTAGATGAACAGTGGAGGGCTAGGCTAGTAACAGAGGTTTGGGCCCAGCCACAATGAAATACTTATATCCTCTGCAAATTCCTCATCAAGTGGGAAGATTTAATCAGACTTCAAGGTTTCCCAGGGCCTGCACCTCATCAATACAACTGGATCAGCCTCAAGAAATTATTTTTCAAATTACAAAATAATTACAATCAAAAAAACATTAGTAGTGTAATAACAAGATAAACAGTGTAAATATCTATCACTCACTCCTGGAGTGTGTCCCACTATTGAGGAGATAAATAAACCACAGCTGACTGTCTGCACCCTATGCTGCCCTATTCCAGCTGGCCTTAGCAAGAACCCTTACAATCCTCACAATAGAATCAAATAAGGTAATATTTATGTGATTCCTGGCACATAGCAGCCACCATAAAACCAGCCCCTTAACCTTGCCATTCTTCTTACAACTTGGTAATTTCCTCTGACCCAGGGACACTGGCCTCATGGCTGATCCTTGACCAAGACCTTCCATGGCCTTTCCAATGGCTATGTCTCATGCTTGGAATGTCCTCTCTTCACCTGTGTCTCCTGGCTTCCTTCCTTCACATCTCAGCTAAAATCTCACAAG
>CM053585.1:30044248-30060763 GCA_028646515.1 Pseudochirops corinnae | reverse complement strand
GAACAATCACTTAGTGCCCCTGCTGTCTGCAGGCCGTGGGCGGGAAGCTGCAATGCGGAGGCAGGTGCAAAACCTCTGCCTTTCGCTTTTCCACTCTGGAGGCCTTTCGGCTGGACTGCTCCTCCCTCCCAACTTTGCAAGTCCCACTGACCTAGTTCTGAACGCTGCTCGCAGCTGCTGCTAATCCACTCACCCTCACCGCTCCTCTTGTCCGGCTGTCCCCGGGGCTCAGCAGCAGCTTCAGGCCAGGCTGGTTTCGCAGTGCTAATATGGTTCCTTGTAGCCGAGCTGACTTTAGTGGGAAGTATCTTTGTGTGCGTTTTGGAGTTCTGGGATTGGTTTACAGTCTTATTTTATGGGTATTTTGGGGTGGCTATGTGAGAGCTGTGATATGTTGCTGCTGCTACCCTGCCATCTTGGCTCCGCCCCTGTTCCTCATTTCTTATAGCACAATAGTATTCCATTACATTCATATACCACAACTTGTTTAGCTGTTTCCCAATTGATGGGGATTTTTTCCCCCACTTCTCTGATCTTTTTAGGATACAGCCCTAGAAGTGGTATTGCTGGGTCGAAGGGTATGCATTTTTTATAGCCCTTTGGGCATAGTTCCAAATTGCTCTCCAGAATGGTTAGATCAGCTCACAACTCCACCAACAGTGTATCAGTGTTCCCATTTTCCCACACTTTCTCCATCATTTATGTTTTCCCCGTTTTGTCATATTAGTCAATCTGACTGGTCAATCTGACTGCTTAGATGTGGTACCTCAGAGTGGTTTGGATATGCATTTCTCTAAACAATATTGATTTAGAGCATTTTTTCATAAGATTTTAGATATCTTTCATTTCTTCCTCTGAAAACTGCTTGTTCATATCCTTTGACCATTTATCAATTAGAGAATGACTTGTATTCTTATAAATTTGGCTTAGTTCTCTGTATATTTTAGAAATGAGACCTTTATCAGAGATACTAGTTGTAAAAATTCTTTCCCAATTTTCTGCTTCCTGGAAAGGTCCAAATTATGGAGAACATTAAATACCAACTCAAGGATTTTGCATTTGAGCCCAGAGTCAACAGGAAGGTGGTGGAGATTTTTGAGAAAATGACCTGATCAGATTTAATGAATATCAATCTGACACCCTGTGGAAGAGGGACAATGACTGTAGTTTCTGTTTATTTGGTGCCCTAAGATAATAAAGCTTTTTCTGTGCTTTAGATCTTCTGATCCTCAATAAATCCTGTGAGTTCAGTCATGAGTCAGGGAGAGGGTTAGGTTTCATACCTTCAACAAGTCCTTCCAACTCAGAGATTCCTTGATTCTCCTTGGATTTATTTTCTCATCATTTGGCCAAATCGGAGAGGTTATATGGTCTCATCAAACACATGAAGTTAATTAGAGAGTAGAACAGACCCTTAGCTTGGCCAAACTCCAGGCCTCACAGTCTTTCCCCAAATATCCTTGGTGGGCTCAGACCTGTCTTTCCAAAAAGAGGCCAGAGGATCCTCAGGCCTCCCTCTTCTTTCTGTTGAAAGGAGTTCTTCATTTGGGCTTTCACCTTGTATTAATGAGGCAAAACCCAGGACAAAGAAAACTAAAATGAGTTTCACGGCAGTAACATGTTGAAAGACTGACCATAAAAGGTCAGCATTTGCTTTTAGGTGGGTCCAGTTATTATGAGCCCTGGCTCCACAGTTTTTCCCAAGGTAGCCAGAAAGTGATTAATTTGTAGGTATGAGCACATGATAAAGAACCAGTAATGCAAAAAGATACTGATTTGGTGTCTCCTTCCTCAACTGATGGTGTCTGATCAATGCATCATGTTTTCCTTCATGTTTCTTTTTCTGTTTATGTTTTCTTCCACAATGTGACTAATCTATGTTTTACATTATCACACATGTATAATGTCTATGAAACAGTTCTCCTTCTCTTTGAGGGGGTAGAAAAGGGAGGGAGAGAATCTGAAACTCAAAATTCTTTAAAAAGAATATTAAAAATTGTTTTTACATGTAATTGGAAAAAATATTTCTTAAAATCATGTAAAACACAAGTGCTTCTTCATGTATTCATTCACTGTTGATTGGAGAGAGTAGAGACTGTAAGCAGGGGGATCACTGATCGCTGGGGCCCTTGCAGTCCCCCAGGACAGAAGTTAAGGACTCTCTCCAGGCTCCTGGTCTTTGTGAGCTAGTGACTCTCACCTTCTTAGTCTCACACTGAACACAGATTTTCTCAGGTCCACATTTCTAGCAACAGTCACAGGGAAGATATGGGATGGATCATATGTGTCCTCACCTTTAGTGTATGTCTAAAAAGGGAAAATGTGGAAAGGGCAGACACTACCTTTTGCTCCACTTTGATCTGAAGAGCTGCAGCGATCTCATCTACTGACTGACAAAACCCATTTCCCTAGGAATAAGGCTCTCTGAGGTTTTTCCCAGGGGCCCAGGCTGGGATCTGACCATGAGCCAGACCCTCCTTGCTGCCTCCTCGAATTCTCACCTTCTCCAGCAGAGGGAGGCAATGAGGCAGGTCTATGAGCCTGCCTATGAGTCAGGGGAGGCATCTCCCATCCTATAAACTGTGAGCTTTTGCCTTCTCTGCCAGCTCCCCGGGGCTTGGAGCTCTGTTGTGGTTACTCGGGAATCTAGTCTCTCTGGGACACAGAGAGAAACCTCCCTCCATTTGCCCACAACCAGCTGCAACCATTCCTACATCAGTCACTAACCATGATTTTGCCTTTGCTCACACATTTGGGGACAGAAAAGTGAGACTTCTCCCGTAGAGGCAGCCTCAGCCAGTGTGATTCAGTGTGGCTCACAGGGTTCCTGAGGTTCCTGCCAGCCCTGGGACTATTTTGCATATGGAGACCCAAGGGCCCTGTAGTGAGCCCTGCTGAGCATATGAAAGCTTCATCCTTCCTTGCTGCCCTCCCAGGGCTTTGAGTGCTCTCTGTGCAGGTGTCTGGAGGCCAGGATGGTCTTCCCATGGCAGCTCCTCTGGCTTCTGGTGCTCTGGGCTCAGGCTAAGACACAGCAGAGCAGGGAAGGGTCTAGAAGATCATTGGTTTTCAGGGATGAAAAAGCTAATGACCCCTGATCCAGTCAGTGAGGAGGCTTTGGCACAGTATAAGCCGACAGTGACTGACTAACCTGGCCAGACCCCAGATTAGTAACATTGTGATGTCTGAGGGAAAGATAGTTTCTGCCTCATGTTGACAGCGAATACAACTTTTCGTCTCCTGAGATTTCTGTGGTCTCTGCAAGATTGTCTCATTTATGTTCTTTAATTGTATATTCACCCATTTCTGCCTTCCTCTAATTTTGTTGGTTTCCTAGCTTCCCAAGAGGCCACTGTGCTGACCCAGTCTCCAGGCTTCTTGGCCAGCTCTCCAAGAGAGACAGTCACCATCAGCTGCAAGGCCAGTGAGAGTCTAAAAGACAGGTGTGGTATTAGCTTCTTACATTGGTACCAGCAAAAACCAGGCCAAGCCCCCAAGCTCCTCATCTGTGATGCTACCCATCTTCCACCTGGAGTGCCTGCCCGGGTCAGTGGCAGTGGGTCTGGGACAGATTTCACTCTCACCATCAGCAGCCTGGAGGCTGAGGATGCTGGACATTATTACTGTCTGCAAACTAAAACGTTCTCATTCCCACAGTGCCTCAGCCCTGAACAAAAACCTCCCCGGGCTGTTCAGGGGATTCAGCTCAGAGCAGCAGCTGCTTTCTTGAGGGTTCTCAGGGCAGAGCAGCCCCTGCTCTCTGGGCAGCCTCATATCTCCCAGGGCTTTCCCTTAGCCTGCCCCCCAGTTCCTCATTCTTCTACCGGAGGCATCACATTTGCAAACCACTTTCTTGTAGCCAATGTTAATTGGAGGTAGCAAAGCCCCCGGGGAAACACCATGGTAGGGATTTGCTGAGGGACTGAGTTCATTTGAAATCTTTTATGTCACATCAGGAGACTTTCTCTTATTGTGGGCTCAAGTTCTTGTTGGGGAGCCCTAATGAGCTTCTGTATGACCCTGGACATGTCCCTTGCGCTCCCTTTGCCTCTGTTTCCTCAAATGTAAGATGGGCACAACAGCAGCACCTTCCTCTCAGGATTGTTGTGAGTGTTTTATAAGGTAATATTGGTAAAACATGTAGTACAGGGCCTAGAACATAATAGGTGTTAAATGATATCTTTCCCTTTTCATTCAGTCCTGGCCCAGCCCACAAACCTCTTGTCTTCTAGGGTTGGTTTTCTGTTAGTTCTGTGAGAGCTAAAGGGTTAAAGTGAATCAATCCTTTCTTGCATGACTTGCCGTTCCTTGGTTCTGATCCAGAGCCTGCAGATGACAGGGCACTCACCTTTCTTCTTGCCCAGTCGCTTTAGGGTTACCTCCCAGTCCCTTACTGTCTCATTCACCCAATCATAATTGACAGGAGAAAGGAGAGACTGGAGACAGTGAGAACAAACACAGGGCCATTGCCATTCTCCAGGAGAGCAGTGATTAGCTAGAAATGAAAGACAGCCTCCAGCCTCTCTGTCTCTGCCTCTAATCCAATCTCCCTTACCTTCATGGTTTCCCTTTGGGCACAACATTGACCCATATCCACCTTCCCAGTAAAGGCACAGACAGGCATGGGATGGAACATACTAGAAGGCCTATTTTCTCCCTTATGATGTATTCTGGAATGGGGTAGTGGAGACCAGGGTGCACATAATCTTTGCTATCCCAGTGCTCAGGACAACCACAGTGACCTCATCTAGTGAGTGACAGGACTTATTCGCCAAGGAATGAATTTTTCCAGGTCTTTCTAGTAGACTTGTGAAATCTCAACCAAACCCTACTTATTGACTACTTGGCCTGAGGGTACTGGAGATTATTACTGTCTGCAGTTATGACTGGCCTCCCACAGTGCATCAGTCCTGAACAAAAGCCACCCCAGGCTACTTAGCTGCTTGAATTCAGGGGAGCAGCTGCTTCCTCCAGGCTCCTCAGGGTTGCTTTGCCCTTTTCCTCTTCTCAGGCAAAAATCTACTAGAGCCTCCCCTTCCCTGTCCCAGAGGTCCCACTTTTCACACAAAGACCTGCCAGTCAGAATCCCTGACCCCACATCCGAGGCAGAATGGAGCTGACCCTGACTCCTGGCAAACAAAGGGATCGGTCCATGCTGGACATTCATCAGCATTTCAAATCTTCTTGAAATCTTTGCTTTGACGTATTTTCTCTTGTTGAGAGCCCGAGTTCCTTTCAGGGGAATCCTTACTATAGTTCTCTGTAGCAACAATGAAAACAAAATTTCTTTTTCTCAAGACAGGTCTCCCTTCATCTCACAGAGCTGGGTTCCCTATGACCTAGGCAGGGCCAATGAGCAAAGTCAAATGGCGCACTCCAGTCATTGCCTTTTCATTAGCAGAAGTGACACTTGGCCAGGCCACACCCCAAGGCTGACAGTCTTCCCCCAGATATCCTTGGCAGGCTCAGGCCCATCTTTCCCAAAATAGGCCAGGGGACCCTCAGTCCTCCCTCTTCTCTCTCTGTCCTCATTTCCTCTCCCAGCTTGGGGATGGCATAGACAATGATACAGATGTAGTTATCAATGATATAAATGCACCTGATAAAGATGGGGCCACAGGGAACAATGGACAGGAAGGTGACCTGAGAGTCAAGAATCCCAGAATCAAGTCATGAGTATGGCCGACGCTGACCATGTTCCTGAGCAGATGCTTTACCTCTGAGTGCTGAAGACAGCTCCTCAGGATTCTCCTTTGTTGATGCACAGAGGGTTGTTTGTCTTTGAGAACTTCTCACGCCTAGGCACACCTGGATAAACTGAGGCCTCTATACACACATCCCAGGCAGCCAGGCTGTCCAGTGCATAGTAACCTGGGCCTGGATTCAGGAAGCCCCAAGTTCAGATCTTGCCTTACTAGGCATGAAACCCTGCCAATGTCACTTTAACGCTGACTGCCTCAGTTTCCTCATCTGTAAAATGGTCAAAGTCCCCCCTATCAGTGCTATTCATTAATAATTACCCCTTAGTGCCATGATAAGGACAAAAGGTGTTAAAATGTTAATGTCCTTTACCAACTTGGGGGCACACAAGCAATGCTAACTATGTGATAATAAGTATTATTTTTATCATAATTGTATCCTCCATTAGATTATGAACACCTTTGGAGCATGAGCTATTACTATGTTTCCATTTCTCTCCCAAGCACTCAGCACTCTGGTCTTCCCCCCACATGG
Organism: Pseudochirops corinnae; assembly: GCA_028646515.1. Taxonomy (NCBI): domain Eukaryota; kingdom Metazoa; phylum Chordata; class Mammalia; order Diprotodontia; family Pseudocheiridae; genus Pseudochirops; species Pseudochirops corinnae. Next base: position 30,054,529 of record CM053585.1, on the reverse strand, counting down.
ATTAATAAATGCTCTTTCAACCGACGAATTTTGAATGCAGATCAAAGACTTCTTCTTTACGCTTTATTTTCTTGGGGATTTTGTATTCTGTATTTTGTATTTTCTTTCACAACATGACTGATCTGGAAATGTTTTGCCAGATTGCATATGAATAATATATATCAAATTGCTAGCTTTCTCGATGAGAGGAAAGAAAAGAGAGGTAGAAAATTTAGACTCAAAATTTTTAAAAGTTGGAAGTACTTATAGATGTAATTAAGAAAGTAAAATAATTTCAAAATACATATTTTTTGCTGTATTCATTCATGGTTGGCTGATTAAAGAGAAAAGATGCTGAAGGCAGGTGCACTGAAAAGAGGATCATTGCATCTCTCCAGGGTAGAAGTGATCAGCCAGAAGTGCATGGATCTCTCATTCTCCTCATCCCTTAGCCAGTCATCCTCCCCTTCGTAGCTTCACAGTTGGCACAGATGTACCCAGATCCACACGTTTAGAAACAGTTACCCAGTGTATGTGATAGACCATAGCATGGGTCTTCACTTTTAGTTCATGCCTGAAATGGGAAACTGAGGACAAAGGCTGACATGACCTTTTTTCCCCACAATGCTCAGAACAACTACAGTAATGTCATCCAGTGAGAATCTGTCCCTGAGCCAGACCCTCCTCTGCTGCCTCCTTGAATTCTCACCACGGCACTGCCACTCAAGACTGCAACATAGATCCAAAGAGGGCAAATCAAGAGAATCCACCTCAGCACCAGTAAAGAGATCCTTGCAATTTTCCTTTGATCAGCTGCTTGATTCCCCCACTGGAGATGTGTTTCACTTTGTCATTTTATGGATTCTGTAGCTCTAGAATTTGTTTAGAGTCATTTTTTACAGGTATTTTGAGGTGTTTGGGGGAAGAGCTGAAGCAAATTACTGGTTTTATTTCCCATAAGACCTGTCTCTGTAGGTCTCTAAAGGCCAGGATGGTCTCCCCATGGCAGCTCCTCTGGCTACTGGTGCTCTGTGCTCAGGGGAAGATGAAACAGAGCATAGAAGGGTCCAGAAGATCATAAGTTTTCAGGGATGAAAAACTTGATGACTCCTCAATCCAGTGGTTTAGCAGACTTAGGCACAATATAGGCAGATGGTGGATGACAAAGATGACCAAGCCCCAGATTACAAACATTGTGAGGTGTGTGAAAAAGATGTTTTTTATCTCACGACATGAAAAACAACTACTTGTTAGTCATCTGAGATTTCTGTGGGCTCCACGAAATTGCCTCATTCATATTCTTTGAATTGGACTTTCAATATTTCTGTCTTCCTCTACTTTGGTTGGTTTCCTAGATTCCCAAGAAGCCACTGTGCTGACCCAGTCTCCAGCCTCCTTGTCCCAATCTCTAGGAAAGAGTCACCATCAGCTGCAAGTCTAGTGAGAATGTAACAAATAGTTCTGGTAAAAGCTACTTACATCAGTACCAGCAGAAACCTGGTTAAGCCCCCAGGCTCCTCATCTACTTGGCTACCAGCCTGGCAGATGGAGTGCCTGCCAGGTTCAGTGGCAGTGGGTCTGGGACAGATTTCACTCTCACCATCAGCAGCCTGGAGCCTGAGGATGCCGGACATTATTACTGTCTGCAAACTAAAACTTTCCCATTCCCACAATGCTTCAGCCCTGAACAAAAACCTCCCTGGGCTGTTCAGGGGATTGAGCTCAGAGCAGCAGCTGCTTTCTTCAGGGTCCTCAGGGCAGAGCAGCCCCTGCTCTCTGGGAAGGCTCTCCCAGGGTTTCTCCTTTCTGGACCCAAAGGTCCCCTCCTTCTAATAATGCCTTGTCAATCACAAACCCTGTCTGCCCAGCTGAGGCAGAGGGGAGGTGGCTCAGCCCCCTGGGAAACAAAGGGGAAAATCCAAACAGGGGAGATGCTGACACTTCACATCTACTCCATCTCTTTACATTGACATAAAGTGTTTCTCTTGTTAGGAGACCAACTTTGTGTTGAGATGACTTTGCTCTGGCTCTCTGTAGCTAAGGATAGAAACTTGGTTGTCAATGTTCCGTTGTGTCTGACTCTTCAAGACCCCACTTGGAGTTTTCATGGCAGAGGTCCTAGAGTGGTTTGTCATTTCCTTCTCCAGTTCATTTCACAGATAAGGAAACTGAGGCAAATAGGATTAATTGATTTTTCAAGGGTCCCATAGCTAGTAAGTGTCTTAGGTCAGATTTGAACTCAGCATGTGAGTCTTTTGGATTTCAAGCCTGGCATTCCAAGTACTGCATCATCTGGCTGCTATGGTATAGATTAATTCCTTTCTCTCCATTTCTGGCCACACAGCTCTCACAGGACAGGTTCCTTATGACCTGGGCCTGGTGAAGAGTCAAAGTGAATGCCCTAACTCACTCAGCCACTGCCCAGTTAGAAGCTCATCATTTACTTTATCTGGAGGACTGTGGCCTTATTGGCTGACTCAGGCTAATGTGTGCACCTGGGTGAGTTGGAGTGTACCTCCCAGCAGGCATAGGAGAAGTGCCTAGGAGCATAGGTGGCAAGATCACACCCATTCACTGTCCTTCTCTGCCAGGTGTCTCAGATTCTATTCTCTGACCCAAGGGATCTCCTGGTGATATGAAGGTCCAAGACCCTGTCCATTCCCTTTAGGACAAAGAGCACACAAATGTTTTCACTGCTATTCAAGGGGCTTCCAGTCAGCCTTTGTCACTGAAAAGAAGAAAGGATTGGCTCTGCTCCTAGATTCATCACAATGGGGTCTTGGGTTCCCACCCTCACGATGTACTAAGACTCTTTCCTTCACTCTCATGCACCCAATCCCAGGAGTGAGCTTCCATGAAGTACATACCTTTGCTTACATCGCATTTCTTTACATGAATTTTCTTACATGTAAGAGTTTTCTTATGTGAAATGAAGCCACAGTAAAGCCTATAGAAAGGTAAGTTCAGGTGATGTGAGAACTGAGACAAGGGCAGCCTCTAAGGCAGTGGTTCTCAACCTTCCTAATGCCACGACCCTTTAATACAGTTCCTCATGTTGTGGTGACCCCCAACAATAAAATTATTTTTGTTGCTACTTCATACCTGTAATTTTGTTTTCCGATGGTCGTAGGTGACCCCTGTGAAAGGGTTGTTCAACCCCCAAAGGGGTCAGGACCCACAGGTTGAGAACCACTGCTCTAAGGGGAGGTGCTTGAGCTCAGCTTTGAAGAATACCAGGAATTCTTAGAGTCAGGTATTTGTAGAGTGTATTTCAGGAATGGGGCACAGCCTGGGCAAAGGTGTGGAGAGAGCAGATGAAATGTCATTTGTGATTGAGAGCAAGACAGCTCGTTAGTTTGGATTGTAGAAGAAATAGAGGAGTGTGTCATATACTGAGTCTTGAAAGGGATGCTGAGCTTGATGGCAAAGGTTTTAAATGACAGAGCGGTTTGTATTTTATCTTAAAGGCCCAAAGAAACCATTCAGATTTAATCAATCAGTCTGTCAATACACATTTATTAAGCACCTTCCATGTGCCCGGCACTTGGGGACTTCTATTGTCAGATGTCTGCTCCAGTTGAAGGACCACAGACCTTCACAGTTTGACTCTATATTTCATTTGAAATACGCTTTCAGAGGCCTGAGGAGAACGGCCGTTTTATCTTTTGGTCCCATAAGAGGAAGGTCTTTTCTAAATGACCTAATAAGGAGGAAGGGGTGAGGAAGAGTGAAGGAGGAAGGAAGAATTAGAAGGAGGAATCTTAACTCTAGTTGTACCATCCCAGAAAGAGACTGACATGGGGCTAGAGGGCTAAGGCTCCAGTAGCCAAACTGGTTTTCATCAGTTGACTTTCCATTATCTGGTCTGGCACCCCACTGTCTAAATATAGGCAACTCAAAGGCTTCTACTACGTTACAGAACAAAGAAACTTCCTTCCCTAGAAATGTATTCGAGATGGGTTGTGTATGAGTGTCCCCTATGACATCTCAGACACAGCCACAATACCCACAGTCAAGGGAACTGCATTCTCTGTACCTGTATGTGATTCTTTATGGAAATCCATTTCCCTGACTTTGTAAATTAAAAAGAAGGGGAGTATGTTGAGTCTTACATTCAAACCTCAGATCATCAACCTGTCATGCGTGCCACTCAGTAAAACTCATTCCTTTGACAAATCTTCCCATCTCCATCCTCCTACTGTGGGGTTGATCCAATGATTGAACATCATGGAATAGGTAAAGAGTAAGGACTTTAGGGAAAGAGGTCCAGCTAATACCCCTGGATGCTGCTCCCCAGTTTAATACCTTCTTCTATAATTTTTTAAGGAAACTTCATTTGATCCCCTCAGAGCACAGGACCTTCAGTTTTGAGAATGACCATCACTGGCTCCCATGAGACTTCCAGTGTAGGAGCGTAGCAGAGCACTATGGAAGGAGGTGAATTGTGTTGGAATACATTGGAGTAATCTGTAGACAGGGTGGGATATTTTGGAAAGATGACTTAGGAAGTTGAGGGGAATCTGACCCATTGGCTGCTCATATCTGCTAATCTTAACCTCCCTAGATGTCTCTCCATTGCTTTAGGTAAAGTATAATTTGACTCTTTTTTGAGGCTACTGTGTTCTGTGATTCATGGCAACTTGGGATCTCTCTAAGATGATAGGTATTTAGAAAGATGGGTTTTGGTAGCAAGAATGAATTCAGCATGAAGCTACTCAAATTTAATCCTGGAAATTCTCATCTCAATCATGTACTAGCTCTGTGATTTTGGGGAGACACTCACTAAGCTCCTTGATTTTCAGATAACTCATCGGTAAAAATGAGATGAAGATGTTGTAATTGGTAAGTGAAATTGCTCTTCCTTTGATTCTCACTGTCTGCCTGCCACCTGCCCAGTAAGTTCCTATTGGAGCCCTTCTTCTGGGGGTGGGGGCAAAAGTTGAGGCCTTTTTCCCACTCTAGCAGCAGGTGAAACACACAGCTTCCCCATGTGAGTCGGAGGGTGAATTTTTTTCTTTTCTGAGTATAGATAACTGAAATGGGATCTTGCAATAGATTTCTCATCCTTGGAGGTAGAGCTGGAATTTGAGAAATCCAGAGATATTGGTTTCCTCAGAAAGTGCTGATTGGTAGCAGGACAGTTTTGTAATTCCTGCATTTGGAGAAGACAACTAGCCAGCGGGAGGGCCAGCCCAACTACCTGTCAGGCTTGCCCAAAAATATCAACCTCAAAGGAATTGTTTCCAGAGTGCAAAGCTGGGATGAAAAGTCCAATTGCTTTTCCTGTGAATTGTTTCACGTTCTGATGTTTAATTCCCACTACCTTGGGAGAATGTAATAGCGGATGTATTATTTTTAAAGTCTCTCATTAACGGACACTTGAGTATTCTTCCTTTTAAGCACTTTAGGTACAGGAATCCAATCACTGATGTAGAAGTGATTTATGTGGTATGTTGAGTAGCTTTCCATGTTCCCTACTGGGAAGATCCAAGAAATAAATCCAACCCAATTTTTAAGTGGATTTCCCTGGGACTCTGGGTATGTGTGTGAAGAACCAGAGACTGCAGAAAGAGTTTAATTCTTCTATTGAAGGGCCAGGTTCTCATGAGAGTCAACTTGTGGTCAGAGCTGACAGTGGTCCCTTGTTTTGGAGAAGGGTAAAACCCACCAGGCTTCTTGGTCCTTTCTTTCCCAGGTCTTCCCATCTCTGTATTTCCCAGGTCTCAGTTTGCCATCTCTCACAGATTTATGGTTGGGCAAGTAATGAAGCAAAATATGTTCTCATTTGATATTCAGAAAAAGAAAGAAAAAATCAATTTGGGAGGGGAAGACCGTCAGGGTTTCTATCCATAACAGAAATGATTGCTATTTATACTTACTCTGAGCCATCAAAACTCAGACAATGACCACCAGATGCTCATGCTGGGACTGATTATTAACCAGTCAGTAAGAGCAAAAAAAGTTTGGGTCTAACGAAGCAGGAAAATGACAAATGCTGTAGAGGATGTGGAAAAATTGGAACACTAATGCATTATTGGTGGAGCTGTGAACTGATACAACCATTCAGGAGAGCAATATGGAACTATGCCCAAAGGGCTATAAATAATTGCATACCCTTTGACCCAGTAATACCACTTCTGGGTCTGTATCCCAAAGAGATCATAGAAGTGGGAGGAAGACCCATATGTACAAAACATATGTACGGCTTTTCTGTGTGCTTCCTTCTAGGTTTTCTCTTGTTTTCTCCTGTGTACCTTTTATTTCTTTTTATTATTTCATTCTCCCCAAGTCTACAAATAAATACTTTTTACCTTTCTATCTACCTACCTATCTATAATCATATATATATATATATATATATATATATATATATATATATATATATATATATATACACACATACAAAAATATCTGTTAGCATACATACATATACAAATATAAATCTATGTAAGGCCATATTATATGTATTTCTATTTGTCAGTTATTTCTCTGGAAGGGAACAGCATCTTCCTCCATAGATCCAAGTCTCTTCATGTTATTCTAAATCAACCAGGGCATCATTTTTAATATTGCAGTAGTATTCCCTCACAATCACATTCCACATTTGACTCTGTCATTCCCCAGTTGAAGAACGTCTATCATTTTAGCCAGTCTGATAGGTGTAAGATAACATCTCAAAGGTTTTTGAATTGGCATTTCTCTAATCAATAATGATTTGTAGTAGTTTTACATGATTTTATATATATCTGTGTATGTATGTTTGATTTGGTCATTGATAAACTGCCTCTTCATATCCCTTGACCATTTTTCATTTGGGGTAAGACCTGTGTTCCGTTACACTTGACAAAGCTCTCTCTACTTTTGAGAAATGAGATTTTTATCTGAGAGGTCTAGAAAAATTTTATTCTCCATTTTCTGCTTTTGTTCTGATCTTGGCTATGTTGGTTTTATTTATTCAAGACCTTTTTTATTTTAAAATGATTACGCTTATCCATTTTACATCTCACCAAAGAGTGCTAGGTATTCTTTCCTCATATAAAACTCCCCTACCCTTGAGTTTAATAGATAACATGTTTCATGTTCTTCCAAGTTTCTTGTGAAATCCCCTTTTATATTTAGTTCATGTATCCATTTTGACATTACTTTGGTACATGAATTGATACTCATTTAATCAATCTGAAATTGTCACCCCCTTACTCAAAAATCACCACTGGCTTCCAGTTGCTTTTTGGACAAAACACAAAATCCTCACCCTGGCATTTAACATTCTTCACCATGTGTCCCTGTCCAACCTTCCCAGGCTGATTCCATATTAACCAGCTTTGGGTCCTCTCTGTTCTAGTAAAGCTAGCATGCCAGCTCTTCCTACACACAGCCTTCCGTTATTCATTGATGGGCCTTTCCACAGATGGCTCCCTCAAAGGGCCATGCATACTCTCCCCATCGCTACTAGGCCAAATTTCAATCTTCCTTAAACCCAGTTCAGGTTCCATCCCATTGGTAAGACTTCTACTCCTCCCATATATGTCTACTTTTCCTCTTGAAATTACTCTGTAGACACCAGTTGCCTTCTGCCTATCTGAATGTTAAATTTCCCAAGGGCAAGAACTATTCAGCTACAAACTATGAATACACAGCTTTTTGCACCTAATATGTAATTATTTTTTTGAATTTGATGACTCAATTTATGACTAAATCTGCTGATGGTATGGGGACCCTACTATTGGTGAGCGGTAGCGTAGGAGCAAAAGTACTGGAGGCCTGGGGCATGAGTTAAGACCTTATGGATCAGGGGAGACCATTCTGCTTGAGGAGGGTTAGGAGGACTGTGATCCAGGAAAGCCCAGGGTTCAAGGAACTTCAAGCATATCATGTGACCAGAAACAGACTAAAGCCAACCTCTAAGTCCTCCAGTAGAGGGGGATTGAATGTGGCCAGCAGACTCAGGGAGCTGCAGTCTATAACTGTGTAACAGTAATTAATTTAGCAGATACTTAGCCCTTAATAACAAAGGGTTGAGTACATCTTGAATGAAACAGAAGGTGTGAACTCTGTCTCCAGTTGCTGACATAACAGAAAGGAGTTGGCTGAGACAGGAAGCCAATGTGTGTGTGTGTATATAAGAAGAGTTGCAGAGACAGAATCAAGAATTTTCCTCCTGGCTGGCTTCTGGTGGAGGAAGAATAGTGGAGACTGATGCCAGGAGAGAGAGAACGAGAGAGAGAGAGAGAGAGAGAGAGAGAGAGAGAGACAGAGAGACAGAGAGAGACAGAGAGAGACAGAGGGAGAGAGAGAGACAGGGAGAGAGTGAGTTAGAGTTTCTCTCCCAGCAGAAGCTGACTGAGAACTGAATTGGAGTTTTTCTTGAGACCAGGAGGTTTTCTTGAGACCAGAATCTGCTGAAGGCTGAAGTTGCTGCCCCTTGAAAGGCTGAAATTCCTTCTGGGTCCTAGGGCCAGCTGAACCACTGGAGGACTGAAGAAGCATGACTGGGATAAGCTTTGTTTGTTTGTGACTTGGTTGATCCTTGAGTTTCTGGCAACAGAAGTGGTGAAGGCTTTGAGATGTGCAGGACCCTGTGAACTTCAGTGTGTAACAAGAACTCCCTGGAGGACTGGAAGAGAACCTGGGAGCTGTCTGCCTCTGAATCCAAGTGACTATTTGGTGGATTCAGGTAGAAGCTGGGATCATGAAAAAGGATCCAGGGAATCTGAGAGACCACCCCAAGTCAAGAAGAAGAAAAGGCCTCCCCTTGGACATGATGAAATTGAAGTGTACTAGACCCTGAGGGGTAGAGGGTTTATGTAATTTTCTAATGATTGTATTTAGTGATTAATGATACTTAGTGACTGATTGCTAGGTAAGTGACTGATCAAGTTAATCTATAATTGCCCCTTGAGTGGAAGATTGATAATTGTGTTGTGAAATGACTGAATGACTGAGTGAAGAGGCAAACCACTTTAGGGATATCAGATGATTATTCTTTTGTTCTTAAAACCGCGGAAACGTTGGTGAAAACTATGTGGCCATTCTAATGTTAAGCTGTTGTGAACACTATATTGTGATTTTATGTGTTAAGATGTAATGTTGTGAATATTATATTGTGATTTGTTGTGAATGTTTGCCTTGATTTGTAATGGAATAAGCAGAGTGTTCACTACACTGTGTAATCAGAACCTTTAAAGCTATTCACAGTAGAATTCTTTTGGGAAACTGCTCCTGCATGGCATTACAAACTGAATGCTTGTTAATTTGCTTGTTCTTAATCTACCTTTTCTGAAGCTAGTTCTCTTCATGCCCCACTCTGGCTAGATTCTTGTTCTGAAAGTTTACTTCATAGATTCTCAACTTAGATTTACCCTCCTTCCCTATGTCTGAAATGAAACTTTGAAAAATGAAATATAGATAGAGATGGGGGCGGAGCCAAGATGGTGGGGTAGGAGCAGAAATGTATTGTATCGCAGCTCCCACATAGCCACCTCAAATACCCATAAAATATAACTCTAAACAAATTCTAGAACTCCAAAACGCACACAAATATACTTTCCACTAAAGGCAGCTCGGCTAGGAGGGACCATCTCAGTGCTGGAAGCCAAAACCAGCCCAGCTTGAAACAGTGGCTTAGCCCTGGGGGCAGCCGAATAAGCTGAGCTTCAGCTGGAACTTCCGAAGAGCAGATCTGCAGCAGCTGTGGCAGTTTCCAGAACTATCAAGCCATAAGAAAAAAAAAACGACTAAGTGAAAGGTTAGTGGAACCTGGCTAAAAATTGGGGGAGAAAAACAGGTCCAGCCAAACCTCCTCCAGGGCAATGAAGTGGCAGAAGCAGAGGCCCTGCACCCACCTCTACATTGTAGCTTCAGAGTTGCTGGCATACAGACTGCAGGGGGACCAAGTGATCGTTCAGAAGCCAAGTGCTCTCATGTTGAGCAGCCTGGATCTGGATTGCGGTCTTGGGTGGTGGTCCTGGGGGATCTTTTCAGTGAGCCAGAGCTGGGGAGGGACCCAGCAGCCTCCTAAAAGTTCCGGCAGCTGGGAAAACCCCAGTGATTTGGGACAGAGCTTTCCCCTCTGGAAGCAGAGTTCCACAGAGCTAAAAAAAATCACTGACTGGCCAGCCATGAATAAGCATAGGAAGCAAAGTAAGAACAGCAACCAAACTCTAGATTCCTTCTTTGGGGAAAAGAAGGATCAAACCAGGGAATGGGAGGAAGACAGCACAGTCAGAACTCCCACACGAAAAGCTTCCAAGAAACATGAAGATTGCCTAAAAGCTAGAGATCAGCTTAAGAAAGATTTTGAAA
>CM053585.1:30019207-30043748 GCA_028646515.1 Pseudochirops corinnae | reverse complement strand
AAAGAATCACGGCTCTCATATACCTGCTTTCACCCTCACTCACCTGGACAGCAGCTCCTCAGGTCTTCTTTTTCCACCATCCATTGGGCTTCCCTTTCCTTAAGAGAAGAATTCAAGTATTCTCTGGGAACTGGAAGCCCTGAGCATGGGAAATCAGGGATGAGCATGGAGAAAAACATGGAATTTAGTTCTCTTTAGGGAAAACAGTATACATACAAAGCTACTCAATTTTGAGAATCACTCCATCATGTTCACACAAAGCTGGCTTATTCTGTCATTAATGGTTGAAATGCAAGTAACCTAATTAGGAAGCTCCAGGTCAGCCTTGATAAGAACAAATTAGACCTTGACAAATTAGCTTTGGCTCTTCACTCCCATCTGACTCCTCACTCCCTGCAATGTATAAAAAAATCTTGTTACTCTTCTTTCAGGGAATCACTATCTGTTCTGCTGAGATTCTCCTGCTGGGGAAACAATGAACTTGAGTTAGTCAAATTCTGGTTCTTGGTCAGTCTGTTATTCCTGCCACTGACAGGGATATGCAAGCAAGGAGCACAGGATGGTTCCCAGAATCCTTTACCATGGTTTCCATAATATTTCTTTTGGGAAACTTTGGGAAGGGGTGGGGGAGAAGATCATGGACTAAATTTGGAACCAGAAAACTTGATCTTGGTTCACCTTCTTCATAGGAGGATGGACTCATGGCAGAGTTTCCATTACCTACAAATTAGAGGCAGCTGGTAGTGCAGTGGAGAGAGCACTAGGCCTAGAGACAGGAATGCCAGGGTATAAATCTAGCCCCAGATAGTTTACTTGATGTGTGCTTCTGGAAAAGACACTTAACCTCTGTTCCTTCAGTTTTCTCAAGTATCAAATGGGGATAATAATATCCCTGAAAAACATAATATTGTAAGGAAAGTACTTAGCACAGCAGCTGGTCAACAGAACTGAATAGAAAGGCTTATTCCTATCCTTCCTATCCCACCATCTGTGCTGGAATGGGGAGGTAAAATAAAGGAAGATTAAGGACAAATGTATCGTACCAAGCACAACTAGGAATTGTACCTTGTGAATGGATGTTTCACAAAAAGAAGAATATTCTAAATAACTGGCCCTTCCCAAAGAGGAAGGGGGGGGTACAGGGAAAGGCTGCCTGAGCAGTTTTCAGAGATTTGGCAGAAATAATTCATATCCAGGGAGAGGTTGAACTAAATAATTCATGGGATTAGTTCCACATCTGAGATGTTTCAACACTGATCTCATCTTTGACTTCAAGCTACCTAGAACTGGCAAGACACAGCTTCAGGAGCAACAAGGGAACCTTCATATTATCTTCCAACAATGTACTGACCTTTCCTAGAAAAAGCAGGCAGTAGGAAGGACCTTGTCTCTTGGAAACAGGAGACCAGCACTTTTCCCTTTCTATTAACTGATAAATATTCCAAAGCCAGCACACTGAGGCATCAAGATACTCCCTTTGAGAGCAGATTCAGAGTGGCCAAGGGAAATGCTCTTACCCAAGGAGAAAAGGTTCCAGGCATTCTCCAGCATGACCTCCTTGCACAACTTCTTCTGAGGATTGTCTAAGAGGCTCCACTCCTCTGGGGTGAAGTCCACAGACACATCCTGGAATGTCACCAACTCCTAAACCATCAATAGTTACAAGATTTAGACCTGAAAAAGACTGCAGAATTCAAGCATTCTAACCGTCATAAAGTGAGAAGAGGAAACTAAAGCACAGAAATGGGATTTACCTATATCCTTGTTGAGTATCAGAGTCAACACTTAAAAGCAAAGTCATTAAGAGGTAGATGAAATACTGAGAAAAGTATTTAATATGATCAGTTGGAAAAGAGTTAAGGAATGTCTTACTAAGGAATGTGTCCTACTTTGGAATCTGGGACAAAGTATGTGTTTTATCTGTGAGATAGAATGATTTCTGGAGGAGAAAGAAAGAAGATGTGATATTTCTTACATATCAGAAATGATAAAAGTAATATGGAATGAATAAAATTCTTGTGAATTTTGTGAGAAGCTGGCAAGTGCAGAGTTATGGCAGGGGGCAGGAGGGATGGAATGTTTGATTATAGAGATAAGAAGAAAAAGAAATGGTCTAGTTAATTTCCTGAGAGTTTGAAACAAAGTCTTATCCAGACAAAGCATGGAAAGGATCCATGAGACACATTAATGACAATCTGCACTGAACTGAGGGATATGAGACTTTCTGGCCAAGTTATCTGTGCTTACACTGATGCCTTGAGTGTCCCTGGGATATGACGTGTCATGGTCAAAACATCTTATGCTGGGTAGTCCTTTGCCTGCATCTCCCATGTCTCACAACTAACTACAAAACTCTCCAGAGGCCTTGGGCATGTCCTTGTGTCATTCTTCTGACTACATTGTCAGTGCCTTCTTTGCATGTGTTCTCCCTCAGTCTTTTAGGCAAACATATTTTTGGCATTTGAACAACATGGCCAGTCCATCAGAGTTAGGCTCTCTGCAGCAGAATGTGAGTGCTTGTCAATTTAACCTGAGAAAGGACCTCGATGTCCAGTACTTTAACTTGCCAGGTGACCTTCAGAATCTTCCTAAGACAATTCAAATGGAAGTGATCCAGTTTCCTGGCATGGTGCTGGTGGACCATTCAGTTTCACAGGCACACAACAATGAGGCCAGCACAATAGCTCAGGGGATCTCCAGTTTGGTATGTAGACTAACACCTCTTCTCTCCCACACTTTCCTTGGGAGCCTCTCAAACACTGAACTATCTCTGGCAAATCAGTGTCAACTATTCAAATTAGTTATCTGAAAGTGAAAATAATCTGAGGTACAAAATTGGCTAGTAAACAATGATTTAACTGTAACAGGTCACAGCTCATCCTTAAATAAGTTCAACTAATTTCTCAGTAATTTCTGACAAAGGTGTGATTTACAGGGCTTATTTTTACAACAGAAGAGGAAGAAAAAATTTACAATAATCTTAAGGAATATATTTTGACCATAATTCAATTGGACAAGGCAGGTCACCTGACTACTTACTCCTTCTGGGTTTTCTTGACCCACATTCATCCTGTGTCTCTCAACCTGTCTGTCAAAGTGAAAATACGCCAGGAGCAGCAAAGTAGCATGGTAGAGAACCAGCTCTAGAGTCAGGAAGATCTGAGTTCAAATCTGGCTTCACACACTTAACACTTAATAGCAGTGTGACCTTCAGAAAATCACTTAACCCCAACTGCCCTGCATTCCCCCCTCCAAAAAGAAAAAGAGTGAAAATATCCCAGTCCCTGCTGGAGTCTATAATATGAAGGAAGATTGGAAAAGAGGAAGTTGTGGTTGGTACTTAGCAGTCACAGCCCATGCTCCAGCTCCCAGAAAGGGAAACTCAGCCCTAAAAGATTACACTATTCAATGTAGAGAAACCTCAGGTTGAAGGAAAAATAAAAAGTACCTTATCCACTAAGACTGGAAAGAGGAACTTTGACTTTTGTCCACCTCTTTACTCCATCAGCCAGAAAGGGGAATTTGGCCTTAGTAAAAGAGTCTTATAATCCCATTATAATTTTAGTCCTACAAAGATGTTTGTCTAACTCTAATGTTGTTTGTTTTTGGGGGCTTTTTTTGATGTCTCTGTTAACTTATGACTAGACATTCTGATGGAATAGACTGTGCCTTTTGGTGAGTGGTACATTAAGAGCCAGAGTACTGGAGGCCTGAGTCATGAGCTAAGAGCTGAGGGATGAAGGGAGACTTCTGCCTGAGGACAGTTAGGAGAACTGTGATCCAGGAAAGTCCAGGGCTCAAGGAGCTTCAGTGAGGCTGTTTGACTAGAGCAAAACCAGAGCCAACCATCAAGTTCTCCTGTGAAGGAAAATTGACTGTGGCCAGAAGGTTGAGGAAGCTGTAGCCTGGATCTGAATATTTCTTACTTTATTTTCAATCTGCCTTCTTTGAGGCTAGTTATAAATCCATCACTCTGTCTGGATTCTTGAACTGAAGGTTTTGTCCATAGATTCTCAAGCTAGATTTACCTTCCTTCCAAATATTTGAGATACAACTTTAAAAAAGAAATATAACTGAAGTTAGCTTTAGGAGGATATAATGCCAAGCAAACGCAACTTCCAAGGTTCGGATTACTAGCATAGTAAACCTCATTTATTCAGCAAACATTCACAGAACAGAAAAAAAAAGTCAAAATACAGTGTAACTTGTTCCTTTAGCAAGTAAATTCTCAATTCAATCCAGGTACTACTCCACTCCTAGACAGTACCTTCATTTAGTCAGTCAAAAGTCTCTTCTCAAATGGATATTAGCCTCCAACCATAAACAAAGTACATTCATTTGATCAATCACAGAGCACAAAAAAACTCAAAGGCTTCCCACCCCTGAATCTCAAAAGGGGAAGGAGAATACAAGAGACCATCCACCCTTAAGTTACAAGGTTAAACTCAGCATTGAATACCCAAGGAAAGGTCCTTTATTCATCTTCACTCCAGGCAAGCCCTCAGAAATCTCAGGTCCTGGGGAGACAGGGCTCAACAAAGCCATAGCCAGTGTCCTCATCAAGTCACTCTCTGCCTGTAGAACAGTCCCAGAACCCCTGAAAACATCAGCAAGGCCCTCTTCCAGGATTTCTGTGTAGCCACAAGAAAATCCTCCTTCAGGGCTTCTGAACCAACAGCCAGGTTCCAGGACTTCTACAACAGCAGCACTGTCCTTCACCATCAGGTGAATCTGGCAAAACAACATCAAAACAAACCGACAAAATACCGGCTTCACAGGCATGCCTCCTCAGTCCTTGGCGGTTCTCAAAAGTCCTGGGCAGCTCCAATGGGCTCTTAGCAACTCAGGCTCCACAATGCTGGATGCTGCTCTCCCAAAGTCCTTCTGGCCTTCTCCAGGCTTGGGCCTCTCTCCCAATTCACGGCTCCTCCCAGTTCAGCCCTCTCTCTTCACGTCAACAAGTCCATCCCACAAGTGGGATTCACAAGCTCTGGGTTTTAACCCTCAACCCCAAAACCAAGCCAATACAGGAGCATCTCCAAATTCCATTACCAATGCAGAGGAGTCTCCCCAAGCAGCTAGAGCTAGAGGCAGTAATCAGGAAACTGGGGGTCCATGACCAGCAATGAAAGTTACAGTAATTTAGAAGGATCATCGAGGTCACCCCATCAAGGATCTTTGCCCATCAGCGGTGGTGAGACTTTGGAGACGCTTTCAGGACCCAGACTGTGCCTCTGAGGTCAGTCCAGGGTATGGGATTGCTCAGAATCTGCACAAGCCATTGCTAAGCAATGATGGAATTCCTTAAGTTGTTCCAGTTTGATGGATTTGATAAAATGGAGTCTCTGGGCATCTAATGTAGTGCCTAACACATAGGAACTGCTCAATGAATGTTTTTAGACTGAATCGAACTCATTGGAATCTTGCTGCAATCATCTCTTTTATCACAGATGATCTCACCAAACAACACAATATCTAACTTTCATCCTTTGCTATCCTTTTTCCAAGTACTGATGAGCCCTCCAAAATTCAATTGCAACTAAAGGTTGTGAACTGTCCATGGTGATTTTGCTACTAGGATTCATTCTTAGATCATGCAGCACTTAATCTCTGATGGGATGTTGCCTGAGACAAATTGAAACCTGGGAAAGACCTTAACTTAGTGTCAGGGTTCTCTGTCAAGGTTCCCTAACTTAACTGTAGGGGCAGTCAGTTACTTAACTCACTCGAGAAAGCGCCAGCTCATCTCAAGAACAGAAGAGTTGAGGCTCGAAGATGCAAGCTGAGAAAGTTTATTGAGTCCTCTCCATGAGAAAGCCTTACAGCCAGATCTTAAGGCAGACTTCAAATCTGCCTCACCAGTTTCAGTCCTATCTAGCCCAGACCAGCATACCATAAGTGACCAACAACAGAGCCCAGCTGCCTAGAACAGGATGAAACAAAAACGGGAGAGAGGAGGTGCAGTCACAAGGGCATGAAGACCCCAGGGTGTGGAGATGCTTTATCTGGAACATCAGGTAACCCCACGTAAGAGAATCTTGAGCAATGCAATACCCCATGGCCCCTAAGTGACCAGGGCAGTTGCAGTATGCTCTGACCTCTACATGACCCAGCTAATTCCAGGGCCTCAGACACACCCTGTGCCTCAAACATTACTGCCTGCAGCCTGCAATTCCTAACCCCGATAACTTAGAAAGGTCAAATTCTCCCACTGTGTCTGGGTCCATCTCGAGTCTTCCTCACCTATATCTTGCCACTGGACCTGCAAAGCTCTGGAGGAGAGAGTGAAGCTAGTGACTTAAACAGCCCTGTCTCACTTAAATCTAATTCACTTGCAAGTCAAGACTTCACCTTCCTGATAATCATTGCTCCTCTTTGAGAAGGAAGAATAAACAATCTTCCAGTGGGAGAAGCTGCCCCATTGCAGATCCAACTGGGCAGTTCCTGTTCCAGTTGTCCAGGACTGCTCCTTCCTTCCTTCCTTCATTCATTCCACCTTTTCTCCCTTCCTCCCCATGGGGAATCATACACTTACATGTGGGTACTCTGCCCAAAGGAATATGAATTCCTCTTGTATGAGCTTTTATTTAGTATCTTATTTTCTCCCACTTACATGTAAAAACAATTTTAACATTCATTGAAAAAACTTTGAGTTCTGAATCCTCTTCCTTCCTCCCTTCCAAGCCTGCCCTCACCACTGAGAAGGAGAGCACTTTCATGTAGATTTTAAATGTATAATCATGGGAAACATATTCATAATAGTAATGTTGTTAAAAAAAAGTCAACAAGAAAAAAACTCAAGAAAAATAAAGTTAAAAAAAAAGTATGATTCAATCTGTATTCAGGCACCATCTGCTCTTTTTCCAGTGGATGGATAGCGTTTTTCCTCCTAAATCCTTCAGAAGTGCCTTGGATTATTGTATGGATAAATCTGAGTCCTGCCTCAGTGCTAGCTGCAAAAATTCCTGTAATCTCCCTCTGACCGGTTCTTCGAGCACCTGATTGTCAGCAGGCTGAGAGCTCCAAAAGCAGGCACTACTGCAGCAGCTGTTGCTGCCACTGCTCCCTCTTTTCACTCCCACGGCCTGCTCCTGGTTTTCTGTGTTCTGGTCTGCACTGGTGTGGTCTGCACTGGAATGCCCTCCGCTTTTACTGACTGACCTTTCTTGTTAACATTCTATATTATCTTTGGTGTCTGTGGCCTGAGAGGTCAGGAACCCACCCCTGCTGTGAGCCATTCAGTTGCCCAGAGGACTACTCTGGTATTGTTGGGGCTTGGTCTGTGCTGCTGTGGCCTGTGCTAAGTGATGTTCCTTTTTTAAGCCTGTTGAAACAGACCTTCCTCTGTCAACAATCAAAGGTTTCTTGGGCTGGAAATTTGTTTCACTCCATCTTTTTGTGGAATCTGCTCCTCTAGAATTTGTTTAGAGTCTTTTTTTAAGGTGCTGAGAAGAGTTTGAGGGAGAGCTCAAGGAATTCCCTGGTTTGACTCCACCATCTGGGCTCTGCCTGCCTGTGATATAAATTTCTTGAACTAGAGCTCTGAGTGACCAAGCTTTGATAAAGCCCATTTTGTTTCAAGTGGAGCTTCTTTACTGAAGCAAGCCAAAGCATTTGATCTTGGGGTTCAGTTCTCATATAGATGTTCAAGAGACGCAGTTTTGGCATAGATTTGTGTTATACAAATCTAAATGCTTTGAAACCTGCTCTCATTTGCATCATCCTGTAAAATGTCAGTTGACTTCCAAAGACCTGTTGGATTTCCAAAGATTTTGGTGCCTAGAATTCTCAAAGCTTCTGTTAAGACAAGTCTTTCCTGTTTAGGTCCCAAAATATAGCAGATTCAAGACAATGATTTACAAAAGACCTAGCTGTTTGAGGTCTGCTCTGATTTGCATTCTCTTTGATAATGTTGATTGACTTTCTATGGATCTGATGGACATCCCTAGACTCTCAGAGCCTAGAAATCAGGAAGTTTGATTGGATCTGATGTTACTTCCAGGATGTAGCTGATCTTTGAAACAATAAAATTAAGATAGTGTCTCAGGATGTGAAAAACTAAGTCTATTGATAAAAATATTTGAATCTTTGTCTTTTGGATCTTTAAAAACCCTGTCTAAATTATCATTAAATGGAGTTCTTCCTTGAGCTACCCTCTGGTCTCTCTTTTCTCTCTTTTCTCTTTATCACGTCTCTGCTCACACTTGGGGCTGGTACCCGAGGGGTCCCCCATACTTTACTCTACCTGAGAGGGAAATACTTCTGGCTCTCAATGATGACCAACAATCAGGCCCAGTCCAAGCCTCTGTTGTTCATTCTCTGGCTTTTGGTGGCTCAGAATGACTGTGAATAGCCATCATTTCTGTTCTGGCCCGAAACCTTGGAGACTCTTCCTCTCCCAAAAGGATTTTCTTTCTTTTTTCTTTTTTTTGAAAAGGCAAATGAGTCTATCTTTTACTTTATTTCTTACCCAACCCAGCCACAGACAATCTGAGACCTGGGAATGACCTTACAAGGAATATAACTCTCCTGAAATAGAACTCTGGAAAACCAGGCATTAATAAACCTGTTGGGATTGAAATATAGTTACTTCACTATGCCTTAAAATCAAATCTCTTTGGCTCTCACTGATTGGCCAAAAATAGACCCTAACCCAAGCTTCATTTGGTCATTTCTTCGGTCTCGTTGGCTCAGAGAGAGTATAAACAGCAACTATTTCTGTTCTGGCCAAAAACACTGAGGGACTTAGCCCTCCCAGAATGACTTTTAAGTAGCTAAAAGGCTATTTTTTTTTTGCATCTTTTCTAACATAGCCCTAATCACTGAATGTGTGCTGCCTCAGAAAAACTGAGACCTGGGAAAGACCTCAGGTTAAAAAGGCTAAGGTCTCCAACTCTATCCAGGCCATCTCCAGCCATCCATCTGGACCCAGATGGCTCAGGAGGAGAGAGTGAGGCTGGTGACTTTGTACACACCTGCCTCACTTAAGTTCACTTCACTTGTAAGTCAAGGCATCACCTTTCTGTTGTCCTTGGTCCTCTTTGACAATAAACGACAAACAATCTGTAACTATGAGAAGAGCAACAATGTCTTCTCCTGGTCAGAGGGAGGAGGGATAGGAGGCATTCTTTTTGTTCAGCATCCATTTTTCAAATTCCAGCAAGAGAGGATGTAAAAGCTAGAATAGGGACCTGAGAAATCACCTAGGAGGTTGGGTTGGGGTAGGGCGAGGGGGAGAGGTTTAGGTCCAGGAATTCATTGTCATGATGGACAGCAGCTAACCAGCTTTGGTAAGCAAAGTAGTAGAGCAAGAGTTCACATCTATAAAGAAATGTCTAAACTGCAACCACTCTACATCTGCAAGCCTGCCAAGGTGGGTGTTCCTGTTAGCCTCAATTGATGATGCAGGAAAGAGTGGTTCAGAAAGACAAGGTTATGAAGATTCAGGGGAGAGAAGGATTCAAATACAAGTCCTCCTGAATCCAAGCACATTGTTCTATTAGTGCCTTAGCTCATAAATATTAGAAATGAATCTGGAAAGGAGCATCCCTGTGCTACACACTCCAGCTCTGGCTATGGTTGGCTCAGAATCATCAGAGTAAAGGCTGTTCCAATATCTACATCTTTATTCTTCCTGATGCTTGTCTGGATTCACAGGGGCAACATTCTAGGCACACACACATGGTTTTGCCTTTCTTCTCTGTGTCTGGGTACGGACTGTCCCCCAGCCCTTGTAGTAATCCACTTCCTAACTGACACCTCTCAGGATCCCAGATTTGATTTCAGACACATCTGAAGCAGGGCTTCATCTGGATCCTTTTCTCAGTCACTCACAGCAGTAAAATCTTTGATCCTGAAAGAAGGTGGGATCATTAGGAATTCAAGAGGAATGTGCAGCTAATCATATCCCATTAATTGACCATACAGGCATGTCTTCGAGGTGGACAGCAAAGTTGTAGAGAGACTATACCAACAAGGTTCTGAGTAGGCAATCTTCAGCCATCTCTGAATAAACTGTGGAATGTCTGCAAGGCCTTGCATATCCCTGTGGAACAATGACTCCTGCTACCAGGGCCAACAAGCCTGGTGGGTTTTACTTCTCTCTAAAAGGAGGGGCCACTCTCATCTATGGCCACAGGGTCAGTCTCATGAGAGACTTGTCCCATAATGGAATTAGGCACTTGCTTCTATCTCTGATTCTTCACACACACACACACACACACACACACACACACACACACACACACACACACACACACAGAGAGAGAGAGAGAGAGAGAGAGAGAGAGAGAGACAACCATGAAGGTGAGGGATACTAGCTCAGTATCACAGACAAGGAGACTGGAGACAGTCCTTCATTTCTGGTGAATCACTGCTGTCCTGGGGCTTTGCAAGGGCCCCAGTTATATCCCCCTCCATCCAGTCTCTCCTTTCCCCAATTAACAGTGAATGAATACATGAAAAAGCA
Organism: Pseudochirops corinnae; assembly: GCA_028646515.1. Taxonomy (NCBI): domain Eukaryota; kingdom Metazoa; phylum Chordata; class Mammalia; order Diprotodontia; family Pseudocheiridae; genus Pseudochirops; species Pseudochirops corinnae. Next base: position 30,033,280 of record CM053585.1, on the reverse strand, counting down.
TTTTGGCATTACCTGCTTTTGAAAAAAATATTTCTCCAGTTATATATAAACACAATTTTTAACATTCTGTTAAAAAACTTTTTGAGTTTCAAATTCCTTCCCTCTTCTCCCCCCTTACTGAGAAGGCAAGCAATCTGACATAGGTTAGACAAGTGCTATAATGGAAAACCTATTTCCAGATTAATCATGCTGTAAGAGAAAACACACAGAAAATAAAGGAAGACAGGATGCTCTGATCGGCACTCAGACACAATCAATTGAAAAAGAACTCATTGGGCCACGTGCAAAGCAAACTGCTGAGGATAAAAGGGAAAAGCAGAACCAGTCCATGCTCCACAGGCCTCATGATCTAATGAGGGTGTGAAATAATAATCATAACCATTAATGTTATTGTCTAGCTTGCATTTAGACTGCCTTAAGGTTTGCAAAGAATATTGTTGTATCTTATATTTTCCTCCTAATTCCATGAGTAGGAAGCTACTGTTAGCTAATAGCTCTGATATGGTATTATGGGTGTTATGGGTATTATACCCATTACATAGATGAAACTGGGACAGTCAAAGCTAAATGACATGGACAGTTTTGGCACCTAGTAAAAGTCTGAGGCAGGATTTGAACTCAGGTAATCCTGAATCCAGGTCCAGGCTCTATTCACACACCACCTACGATATAGCACTATAGGCATTAATATAAATATTGATTTCTCCAAATAGAATTTGCTGAGATAAGCTTCCAATGATAAATATCCATCCATGCATTTTGGAGTTTTTTCTACAGGTTCTGTTGCAGAGAAGTTGTCCTTAGACCTCAGAGGTCAGGCAGTTGTTCAGGGACATGGCCAGCATGAGGCAGAATCAGGATTTGATCCCGGTTTCTTGATTCTCAGGTCACCTCCCTCTCCATCATTCCCTGTGGCCTCATCTCTTCCTAGTGGATTTACTCAGGATTTACGTGTGGATCAGAAGAACTAAGGTCCAGAAAAAACTAACTGTCCTAGGGAACCAAATGAACGGGAACTCTAGTCACTTTCCCTCTTCTACATAGTTGCCAAAGTGATATTCATTAAATCTGATCATGTCACTTAATCAAAAATCTTCACCAGTTTTCTGTTGGCTCTAGGATCAAACATAAAATCCTCAGGTTGGCATTGTAACATTCTCCACAATATGGCTCCCTTTGGATATTCCAAGGCTGATGACATATCACCCTGCTTTGTGTCCTCTCTCTTCTAATGAAGCCAGCATGCCAACTCTCCCTGCACACAGCCTTCCATCCCTCACTGCCAGGTCTTTGCCCAGGTGGCTCCCTCAGAGAGCCATGCAGGTCCTCTCCCCCTCCGCTAGGAAGCATCTCCAGCTTCCTCTGAAGCCCAGCTCAGGTTCCATTCCATTGGAGAGGTCTGTTACTCCTTTCATATATATGTCTTCTTTCCCTCTTGGGATTATTCTGTAGACACCACTTGCCTTCTCCCCAGTTGAATGCTAAATCCCCACAATGGGAGGAAGTATTCGACTATGGTCTTTGAATCCATAGCTTTTTTCACATTAAGGTAGATTAAAGTGTTTTTTTAAAATTTGATATATTTTGACTTCATGATTATAACTCCTGATGTGATGGGGATTCTACCTCTTGGTGAGTAGTAGCCTGGGAGCCAGAGCACTCGAGGCTAATAGCTGATGGGTCAGGGAAAGCAGTTCTCCCTGAGGAGGGTTAGGAGAACTGTGATACAAGTAAGGAGCTTCAGTGATACCATATGACCGCAGCAAGACCCCATCCTGCCTCCAAGTCCTCCAGGGGGGAAGGATTGAGGGCGGCCAGCAGATTGAGGAAGCTGCAGTCTGCACCTGAATGTTTCTTTGTTTGTGGTTACACTGTCTTCTCCGTAACTGGCTCTCTTCTCCCTCACTCTGGCTTGGATTCTTGGTCTGAAGGTTTTATCCATAGATTCTCAAGCTAGATTTGCCCACCTTCCACATATCAGAAATACAAGTAGGGAGAGTCTTCCCAAGCAGCTCGAGCTAGAATTGGCGCCAGCCTTTAAAAAGTATTCATTTTAAGAAAGAGAAACAAAAATAGGCTGTATGTGTGTTTATTTCTCTCAATGGCAGCGCTCCATTCAAATAGAGATGCACATTGGAGTTCATTGTCAAAATGAGCCCAAGTACAGATAGACAACAGGGGCCTCCTACCTTCAGAACAATTCCCCTTCCCTTCCTGATTCAAGATGCCTGGGTCAGTTAAAATTATAGTCCCCATATGAGTTAACCAAAATATGAGAAAGGAATTTTCTTAATAGGATAAATGCATAAATATAATAAAAGAGCAGTGGCAACATCTCAGTTGAAATTACAGTTCTAGGATGTCTGTGTTTCTTCTGTCATTGACTTAGCATAGCATAGCATAGCATAGCTTAACGTAACATGACATAACATAACATAACAGGAAAGAGGGATGTCATTACTCTGGATAGGGTCTGCTTCAAGGCACCTTTTCCTTGGCAGTCATAAAAGGAAGAATGCTTCTGGTCAGCCTAATCCAGATTAGTAGTTGCTAATGCAGGTAGTGGTATTTTGGGGATCACTCAAGGAGTAAAGCAAAGCATGTCTGTTGTGCCAGAGCACACAAGGCATGATGGTAGGTTAAGATGAGAATGGACTAAAATGTCTTTTTTCTGATTGGTCAGTTTAGTTTTTAGTTGTTTCTTAGGTGAGGGGACTTGAAGCTGGTTTGAGAAGGGGTTCACATTCTTTACCAAAAAACTGGGGGTCAATGAAGAAAAGTAAAAATTATTAGAAGTTAGGAGGGGCTTTGATGTTGCCCCCATCATGGATCTGTGCACATCAGTGGCTGTGATACTTTGGAGGCTTTTTCAGGGCCTGTGTAGTGAGACTGAGGCCATTCCTGGGCATTGGATCTCCCACAGTCTGCCCAAGCCATTGCCAATGATGGAATTCTCCAAGTTTAGTCCAGTTTGCTAGATTAATAAAATGTAGTCTCAAGACATCTAAGCTAGTGCCTAGTATGCAGAAAGTGTTCAATAAACACTTTTGAATTGAACTGATTGGCATCTGGCTGTAATCATCTCCTTTAAAACAGACATCCTCAGCAAACAGTGTGGAACTTTCATCCATTCCCACCCTGATTCCAAGTATTAATAAGCACACCAAACCTCCATTACAACTAAAGGTGGTGAATGGTCTGAGGAGCTGCTGCTAATAGGATCCACTCTTACGATTTACAGCACTTAATCAATGAGTAGGTGCTACCGTAGACAAACTGACACCTGAGAGAAACCTTAGATTAAAAAGGTCCAGGCATCCCATTGCATCTGGTTCCTGGGCCCAGATGGCTCTTGAGGAGAGAGTGAGGCTGGTGACTTTGCACAATCCTGCCTTACTTAAATCCCATTCATTTGCAAGTCAAAACATCACCTTCCTGATGTCACTGGTCCTCCTCAAGAATGAAGGACAAACAAGAAAATGTAAATAGGAGTAGCTGCCCCAAAGGGGACCCAATTGGACAGTTCCCATTCCAGGTGGATAATACTTCCCCTTCATTCTTTCCTTCCTTCCATTCTTTTTCCTTCCTTGCTCCCTTTCTTTCTTTCTTCTCTCCTTCCTCCCCATGTGGGTGCTCTGTCCAAACCTTCCCTACCATTTCTTTTCATTAATTGCCTTGATATTCTGGACCTTTTGTTCTTCCAAATGAATTTTGTTACTATTTTTTCTAGCTCTATAAATAATGTTTTGACAGATTGATTGGCATGGCACTAAGTAGGTAAGTTAATTTAGGTAAAATTGTCTTTTTTATTATATTAGCTTGACCCAACCATGAACAATTGATTAGATGATTCCAATTAATTAGATCTGATCTTATTTGTGTGAAAAGTGTTTTGAAGTTGTGTTCCTGTAGGTCCTGTGCTTATTTTGGCAGGTAGATTCCCAAATATTTTATGTCTACAGTAACTTTAAATGGGGTTTCTCTTACTCTCTCTTGCTATTGGACTTTCTTAGAAATATATAGGAATGCTGAGGATTTCTCTGGGTTGATTTTATATCCTGCAACTTTGCTAAATTTATTGTCTCAAGAAATTTTTTGACTTGATTCTCTAGGATTCTCAAAGTATATCATCATACCCTCTGGTTCTAGAATATCAGGTCAGTTTTCTTTGATAAATTCTTCAAAGATGATGTCTAGACTCTTGTTTTGATCAAGCTTTCAGGTAGTCCAACAATTCTTAAATTATCTCTCCAGGATCTATTTTCCAGGTCAGTTGTTTTTCCAATGAAATATTTCATTTTGTCTTCTATTTTTTTATCCTTGTGGTTTTTTTTTTATAATTTCTTGATTTAGCATGAATCATTAGCCTCCATTTACTTTCTTGTAATTATGAAGGAATTATTTTCTTTAATGAACTTTTTCTACTCCTTTTCCATTTAACCAATTCTGCTTTTTAAAACCTTCCTCTCCTCTTTGACTTTTTGGACCTGTTTTGTCATTCAGAGTAATCTATTTAAAACGTGCTATTTGTTCAGCATTTTGAAAGGTATCTATGTTGTTGACTCATTTTTCAGGATTTTCTTGCATCAGTCTCATTTCTCTTCCTGTTTTTTCTTCTACTTCTCTTACTGGATTCTCAGAATCCTTTTTGAGCTCTTCTATGGTCTGAGACAAACACATAATATTTTCTTGGAGGTTTTCGATGTAGGAGTTTTGATTTTCTTGTCTTCTTCTAGTTGTGTGTTTTGATCTTCTTTGTCACCAAAGTAAGACTCTATGGGATGGCTTTTTTTCCCCCTCTCTTCATTTTTCCAGTCAATTATTTCACTTTTTTCAACTGTAAAGGTGTTTTTTTTACTTATGCAACTTTGTTAATATTTTCATTGAATTATATGGTTATCTGCATAATCAAAGTAAAATGGTTATTAACTTGTAGTCTGTGAACATTAAAATACAATGACTATTTCAAAATATTTTCCTTTTTTTTTAATAATTGATTTATTTAAGTTTACAAGATTCAGTTCCACAATTCCTTGAGTTTCCAATTTTGTCCCCTCCATCCCCCTCCCATCTCAGAAAAAGAAATTGATCAAGCCATCATTGAACTCCCTAGCAAAAAAATTTCTAGGGCCAAATGGATTTACTAGTGAATTCTATCAAACATTTAAAAATCAATTGATCCCAATATTCTGCAAACTATTTGGGAAAATTGGTGAAGAAAGAGTCCTACCAAATTCTTTTTATTATACAAATATGGTATTGATACCTAAATCAGGGAGAAACAAAACAGAGAAAGAAAATTATAGACCAATCGCCCTCATGAATATAGATGCAAAAATTTTAAATAAAATATTAGCAAAAAGACTACAGAAACTTATCACAAGAATAATACATCTTGATCAGTTTGGATTTATTCCAGGAACGCAAGGATGGTTCAGTATTAGGAAAACCATAAGTGTCATTGATCATATCAACAATAAAACTAGAAGAAACCATATGATTATCTCAATAGATGCCAAAAAAGCTTTTGACAAAATATAATCTCCATGCATGTAGCATGAAGATCATGAGTTCATGGTGCAATGGGCACTATTAAATTGTTGCTCTTACATTGCTATCATGTAATGGTAATGGAATATGAAGATCTTACACATCCATTAATAGGCCTATGTGACCACGTGTTCAGTCATGGATGTCTTACTGCTTTGAGCTCTGGCCCAGCTGTGATACCTCCTGAGTTACGTAGGGTTCAGTAGGGGAAGAACTTGCATAAAGGGAAGCTCGATTAGGAGGGGCTTGGTTATAAGAACACTTATATACACTTTTTGGTACTAAGCTAATTGGGTACTGAACCATGTGGGCTGTGATGCCTTCTGGCCCTAAGTATACTACTTTAAACTATATATACTGGGAAGATGGTATTTTACTTTGGGGGTTCACTTGTGAAAAAGATCTTTCAACTTCCTGGTCAGGACTGAGTAAACATTTGTTTACAATCCCCCTGACTATTCAGAAGTCTGTACTCTATCTGGTATTGTAGGTAAAGTACACAGCAATATTGCTTTTTCAGAAAGTTGGAGCCTGTCTGTTGGTCTTTCTGCTAATTTCTTTCCTTGCATTTTCTGTGTGTACTTTTTAAATGTTCAGTGTGCAGACCTTTCCCCTGAACTAGTGAATGTAATTAAAGACTGATGACCCCTTTAATAAAAGTTGTTTTTCCTTTAGCAGAGCAGATGAAAGAACCTGTGTTGGGAGGCTTCTTGAGTTCTGGTGTTAGGGGTCCTACATCTCCACAACAGTTGCAAATAGCCTTGATGTTCCCTATGCATAGATGTTATATTCTTCCTGATAGATTCATCAGTGCTGATGCTTTCCTTCCAGGACAGTGAGTAGGGTGAGAATTTAAGGATATTTTCAGATTTATATTTATAGGAAAGGCATTTATCATTTCTTAGTCTAAGAATATCAAAATTCTAACGTGTATTTCTAGCAACCTAACATGTTTAGATCTTGGGTACAGCACACAGTGATTTCATTCATGGTTTCTAACACTTTCACATCATCATCCTTGACCATGAGGTCCAGACTCCTTCCATATGACCCTTCTTATTGTTACCTTTGAATTCTGTGGCTTCAGTAAAGAGCTTGGACTAAATGACCTCTGGCTCCATTCTACCTGGAATCCTATATTAGTTTAATCCTGATGGAAATAATGACCCAGACCCCAGGATTTAGCTTAACCTCTGCATATTTCCATTGTCCTCAAATCTAGGTGGGAAAGCAGAAGAAAATTGGAGTTGGAAAAGTGAGAAAACTCTAGACCTGTTTGGTAGTTATGTGATCACTGTCAACTGATATTTCTCAAGTACTTACTATATGTAAATTAAAGTGCCAAGTGCTAGGGATGAAAAGGCAGACCATACCAGGCTTTAACGTCAAGGATATTGTATTCTAATGGGTCAAAATCTGTAAATAATTAGATATAAAGAAAGATACATGGGGAGTAGGGCAGACAGAGAGAGGTGAGAGAAGCATCCATAGAGTTCCAAGCACTCTGCTGAATGCTGTTAAAATATCATCTCATTTGATCCTCACAACAAACCTGTGAAGTAGCTAATATTATTATGCCCATTTCACAGTGAAGAGAACTAAGGTAAACCAATATCAAGTGATTTAGCCAGGATCACTCAGCTACTAAGTATCTGAGGCAGATTTTGGAATCAGAGCTCCCAAATTTCAGCTGCAGTGTTCTATCCACTCTGCTATCAGTTTCCTAAAAAGATCTGAGTTAGAGCGAGTATCTCAGAAGAGTAAACTGCTTCCCATGGATAATGACCAGGAAGAATCTAAGCTTCAGAAGAGTAAAATCAAAAGTCATAAGGAATGCTCACCATGAGCTTCAGTGAAAATTTAATTTAAAATTTTTTATTCATGTTAAATCTAAATACAAAATGAGAAAAAACATTAACATATTCAGCAGAACACTAGAGGATTCAACATGAATCAATATTTTCATTTCAAAGTAACCTTCAATAAACTAATACTGAGTGAGAGGAGCAGAACGAGGAGAACATTGTAAACTGTAAAAGCCAGTGTATGAGGACTGATTTTGAGACTTGGCTCTTCTCATCAATGCAAAGGACTGAAATAATTCCAAAGGATACATCATGGAAAATGCCCTCCATATCCAGAGAAAGAAACAGTCAGAATGCAAAGCAAAGCAGACTATTTTTTTAAATTTTATTTTGATATTTTTTCCTACTCAGGGATTTCCCCATTTCTTACAATTCTTCTAGGCAACATGATGCAAGAGAAATTGTGTTTAACAGGAATGTCTGTGTAGACCTCATATGAGATTGCTAGCCATTTTGGGGGAGGGGGAGGAAATTTAAAACTTATGGAAGTGAATGTTGAAAACTAAAAATAAATAAATGGGCAGGGGGGAGGGGAAGAGAGAAAAAATCAGCCCTGTAGGTGATTCAGGCAGCCTTTGAAGGGAAGGGCTAATGATGAGATGAAATCTTGGACAAGAATTAGACAACTGGGAGAGTTTAGATCTGACCAAAAGGTAAAGTGTCTAGAAGAATGCTGCCCTATGTGTTTTAGTTGGGTAAGAGAGGAAGTGGCTTCCCCCTCTTCTCTAGATTGCCCCCAGACAATGGTGATCTGAACAGAGATAAGTCTCTTTGTTCAAAACTGAGTCAGAAGTCATGTCCTCTAGTCCTTGTTTAGAACAAGTCCACCTCTTATTATAATATTGATTCTCACTAATTTTTATCCAAGCAGGATTGACTTATAGCTGTGGGTAACATCTACTTATTTAAGAGTATATAACTGTTAAGAGGACTTAATGATTCACCTTTGGTTTACAAGAGATACGTAAATGACTGTTCTTTTTTTAATTATTCACTAGCCATAATTTGATAACCCAGAAATTATGTTTCTTGGATTTTGTTTTCAACAGATTTGTACAGTAAGGCGAGAGTGTAGATAAGAGGTTTTTTTTTTTATTACATTAGGTTTCTCTCCAGTGTGGACTCTCTAATGTGCAGTAAGACTGGAGCTTCCTGTAAAAGCCTTTTCCATATTTATCACACTTATAAGATGTGGATTCTCTGATGTACAGCAATATGAAAGGTCCTTCTAAAAGTCTTTCAACATTGAATACATTTATAAGGTTTCTCTTCAGTGTGGATTCTGTGATGTACAGCAAGTTGAGAGTTCCTTCTAAAAGCCTTTCTACATTGATTACATTGATAAGGTTTCTCTCCAGTGTGGATTCTCTGATGTACAGCAATGTGGGAGCATCATCTGAAGGCCTTTCCACATTAATTACATTTATAAGGTTTCTCTCCAGTGTGGGTTTTCTTATGTTTGTCAAGATGGGAGCATCATCTGAAAGCCTTTCCACATTGAATACATTTATAAGGTTTCTCTCCTGTATGGGTTCTCTGATGTGCAGCAAGATCAGAGGAAATTCTAAATGGCTTTCCACTTTGATTACATTTATAAGGTTTCTCTCCAGTGTACGTTCTCTGATATAAAACAAGCTGGGAATTGTGTCTGAAAGCCTCTCCACATTGATTACATTTATAAGGCTTCTCTCCAGTGTGGATTCTCTGATGTACAGCAAAATCACACTTCCTTCTAAAAGTCTTTCCACATTGACTACATTGATAAGGTTTCTCTTCAGTGTGGATTCTCTGATGTACAGCAAGCTGGGAGCATCCTCTGAAGGCCTGTCCACATTGACTACATTCATAAGGTTTCTCTCCTGTGTGGATTCTCTGAAGTGCAGCAAGATCAGAGGAAATTCTAAAAGCCTTTTTACATTGATTACATTTAAAAGGTTTCTCTCCACTGTGGGTTCTCTGATGTACAGCAAGATAAGTGGTTGTTCTAAAAGCTTTTCCACATTGATTACTTATAAGGCTTCTCTCCAGTGTGGATTCTCTGATGCACAGCAAGATCACACTTCCTTCTAAAAGTCTTTCCACATTGACTACATTGATAAGGTTTCTCTCCAGTGTGGATTCTCTGATGTACAGCAAGCTGGGAGCATCCTCTGAAGGCCTTTCCACAATGATTACATTGATAAGGTTTTTCTCCAGTGTGGATTCTCTGATGTACAGCAAGATCACAGTTCCTTCTAAAAGTCTTTCCACACTGATTACATTCATAAGGTTTCTCTCCAGTGTGAATTCTCTGGTGTACAGCAAGGTGGGAGCATCGTCTGAAGGCCTTTCCACATTGACAACATTTATAAGGTTTTTCACCAGTGTGGATTCTCTGATGTACAGCAAGCTGGGAGCATAGTTTGAAGGCCTCCCCACATTGATTACATTTATAAGGTTTCTCTCCAGTGTGGGTTTTCTGATGTTTGTCAAGGTGGGAGTGTCGTATGAAAGCCTTTCCACATTGATTACATTTGTAAGGTTTCTCTCCAGTGTGGGTTCTCTGATGTACAGCAAGATCAGAGGAAATTCTAAAAGCCTTTCTACATTGATTACATTTAAAAGGTTTCTCTCCACTGTGGGTTCTCTGATGTACAGCAAGATAAGTGGTTGTTCTAAAAGGTTTTCCACATTGATTGCATTTATAAGGTTTCTCTCCAGTGTGGATTCTCTGATGTACAGCAAGATCACTCTTCCTTCTAAAAGTCTTTCCACATTGACTACATTCATAAGGTTTCTCTCCAGTGTGGATTCTCTGATGGTCAGCAAGCTGGGAGGATCCTCTGAAGGCATTTCCACATTGATTACATTTATAAGGTTTCTCTCCAGTGTGGATTCTCTGATGTAGAGCACGGTGGGATTTTTGTCTGAAAGCCTTTCCACATTGATTACATTTATAAGGTTTCTCTCCAGTGTGGGTTTTCTGATGTTCGTCAAGGTGGGAGTGTCGTATGAAAGCCTTTCCACATTGATTACAATTATAAGGTTTCTCTCCACTGTGGGTTCTCTGATGTGCAGCAAGAATAGTGGTCGTTGTAAAAGCTTTTCCACATTGATTACATTCATAAGGTTTCTCTCCAGTGTGGATTCTCTGATGTACAGCAAGGTTGAATTTTAGTCTGAAAGCCTTTCCACAATGATTACATTTATAAGGTTTCTCTCCAGTGTGGATTCTCTGATGTACGGCCAGATCACAGTTCCTTCTAAAAGTCTTTCCACACTGATTACATTCATAAGGTTTCTCTCCAGTGTGGATTCTCTGATGTACAGCAAGCTGGGAGTGTCGTCTGAAAGACTTTCCACATTGATAACATTCATAAGGTTTCTCTCCACTGTGGATTCTGTGATGTACAGTAAGCTTGGAGCATCCTATGCAGGCCTTTCCACATTGATTACATTCATAAGGTTTCTCTCCAGTATGGATTCTCTGATGCACAGCAAGATAAGTGGTTGTTGTAAAAGCTTTTCCACATTGATTGCATTTATAAGGTTTCTCTCCAGTGTGGATTCTCTGATGTCCAGCAAGATCACAGTTCCTTCTAAAAGCCTTTCCACATTGATTACATTCATAAGGTTTCTCTCCAGTGTGGGTTTTCTGATGTAACACAAGCTGGAAATGGTATCTGAAAGCCTTTCCACATTGACTACATTCATAAGGTTTCTCTCCTGTGTGGATTTTCTGATGTACAGCAAGATCACAGCTCCTTCTAAAAGCCTTTCCATGCTGATTACATTCATATCGTTTCTCTCCAGTGTGGATTCTCTGATGTAGAGCACGGTGGGATTTTAGTCTGAAAGCCTTTCCACATTGATTACATTTATAAGGTTTCTCTCCAGTGTTGATTCTCTGATGTACAGCAGGCTGGGAGTGTAGTGTGCAAACCTTTCCACATTGCTTGCATTCATAATCTTTCTTTCCTGTGTGGATTCTCTCAAGTGCAGCAAGATCAGAGTTCCTTTTAAAAGACTTTCCAGATTGCTTACAGTCGTAAGCTTTCTCACCAGTGTGGATTCTTTCAGGCTGAATAAGGCTGGAGCTTTCTGTGAAAGTTGTTTTGAATTTATCACATTCATAAGGTTTCTTTCCACTGTGGATGCTCTGATATACAGCAAGACTGCAGCTGCAACTCCAAGGCTTCCCACACTGATAACATTCATTAGGTTCCTTGTCACTGTTAATACTGTGATGAATAATGAAAGATGAGTCTTTACCACATACATGACACTCAAGTGGTTTCTCTCTGGTATGAATTTTTTGATGGTAGATCAGAGATGATCGTTGACTCAAGTCCTTCCAGAAATGAGGACAAGCATGAAGTTTCTCCTCTGTGTGGATTGTACGAAATACAGCACAGATTTGTTGCCCAGTGAAGTCACAGGGACCATCACTCATGAAGCTTTCCTGGTAAGTTTCTTTGACAGAAATGCTTAGATTTTCAGTAGTCTCTTTCCTTTCAGGTCTAATTTCTCCTTCTGCAAGAAACAAACAAAAACATATAGAGACGCATGTACACACAGGCCTAATAATTACCATCCCTTCCCTCCATTTTGAGAAAGGAAACTAACTGATGTACTTCCTACTTCCACAGGCTAAGAGAAAAGTCTTCGAAGTTCAATGTACAGAATCATCTGAAAATGCCATTAGCCCACATCTGCAGGATAGCTTGGCTTAAAAAGAGCTTGACACACAATCACATCAGATCTTCACAAACACCTGTGACACTGGCAGACCCAGCATTCCCAAGTCAGTCCATGACCTCAGAAGGGCTGAGTGAGCTGAGTCCCAGCAGCTGAGACTAGAACTCCAACCCTGCAAGTGGGCATTTCCTGTCCATGGAATTGAATGGACTTTCTCTATTTTATTTGCCTTTCTCTTGTTTTGGTTTTTAGAAAAAATATTTTATTATTCGATGCTGACCTGTTCTCTTTCTCTCTCTGAGTTTTCCTACCCCCTGAGACACAATCCTGAAATTACGCCAATCAATAACCGGACATTGGGGTTTCAAGTTCAAGAGAAAGGAAGAGTTAATCAATGTGGAAAACTTCAAGGTTGCCTTTTTTTAAGAAACTGACACAACAACCCCCAACCTTGAACAACCACCATCATGATCAGCCATCACCATTGGGCCAGATCCTTCACCAGCAAGAAGCTTAAGACTCATTAAAGGCCAAGATGACAATTCACTTTTATTAGGAATAAAACCTTTTTAAATTGAAGTACGTACATTTTTAAGACATAATAGTGTTCTACGTGTAATAGACAAGAGCTCTGGAACTCAGCCTGCAATACCTTAGGGAGTCTGCCTGGAATTCTCATTCTTATTTTGATTTTACTCTGTCCTGCCTAATTCTACTCTCTGTCTTAAAGCATTTCCAGCCTCACCTCTTGAGTTCCCTTATATCCCACTGAATGAGATTAACCACGCTGCTTATTTGGATACTGCTGAATGGAGATAGAAAGGAACTCATACAAGCAGACTGCCTGGGTCCACTCCAAATTGAGGGTACATACTTTGAGTATGGACCCAACTATGGCAAGGCTATCCTTTGACATCTCCCTAACTGACTCCCTTGGGGTAAACAGGGGGTGCAATGGGTAAGAGTACTGGTTACAAACTAAAAAACAACCCCAGCCTCAGACACTTACTGTTTCACCCTGGGCAAGTCACTCAGATCTCCTGCCCTTGGTTAGCTCATCTGTAAAATGAGTCTAAAAAGGACATGGCAAATCACTCCAGGATCTCTACCAAGAAAACTGCAAATGGAATCATGAAGATTCAGAAATGACTGAAAACCACATAACTGACTCCCTTTTCATTCAGCATAGCAGTTTTTCCAATTCTTTTCATTCTTTCCCAAATATCCCCTATTGCTTGCACCCACTGTCCAGCACCACACACCTTCTCAGCAGAGAAAACTGCCTTTATTTTTTTTACTGAAAAAATTATCTCCTCATCTCCCATATATTAAGTGCATTTTTTTTCCTTTATGATACCACTACAAGGTGAAACGGTCCCCGTCCTACTAGCCAAAGCAAACTCCTTTCTATTTGTAAATCATCCCATTCCAGGACATGATCTTCCTCAGAACACTGCCTGGACAGCATGCCCTTTTTCACTACTTTCCAGTCTTTCCCACACTGATGACTCCTTCCCTCTTGCCACAAAGAAAACTATTTCTCCCTAATCCTAAAAACACATTCACTTGATCGATTCAACAGTAGACATTTTCCAATATCATTCTTCCATCTCATAGCTAAACAGCTGGAAAAACCCATTTACATCTGGTGTCTCTAATTCCTTTCCTCTACTTTCTTTGAAATTCCCAGGAGCCCAGCTGCTGATTTCATTGTTCAACTGAAATTCCTGTTTCCAACATTACCAAAAATCTCAAAGTTGCTAAATCCACCGGCCATATCTTCATCTTCATCCTTCTTGCCTTCTCTGTAGCCTTTGACCGTCAATCACCCATATCCCACTCTCTCTCTCTCTCCCCCTCTCACTGTTTTAGTGACTATCCAATTATTGTTCCCCAAACCCAAATCATTCTCTTTCCTCCAAGCCTCTCATCTTCTTACTTTCCTAATGCTTTCCAAGGCATCCTCCCAATAGTGCAGACT
>CM053585.1:29990359-30018707 GCA_028646515.1 Pseudochirops corinnae | reverse complement strand
ACATATATATATATATATATATATATATATATATATATATATATATATGTAATGGTTACCCTAAATCCCCAATTGAGAAAAATTTGGAGCTTGATCACAACATAAACAATGTTACAATATTAATACCTGAAATAAAATTCCCTGTGGAATAACATAAATTCAGTGATTCTCTTAGTTACAAGTATCTTAGATATGAAAAGCACTTTATACGTTTCTGCAACCAACACTCTGGGCTGGTTACTCTCAGAGAGGAGCAAAGGATAATACTGATCCAGTTGCATTTAATACTTATTCTTTCAGCTCCTTAAATGCCAGGTTTTAAGGGTCCTTGACGTTAAGGGTAGATCTGGCCTCAGCTGACACAGCACCCCAGTTATCCTGCTGGGATCAGACTTTAAATGAGCCCACATTCTAATTCAAACTAGGAGAAATGTGCTAATTAAGCTGACAGCATTTTGTGAACAGCCTCCATTCTGAAACTAAGCTCTGCTTGGCTGGGAATCCCTTGCTTGCCTGGAAACCTACAGGTGGCTTAAAGTCCTAAATCTTTCCTCCAGTAAGAAATCAGGTGGTCCAGTGATGGGGGAGGAGGAGCCCTCCGAGATGACCAGCCTGGGGCTTGGTGGCCCAGGTGAAATATGAGCTCTGGGGTGGAGTTAGGAGACCTGGGAGGAGTGTAGGGAAGAAGAGGGGTCATCCCAGTGGCCAAGGCATTCTGAGTGGTAGGGGCCAGGACTTGGGGAGGAAAGGAAGAAAGGATCCTGAGTACCTGGCCCTGGGTGTCATTGGAGGAAACAGCACTTTCTGGGGGCCTCAGAGAGTGGTAGGACCCTCCCAGAGTGGGCTGGCTGAAAACTGAAACTTGTGCTGAGCTCTCTCTGCCTTCTTCCCTCACTCCTGAGATCACATTGCCTTCTCTTGGACCTGAGATCTCTGCCTTCTGGATGCCTGCTCTGTGGCTGCAGGTCACAGGTAGGTATGAGCCAGCCTTGTACAGACCTGCTGGCTTCTGCAGGCTCCTCATACCATTGGGCCTCCTCCTCCTCTTCCTCCTCTGACCACTTGGTGAGTGCAGATCTAGCTGTACCTGGAGCAATCTTCTCTCCCTAGCCTGGCTCCTGGACAAGCTTCCCCCTGCTAACTCTTTTCCAGACTCCAAGTCACTTCCTAAAAATCTCAAATCACCTTTTCCTAAAATTCAAAGCTTATCCCATAGAGACCCAGGAATCCCATCCTGATTGAAAGACAAGGGTGAACCTTCAGTGAACCCTGAAAAGCAAGGAAAAAGAGACTTGGTCTGCCTCAGAAGAATCTGGTCACAGGCTTTCTTTCAGTACCAGAGGTTTATTGTGTTGCAAAAGAAGCTATTTTTTCTTAATAATATGCACATTTGGAAGGGAAAACTGAAATTTTATATAAGGCAAAATATTGTGGGAAGATTTGGGATAGCATTGACCCATTGAGGGGATCAAATAGCCTGGGGTGTTCTGGAGGTAACCTAGAAGGGGTGTAAATGGTTTAAGGGTTTGGAAGTAGCCTGGAGTGGTCCAAAGGTAACTGACAGTGAAGGGCTGGGCTGGGTTGGCCATTATGCCTGGAGAATTGAAAGGATTTTTCAGTAGGTGTATCTGTGCGGGAAAGCTCAGGAGCTGGGTGGACCTTTTGGGGTCCAGGTCCTATACCTAGTTAGAGGAAAATCTCTCCAAACCCCTTCCCCCTCTTGGTTCTTTGAAAGACCATAGGGGAAAGGAAGGAGAAAGAAGAGAAGTAAGATGGGGGAGGCAAACCATCTTCTTTTCTCAGCTGGACACCCCCCTAGCCCCTATACCAGGCAGGGCCTAACGTCCTGTAAATCTCTGTAGTCCAGTCCCTTGCTCTGGGATCCTTCTCCCTCCCCTGCTCAGTCTACAGATAACCAAGGCCTGGCGCCAGCAGGGAACCTGGAACCAGAGGGAATGGCCCCTGGGAGCTGCAGACCCCCATCCCAGGTGAGTGCACTCTCTCTACAGACTTGACCAACATCAATTGAAGAGCCATTTCCATAGACCAAGAGGATTGTCTATGAGGCTGGCAATCCCCTACCTATGAACTGTTTCTTTTCAAAAATAGACAGGAAATTGAAAACAGTAGTAACGGCACCACCCTATTCTGTATACTTTCAATCCATTCCTGGCACTTTCACATCTCAGTCACTAACTACCTCCTGCTCCCAACCCCAATTGCTGTTCTCTCCTGTGTAATTCTCAGTTTTCCCTGATGAATTTTGAGTCAAAAGGAAGACCCCTGCACTCATTTCTGTCTGCTGTGTAGAGCACTTGTCTTTGCTCCTTTATCTATGCCTAGCACCCCTTCCCCACGTATCCATAGAATTGCTCCCCTCTCTCCTTTTTGCTGTTTGACCAAGCTCTCCCTGCCAGACCTGGAAGACAGGATGTTCTGCTTAGCCTCCAGGGTCTGAGCTGCCCAAGCAGCTCTGTCTGGTGCACATTGACTGGCCCTTGTCTTGTAGCTGGTTTGACTCTCCAGGGCACACTGAGGGACAAGTGTGGGGTGAAAGGAGCATATGCTATGAGCAGGGCTGGGGGTGTTCCTGGGCTCCTTCATATTTTGGTCCAGTGTTTCCGGAGAATATGGCCACTCAAGAAAACAGACTAAGTTGGTTTCTGGGTCACATTCACATGTTCAAAGGCCCTCACCAGAGCTATTTGGACCAGGCCAAAGAATAGAGGACCTTCTTTAGCTGTTTGTTACTTAGCATTTGTTAAGGGCCTGGTACTTACCTTGTTAGAGAGAATGTAGGGAAAGGGCTGAGTTTGGGGAACTAGTTAAAGTTCTGGAAGTTTTCTTTTCAAATGGGTGAAAGAGGGGTCCTGAAGGAGACCCTCAGTCCTTGTCAAAGAGGCCTCAGTCCCCTCATGTGGAGATTCAGTGGAGTGACTTACTTTCTCTCCCAGATCTACTTTTGACCATCTTCAAAACAACCCTATTGGGTCGGAGTTCTTATTATCTTTACTTCACAGTTGAGGAAACTGAAGCAAACAGGGTCAGTGACTCACCAGCCAGGGACACATAGTAGGTATCTGAGGCTGGATTTGAACTTGGAGATTCATGATCTTATACCATTTCATGGCTCCATCAACACTGTATTAGTGTGTCCATCTCCCCACACAACTCCTCCAACATTGACTGCTTCTATTTTTTGTCATTTTTGGCAATTTTGCAAAGCATGAGATGGAACCTCAGTGTTGTTTTGCTTTGCTTTTTCTTATTAATGGTTTGGAGCATTTTTTTCATGTAGTTGGGAATACTTGGCAGTTCCTTCCGAGAATTTTTTGGTCATATCCTTGGACCATTTATCTATTGGGGAATGGCTATTTGTTGTTTTTCAGGTGTTTCTGTCGTATCTGACTCTGTCATCCAGAGATACTGGAGTGATTTGTCATTTCTTTCTCTAGCAGATTTTACATAGGAGGAACTGAGGGAAACAGGGTGACATGACTTGCCCCAGGTCACATTGTTAGTCAGTGCCTGAGGCTAAATTTGAACTCAGATCATCCTTATTCCAGGCCTGGGGCTCTACTCTGTCTACTCTGCCACCTAGCCACCATTGGGTATTAGGCTGTTTAAGGATAATTTAATTTTTCCCCAATTACATATAAAACCATTTTTTATTCCTAATTTTGAGGTCCCAATTCTCTACCTGCCTCTTTCCTTTGCATAAAGTAAACAATCATAAACAGGTTATACATATGCAGTCATGTAAACCATTTCCATATTAGTCATTTAGAGAAAGAAAACTTCAACTAAAGAACGTGAAAAATAATATGTTTAAGTCTGTATTCAGAATCAGTTCTTTCTATGGTAGAGGATAGCATTTTTGATCATGAATCATTTAGGATTATGTTAGATCATATCTTTGCTGAGAAGAGCTCAGTTATTCTCTGTTATTCAACATACAATATTACCATTACTTTGTACAATGTTCTTCTGGTTATGGTCACATCAATCTGCATCAGTTCATGTAAACCTAGGTATTCTGAAATCTTCTGGCTTGCCATTTCCTGTAACGCAATAGTATTCCATTGCAATCATACAGCACAACTTGTGAAGGCATTCCCCTGTTAATGGGCATCTCCTCAATTTCTAATTCTTTGCCACCACAAAAAGAGGTGTTATAAATACCCCCATATAAATAGGCCCTTTTCTCTATTGTTGAAAAAAAGTCTTTTGTGGATACTGACTTAGTAGGCTTATTGCTGGGTCAAGGACATGCCATTTTATAACTTTTTAAGTATAGTTCCAAATTGCTCTTCATCATGGCAGGATCAGTTCACAAATCCAAGAACAGTGCATTAGTGTCCCTGTTTTCCTACTTACCTCCAATATTTACATCATTTTCCTTATCTATTTTATTAGTCAATTTCATAGGTATGAGATAGTGTTAACCTACAGTTGTTTTATTTTGCATTTCTACAATCAGCAGTGATTTTGAGAATTTTTACAGGGCTATTAATAGCTTTGATTTCTTTGAAAAATGTCTGTTAATATCCTTTGACCATTTATCAAGTGAGTTGTGAATTTTGTTCTTATAAATTTGGCTCAGAGCTCTATTTGAGAAATGAAGCCTTTATCAGATACTTGTAAATTTTTTTCCCAGTTGTCAGCTTTCCTTCTATTCATGGTTGCATTGATTTTGTTTCTACAAAAAGCCTTTTTAATTTAATAAAATCCAAATTATCCATTTTATATCTCCCAGTGCAGTTTATGGGTAAGTTCATTCCATTCATATTTATAGTTATGGTAACTGTATTTCCCTCCATCCTGTTTCCCCTTATTTCTCCCTTCCTCTTCCTCTCCCCTCACCTCTTTTGCTTCTTATCAATGCCTTCCCCAACCTGCACTTCTATGAATCCACATCCCCTCCTTATCCCTGTCACCTTTTACTTCCCTGTAGGATGAAATAGTTTTCTTTATCCTTCTAAGCATGTATGCTATTCCCTCCTTGAGTCAATTTTGATAAGAGTAAGACTCAAGCCCCTCCATTCCCACTTCCCCCATCTTCCTTTTCACCTCTTCTTTGCCTTTTATGTGAGACCTTTTTCTACCTTTCCCTTCGTTTTTCTAAGGATATAAATTGTCTTTACCACTCCTCACTTTTGTTTTTTTTAAATATCTCATCATACTCAATGTATACGGTCTGTGTGTACTCCTTCTAATTGCCCTAATAGTCATAAAGGTCTTACAAGTTACAGGTATCATCTTCAAAGGTAGGCATATAAACATTTTAACCTTATTGAGTCTGTTCTTTTTTCTCTTTCCTGTTTACCTTCTCATGTTTCTCTTGAGTCTTGTATTTGACGATCAAAGTTTTGTGCAGTTCTGGTCTTTTTCTGAGAATGCTTGAGTATCTTCTGTTCACTGAATGCCCAGTTCCTTTGTCTTGCTGAACATATTCCACACTCTTTGCTATTTTTTAATGTAAAAGCTACTCACTTTTGTGTTACCCTGACTGTGGCTCCATGACATTTAGATTGCTTCTTTCTGACTCCTCGTACTCTTCTCTGCTTGACCTCAGAGCTCTGGAATATGGCTGTAATATTCCTGGGAGGTTTGATTTTGAGTCTTTTTTAGGAGGTAATTGGTGGAATCTTTCCATTTCTACTTTACCCTCTGTCTCTTAAGATATCCAGTCTATTTTGTTTCGTAATTTCTTTGCCAAGAAAATATCAAATGGGGTCATGGAGTGTGAGACGTGGCTCAAGTAACTGAAGAACAACACCACCATCTCGATAGAATGTATTGTAGAGGATTGTGCAAGGTGTTGATCCAATCCTAATTTCCTTCCTGACTACTTTCTAGTTCACCCAGCAGTTTCTTTTTTTAACCAAGTAATTGGGTTTACCCTAAGTAGACTTTTTCCCACTTTATCAAACATGGAGTTACTGAATTCTAATGATTCTGAATCTCCCTTGTTAGATCTTCCATTCAGTTTTCTCTATCTTTTACCTTACCACTACCACATAGTTGTGATGACCAATGCTGTATACTATAGTTTTACATCCGGAAGTGTTCCTCTTCCTGTAGCCTTACTTCTTTTCATCATTCTCCTAGATATTATTGTGGATCTTTTTGTTTTTCCAAATGAAATTTGTCATTGTCTTCTGCCCTGTGAAATATCTCCCTCATAATTTTGTTATCATTATTGATGATGTTTAGTCATGTCCAGTGCTTTGTGATCCTATTTGGGCTTTTCTTGGGAAAGATATTGGAGTAGTTTTTTTCTTTCTCCAGCTCATTTTTTAAGATGAGGAAATTGGGGTGGCTAGGTGGCCCAGTGAATAGAGCACTGGCCCTGGAATCAGGAGGACCTGAGTTCATATCTGACCTCAGACATTTGACACACTCAAAAACTAGCCATGTGACCTTGGGCAAGTCATGTAACTGCTACGGCCTTGCCTTCCCCTAATTTAGAGTTAGACAAAGATCTTTGCAGTACTAAAATTATAATGGGAGTATAAGACTCTTTTTCTAAGGCAAAATTCCCCTTTCTAGCTCATTGAGTAAAGAGGTGGATGAAAACCCAAGTTCCTCTTTCCACTTTTAGTGGATAAGCTACTTTTTTATTTTTCCTCGAGCCTGAGGTTTACTTTACATTGAATAGTGTAATCTTTTACCATTGAGTTTGCCTTTCTGGGAGCTAGAGCATGGTCTGTGACTGCCAAGTCCAAACCACAACTTCCTTTTTTCCAGTCTTTCTTCAGATTATAGACTCCATCAGGGCCTGAGATATTTTCACTTTTTTTCTTTCTTTGGAGGGATGAATGCAGGGGAGTTGGGGTTAATTGACTTGCCCAAGGTCACACTGCTAGTAAGTGTTAAGTGTCTGAAGCCTGATTTAAACTCAGATCTTGCTGACTCTAGGGCTGGTTCTCTCTTCACTGTGCCACTTTGCTGCCCCTGGGGTATTTTCACATATTCCTTAAGAATACTTGAGTTTTTTCTTCCTCTTCTGTTGTAGAAATAAGCCCTGTAAGTCATACCTTTGTCAGAAATTACTGAGAAATTAGTTGAACTTATTTAAGGATAAGCTGTGACCAATTACAGTTAAATCATTGTTCACTAGCTAATTTTGTACCTCAGATTATTTTCAATTTCAGATAACTAATTTGAACAGTTGACACTGCTTTGCCAGAGGTAGTTCAATGTTGGAGAGTCTCCCAAGGAAAGTGTGGGAGAGAAGAGGCTTTAGGCTGCATACTGAACTGGAGATCCTCTCTCTATTGTGCTGGCCTCATTGTTGTGTGCCTATGAAAGCTGAACAGTCCAAAGGCCCCATGCCAGGAAACTGGATCACTTCCATTTGAACGGTCTTAGGAAGATTCTGAAGGTCCCCTGGCAAGATAAGGTACTGGACATTGAGTTCCTTTATCAGGTTAGATTGACAAGCATTCACATTCTGTTGTAGAGAGCCTAACTCTCATCGACTGGCCATGTTGTACAAACGCCAAAGATATGTTTGCCTAAAAGACTATCTGATGGGAACACATGCAAAGAAGGCACTAACAATGTGGTCAGAAGAATGATACAAGGACATGCCCAAGATCTCTGGAGAGTTTTGTAGTAAGTTCGGAGACATGGGAGATGCAGGCAAAGGCCCACCCAGCATAGCTGGCCCTCATTAAACAATGTGCTGTGCTCCCAAGTCAGAAGTGCAGGAGCTCAGAAGAATGATGAGATGTGCAAAGTCAAAGCCATCTCCACCCCAAATGTTCATGTGCATTATTTGTTACCAGCCTGTGGTAGAGCCTGTGGTCAGACACATTCACCCTGACATAGTGATGTCATTTTGGTCTGATATGAGCACAAAGTACAACAATAATGACCAACTATGTACCTTGATAATATAATAAGGTCATATATGTTATTGCCAAATGAAGCAGTCATAAAGTGAAGGCTTAAGATGTTTTGACCATGACAAATCATGTCCCAGGGACACTCAAGCCCTCAGTGTAATCACAGATAACCTGGCCAGAAAGGCTAATATCCCTCAGTTGGATGCAGATTGTCATTAATGTGACTCGTGGATTCATTTGATGCTTTCTCTAGGGAAGACTTTGTTTCAGACTCTCAAGAAATTAACTAGGTCATTTCTTTGTCTTCATATTTCTATAATCAAAACTTCCACCCCTTCTGCCTCCTGCCAATACTCTGTACTTGCCAGCTTCTCACAAAATTCACAGAATTTTATTTATTCCATATTACTTTTGTCGGTTCTGATATGGAAGAAATATCACATCATCTTCTTTGTTTCTCCTCCAGAGATCCGCCTATCTCACAGATAAAGCACAAACCTTGTCCTAGATTCCAAAGAAGAACACAGTCCATAAGAGGACATTCCTTACCTTTATTCAACTGATCATATTAAATACTTTTTTCATTATTTCATCTAGCTCTTAATGACTATGATTGTAAATGTTGACTCTGATACTCAACAAGGATATAGGTAAATCCACTTTCTGTGCTTTAGTTTCCTCTTCTCAGTTGAAGAAGCTTAAAATGCATGAATTCTGGAGTCCTTTTTCAGGTCCAAATCTTGTGACTTTTGTTGGTTTAGAAGTTGGTGACATTCCAGGATGTGTCTGTGGACTTCACCCCAGAGGAGTGGAGCCTCTTAAACCATCCTCAGAAGAAGTTATACAAGGAGGTCATGCTAGAGAATGCCTGGAACCTTCTCTCCTTGGGTAAGAACATTTCCCCTGGCCACTCTTGAGTCTGTTATCACAGGGAATGAATATCTTGATGCCTCAGTGTGCTGGCTTTGGAGTATTTCTCAATTAATAGAAAGGGAAAAGTGCTGGTCTCCTGTTTCCAAGAGACAGGGTCCCTCCTACTGCCTGCTTTTCCTATGAAAGTTCAGTACATTATGTGAAAATAATATGAAGGTTTCCTTGTTGCCACTGAAGTTGTGTCTTGCTAATTTTAGGTAGATTGAGATCAAAGATGCGATCAGTGTTGAAACATCTCAGATTTGGAACTAATTCCCTGGATTTAGTTCAACCTCTTCTGGATTTGAATTATTTCTGCCAAATCTCTGAAAACTGCTTAAGTAGCCTTTCCCTATACCCCCTTCCTCTTTGGGAAGGGCCAATTATTTAGATTATTCTTCTTTTTGTGAAACATCCATTTATAACATACAGTTCTTAGTTGTGCCTAGTACATTACATTTGTCCTTAATCTTTGTTTGCTTTGCCTCCATATTCCAGCACAGATGGTGGGAAAGGGAGGATGGGAATAAACCTTTCTATTCACTGCTGTTCACCAGCTGCCACGCTGATTGCTTTTTTCATAATACTAGTTTTTCAGGGATTTTATTATCCCCATTTGACACTTGAGAAAAGTGAAGGAAACAGGTTAAGTGACTTTTCACAGGCACACATCCAGTAAACTGGATTTTAACACTGGCATTCCTGACTCTAGGCCTAGGGCTCTCTCCACTGTTCTACTAGCGGCCTATAATTTGTAGATAATGAAAACTCTGCAATGAGTCCATCCACCTATGAAGAAGTTGAACCAAGATCAAATTCTGATTCCAAATTGACTCCACAATCTTCCCCCCCATCCTTTCCCAAAGTTTCCCAAAACAAATATGGAAACCATGGTTAAGGATTCTTGGAACCATCTTGTGTTCCTTGCTTATATGCCCTTATCAATGGCAGGAATAACAGACTGACCAAGAACCAGAATTTGACTAACTCAAGTTCTTTGAGTTCCCCAGCAAGAGAATCTCACCAGAAGAGACAGTGACTTCCTGAAAGAAGAGTAACAAGGTTTTTTCATACATTGCAGGGAGTGAGGAGTCAGGTGGGAGTCAAGAGCCAAAGCTGATTTGTCAAGGTCTAATTTGTTCTTATCAAGGCTGACCTGGAGCTTCCTAATTAGGTTACTTGCATTTCAACCATTAATGATAGACTAAGCCAGCTATGTGTCAACATGATGGAGTGATTCTCAAAATAGAGTAGCTTTGTATAAATTCCATGTTTTTCTCCATGCTCATCCCTGATTTCCCATGCTCAGGGCTTCCAATTCCAAGAGAATATTTCAATTCTTCTCTTAAGGAAAGGGAAGCCCAATGGATGGTGGAAAAAGAAGACCTGAGGAGCAGCTGTCTAGGTGACTGAAGTCAAAGCAGGTTTCTTCACCTTGTGGCAAAGCAAGTGCTAGATTTGGTGAGAACATCCTCTGATATGGAATTCTTTTTTAGATGCTTTTACCAGTGGGTCCATGGCCAAGTCAGTAAACCCCACTGTGTCTCAGTTTCTCTTTCTGTAACATAAAAATGTTGGACACTGGCAATTAAGCCTCTCAGTGATAAATATGTGATTTTTTTGAAAGCCATTATTTAGGATTTGAAGGCATAGAAAGTGCCAAAGGAATTAGGCTTTCTAAGATGGGCCCTTTCTTAGAGTTTTTTTAAAGTCAGTGAACATTGATTAAGTTTCTCCTATGTGCTCTGCTAAGCACCAGGGATATAAAAAGATCCTAGGATGATCCCCTGCTCTCCTGGAGTTCACAGACTGGTGGGGCAGATGACATGCCAACAACAATGTAGAATCCCGTTATGGACATGACAAATTGAAGCTCAATGAAAGAGTGAAAGCACTAAAGTGAAGGAGGACTGGAAAGGTTTGTTGAAGAAGGTGTGCTATGGCTTCAGTTTCAGGGAAGCCAGGGTGAGCATTGTAGGCATGGAAATGGCAAAGAGCCCACAAAGTCAGGAGGTGGAGGGCCCTGTTCACAGACCAGAAGAGAGGCTGATGCCACTGGATTCTAGCATGATTACTAGAATGTAAGAAGAGTAGGGGAAGAATAGATGATTAATAGCCCTAGAGAGGATTCTCTACTTGAACCTTTTTCTGGGGAGCCTCCAGAGTTTGGTCACATCATGGTGACATAGTCAGTCAAGAAGTTTAGGAAAGTGTTCTTGTATAAGTGGGTGGAGGAATGACAAGAGTCAGTAGAGACTTCAGGTAACTGGTGCCAGTGGCAGGTTCTAGCAATACATCAGGTGTGAAGTGTTTGGGGCCTGAACTAAGGCAGTGGCAGTATTGAGGGAGAAGTCGATCTATGGTAGAGATGTTACCTAAGTGGTATTACAGCAGCAGATTGAATGTGAGAGTCAGGAGTGTGAAAGTCAGGAAGGAATGCATGATATCTTATTTGTGAGTCTGCAATATTGGAAGGATGACTTGGAAAGCATTAGAAAAGTAAGAAGATTAGAGGGTTGGAGGAAAGACAATGATTTGGGTTTTGGGAACAATAATTGGACTGTCACTAAAAAAGAGGGAGAGGGGGAGAGAGAGAGATAGATATGGGTGATTGATGGTGAAAGACTACAGAGAAGGCAAGAAGGATGAGAATGAAGATATGGCCAGTGGATTTAGCAACCTTGAGATTTTTGGTAATGTTGGAAAGTGGAATTTCAGTTGAGCAATGAAATCAGCAGCTGGGCTCCAGAGAATTTCAAAGAAAGTAGAGGAAACGAATTAGAGACACCACTTGTAAATGGGTTTTTCCAGCTGTTTAGCTATGAAATGGAAGAATGATATTGGAAAATATCTACTGCTGAAAGGATCAAGTGACTGTGTTTTTAGGATGAGGGAGAAATAGTTTTCTCTGTGGTAGGAGGGAAGGAGTCATCAGTGTGGGAAAGACTGGAAAGTAGTGAAAAAGGGCATGCTGTCCAGGCAGTGTACTGAGGAAGATGATGTCCTCGAATGGGATGATTTACATATGGAAAGGAGTTTGATTTGGCTAGTAGGACGGGGACCGTTTCATCTGGTTGTGGTGTAATAAAGAAAAAAAATGCACTTAATATATGGGAGATGAGGAGATAATTTTTTCTGTAAAGGAATAGAAGGCACTTTTCTCTGCTGAGAAGGTGTCTCGGTCTGGACAGTGAGTGCAAGGAATGAGATATATTTGGGAAAGAATGAAAAGAATTGGAAAAACTGCTATGCTGAATGAGAAAGGGAGTCAGTTACGTGGTTTTCAGTCATTTCTGACCTCTTCATGATCCCATTTGAGGTTGTCTTTGTAGAGATCCTGGAGTGATTTGCCATTTCCGTTTTAGGCTCATTTTACAGATGAGCTAACCAAGGGCAGGAGGTCTGAGAGACTTGCCCAGGGTGAAACAGTAAATGTCTGAGGCTGGGGTTGTTTTTGAGTCCCTAACCAGTACTCTTATCCATTGCACCCCGTTTACCTCAAGGGAGTCATTTAGGGAGATGTCAAAGGATAGCCTTGCCATAGTTGGGTCCACACTGAAATTATGTACCCTCAATTTGGAGTGGACCCAGGCAGTCTGCTTTTATGAATTCCTTTCTATCTCCATTCAGAAGTATCCAAAGAGGAGAAAAGGAAAAGCAGCATGGTTAATCTCATTCAGTGGGATATAAGGGAACTCAAGAAATGAGGCTGGAAATGCTTTAAGAAGGAGAGTAGAATTAGGCAGGACAGAGTAAAATCAAAATAAGAATGAGAATTCCAGGCAGACCCCTGAGGTATTGCAGGTTCAATTCGAGAGCTCTTGTCTATTACATGTAAAACACTATTATGTCTTAAATATGTACGTACTTTAATTTAAAAATGTTTCATTCCTCATAGAAATGAATTGTCATGTTCGCCTTTAGTGGATCTTAAGCTTCTTGCTGGTGAAGGATCTGGCCCAATGGTGATAGCTGATCATGATGGTGGTTGTTCAAGGTTGGCGGTTGTTGTGTCAGTTTCTTAAAATAAGGCAACATTGAAGTTTTCCACATTGATTGACTCTTCCTTTCTCTTGAACTTGAAACCCCAATGTCGGGTTATTGATTGGCGTAATTTCAGGATTGTGTCTCAGGGAGGAGGAAAACTCAGAGAGAGAAAGAGAACAGGTCAGCATCGAATAATAAAATGTTTTTTCTAAAAACCAAAACAAGAGAAAGGTAAATAAAATAGAGAAAGTCCATCCAATTCCATGGACAGGAAATGCCCACTTGCAGGGTTGGAGTTCTATTCTCAGCTGCTGGGACTCAGCTCACTCAGCCCTTCTGAGGTCATGGACTGACTTGGGAATGCTGGGTCTGCCAGTGTCACAGGTGTTTGTGAAGATCTGATGTGATTGTGTGTGTGAAGCTCTTTGTAAGCCAAGCTATCCTGAAGATGTGGGCTAATGGCATTTTCAAATGATTGATTCCATCCATTTAACTTTGAAGACTTTTCACTTAGCATGGAGAAGTAGGATGTACGTCAAATAGTTTCATTTCTCAAAATAGAGGGAAGGGATGGTAATTATTACATCTGTGAGTACATGCGTCTCTATATGTTTTTGTTTGTTTCTTCCAAAAGGAGAAATTAGACCTGAAAGGAAAGAGACTACTGAAAATTCCAGCATTTCTGTGAAAGAAACTTACCAGGAAAGCTTCATGAGTGATGGTCCCTGTGACTTCACTGGGCAACAAATCTGTGCTGTATTTCACAGAATCCACACAGGCGAGAAACTTTACGCTTGTCCTCATTTTGGGAAGGACTTGAGTTTACGATCATCTCTGATCTACCATCAAAAAATTCATACCAGAGAGAAACCACTTGAGAGTCATGTATGTGGTAAAGACTCATCCTTCATTATTCATCACAGTATTCACAGTGACCGGGAACCTAATGAATGTTATCAGTATGGGAAGGCTTGGAGTTGCAGCTGCAGTCTTGCTGTATATCAGAGCATCCCCAGTGGAGAGAAACCTTATGAATGTGATAAATTGAAAAGAACTTTCACAGAAAGCTCCAGCCTTATTCAGCCTGAAGGCATCCACACTGGTGAGAAAGCTTATGAGTGTAAGCAATGTTGAAAGTCTTTTAAAAGGAACTCTGATCTTGCTGCACTTAAGAGAATCCACACAGGAAAGAAAGCTTATGAATGCAAGGAATGTGGAAAGTCTTTCAGATGACACTCCCAGCTTGCTGTACATCAGAGAATCCACGCTGGAGAGAAACCTTATAAATGTAATCAATGTGGAAGGGCTTTCAGACTAAAATCCAACCTTGCTGTACATCAGAGAATCCACACTGGAGAGAAACCTTATGAATGTAATTAGTGTGGAAAGACTTTTAGAAGGAACTGTGATCTTGTTGTACATCAGAGAATCCACACTGGAGAGAAACCTTATAAATGTAATCAATGTGGAAAGGCTTTTAGAAGAAACTGTGATCTTGCTGGACATGAGAGAATCCACACTGGAGAGAAACCTTATAAATGTAATCAATGTGGAAAGGCTTTCAGACTAAAAACCAAACTTGCTGTACATCAGAGAATCCACACTGGAGAGAAACCTTATGAATGTAATCAATGTGGAAAAGCTTTTACAACGACCACTTATCTTGGTGCACATCAGAGAATCCACACAGGAGAGAAACGTTATAAATGTTATCAATGTGGAAAGGCTTTCAGATACCATTCCCAGCTTGTTTTACATCAGAGAACCCACACTGGAGAGAAACCTTACGAATGCAAGCAATGTGGAAAGTCTTTCAGACGACACTCCCAGCTTACTGTACATCAGAGAATCCACACTAGAGAGAAACCTTATAAATGTAATCAATGTGGAAAGGCTTTCAGACTAAAATCGAACCTTGCTGTTCATCAGAGAATCCACACTAGAGAGAAACCTTATGAATGTAATCAGTGTGGAAAGACTTTTAGAAGGAACTGTGATCTTGCTGTACATCAGAGAATCCACACTGGAGAGAAACCTTATAAATGTAATCAATGTGGAAAGGCTTTTAGAAGAAACTGTGATCTTGCTGGACATGAGAGAATCCATACTGGAGAGAAACCTTATATATGTAATCACTGTGGAAAAGCTTTTAGAACAACCACTTATTTTGCTGTACATCAGAAAACCCACAGTGAAGAGAAACCTTATAAATGTATTCAATGTTGAAAGACTTTTAGAAGGACCTTTCATCTTGCTGTACATCAGAGAATCCACATCTTATAAGTGTGATAAATATGGAAAGGGCTTTTACAGGAAGCTCCAGTCTTACTGCACATTAGAGAGTCCACACTGGAGAGAAACCTAATGTAATAAAAAAAAACCTCTTATGTACACTCTCGCCTTACTATACAAATCTGTTCAAAACAAAATCCAAGAAACATAATTTCTGGGTTATCAAATTATGGCTAGTGAATAATTAAAAAAAGAACAGTCATTTACGTATCTCTTGTAAACCAAAGGAGAATTATTAAATCCTCTTAACAGTTATATACCCTTAAATAAGTAGATGTTACCCACAGCTATAAGTCAATCTTGCTTGGATAAAAATTAGTGAGAATTAATATTATAATAAGAGGTGGACTTGTTCTAAACAGGGACTAGAGGACATCACTTCTGACTTCGTTTTGAACAAAGAGACTTATCTCTGTCCAGATCACCAGTATCTGGGGGCAATCTAGAGAAGAGGGGGAAGCCCCTTCCTCTCTTACCCAACTAAAACACATAGGGCAGCATTCTTCTAGACACTTTACCTTTTGGTCAGATCTAAACTCTCCCATTTGTCTAATTCTTGTCCAAGATTTCATCTCATCATCAGCCCTTCCCTTCAAAGGCTGCCTGAATCACCTACAGGGTTGATTTTTTCTCTCTTCCCCTCCCACCTCCCCATTTATTTATTTTTAGTTTTCAATATTCACTTCCATAAGTTTTAAATTTCCTCCCCCTCCCCCAAAATGGCTAGCAATCTGATATGGGCTCTACACATACATTCCTGTTAAACACAATTTCTCTTGCGTCATGTTGCCTAGAAGAATTGTAACAAATGGGGAAATCCCTGAGAAGGAAAAACTATCAAAATGAAAGAAAAGAAAACAGTCTCCTTTGCTTTGCATTCTGACTCTGTTTGTTTCTCTGGATATGGAGAGCATTTTCCATGATGTATCCTTTGAAATTATTTTAGTTCTTTGCATTGATGAGAAGAGCTAAGTCTCAAAATCAGTCCTCATACCCTGACTTTTACAATTTACAATATTTTCCTGGTTCTGCTCCCCTCACTCAGCATTAGTTCATTGAAGGTTACTGTGAAATGAAAATTTTTTGATTCACGTTGAATCCTCTCATGTTCTGCTGAATATATGTAAATGTTTTTTCTCATTTTGTATTTAAATTTAACGTGAATAAAAAATTTTAAATTTTCACTGAAGCTCATGGTGAGCATTCCTTATGCCTTGTGATTTTACTCTTCTTAAGCTTAGATTCCTCCTGGTCATTATCCATGGGAAGCAGTTTACTCTTATCCTCTGAGATACTCACTCTAACTCTGATCTTTTTAGGAAACTGATGGCAGAGTGGATAGAATACTGCACCTGAAATTTGGGAGCTCTGATTTCAAAATCTGCCTCAGATACTTAGTAGCTGAGTGATCCTGGCTAAATCACTTGATCTTGTTTTATCTCAGTTCCCTTCACTGTGAAATGGGCACAATAATATTAGCTACCTCACAAGGTTTGCTGTGAGGATCAAATGAGATGGTATTTTAGACAGCATTCAGCAGAGTGCTTGGAACTCTATGAATGCTTCTCTCTCCTCTCTTCGTCTGCCCTACTCTGCATGTATCTCTCTTTATATCTAATTATTTACACATTTTCACCCACTAGAAGATCCTTGATGTCAAAGACTCATATGGTCTTTCTTTCCATCCCTAGCACTTGGCACTTTAATTTGCACATAATGAATACTTGAGAAATGTCAGTTGTCAGTGACCACATAACTACCAAACAGGTCTAGAGTTTTCTCCCTTTTCCAACTCCAATTTTCTTCTGCTTTCCCACCTAGATTAGAGGACAATGGGAATATGCAGAGGTTAAGCTGAATCCTGGGGTCTAGGTCATTATTTCCATGAGGATTAAACTAATATAGGATTCGAGGTAGAATGGAGCCAGAGGTCATTTAATCCAAGCCCTTTACTGAAGCCACAGAATTCAAAGGTAACAATAACAAGAGTCATATGGAAGGAGTCTGGACGTCTTGGTCAAGGATGATGATGTGAAAGATGTTAGAAACAATGAACAAAATCACTGTGTGCTGTACCCAAGATCTAAACATGTTAGGTTCCTAGAAATATACATTAAAATCTTAATATTCTTCTTGGACTAAGAAATGACAAATGCCTTTCCTATAAATAGAAATCTCTAAATATCCTGAAATTCTCACCCTACTCACTGTCCTGGAAGGAAAGCGTTAGCACTGACGAAACTGTATCCTACAATCAGCAAGAATGTAACATCTATGCATATGGAACATGAAAGCTATTTGCAACTTCTGCGGAGATGTAGGACCCATAACACCAGAACTCAAGAAGCCTCCCAACACAGGTTTTTTCACCTGCTCTGCTAAAGGAAAGATGACTTTTATTAAAGGAGTCATCAGTCTTTAATTACATTCATTTAATTACATTTAATTACTGTACACTGAACATTGAAAAAAAACACGGAGAAAATACAAGCAAAGAAATTAGCACAAAGACCAACAGACAGGCTCCAACTGTCTGAAAAAGCAATATTGCTGTGTTCTTTACATACAATACCAGATAGAGAGTGCACAGACTTCTGAATAGTCAGGGGGAATGTAAACAAATGTTTACTCAGTCTTGACCAGGAAATTGAAAGATCTTTTTCACAAGTGAACCCCCAAAGTAAAATACCAACCTCCCAGTATATATAGTTTAAAGTAGTAGACTCAGGGCCAGAAGGCATCACAGCCAACATGGTTCAGTGCCCAATTAGCTTAGTACCAAAAAGTGTATATAAGTGTTCTTATAATCAAGCCCCTCCTAATCAAGCTTCCCTTTAGGCAAGTTCTTCCCCCACTGAACCCTATGTAACTCACAGGTATCACAGCTGGGCCAGAGCTCAAAGCAGTACATCCATGACTGAGTGCCTGTGGTCACATAGGCCTATTAATGGATGTGCAAGATCTCCATATTCCATTACCATTACACGATAACAATGTAAGAGCAACAATTTAATAGGGCCCATTTTGCCAGGAACTCATGATCTACATGCTACATGCATGGAGATTATATTTTGTCAAAAGCTTTTTCTGCATCTCTTGAGATAATCATATGGTTTCTGCTAGTTTTATTGTTGATACAATCAATGATACTGATGGTTTTCCTAATACTGAACCATCCTAGCATTCCTGGAATAAATCCAACCTGATCAATGTGTATTATTCTTGAGATAAGTTGCTGTAGTCTTTTTGCTAATATTTTATTTAAAATTTTTGCATCTATATTCATGAGGGCGATGGGTCTATAATTTTCTTTGTTTTGTCTCTCCCTGATTTACATATCAATACCATATTTGTGTAATAAAAATAATTTGGTAGGACTCCTTCACCAGTTTTCCTAAATAGTTCGTAGAGTATTGGGAACCATTGATCTTTAAATGTCTGATAGAATTCACTAGTAAATCCATCTGGCCCTGGATATTTTCTTGCTAGGGAGTTCAATGATGGCTTGATCAATTTCTTTTACTGAGATGGGAGGGGGATGGAGGGGACAAAATTTGAAACTCAAGGGATTGTGGAACTGAATCTTGTAAACTTAAAGTAAATAAATCAATGATTAAAAAAAAGAAAGAAAAATATTTTGAAATAGTCATTGTATTTTAATGTTCACAGAGTAGAAGTTAATCACCATTTTACATTGATTATGCAGATAACCATATAATTCAATAAAAAATATTAACAAAGTTGCATAAGTAAAAAAAATAAAACACCTTTACAATTGAAAAAAGTGAAATAATTGACTGGAAAAATGAACAGAGGGGGAAAAAAGCCATTCTATAGAGTCTTACTTTGGTGACAAAGAACATCAAAACACACAACTAGAAGAAGACAAGAAAATCAAAACTCCTACATCCAAAACCTCCAAGAAAAAATTATGTATTTGTCTCAGGCTATAAAAGAGCTCAAAATGGATTCTGAGAATCCAGCAAGAGAAGTAGAGGAAAAAAACAGGAAGAGAAATGAGACTGATGCAAGAAAATCCTGAAAAATGAGTCATCAACATGAATACACCTCACAATGCTGAACAAATAGCACCTTTAAAATAGATTACTCCAAGTGACAAAACAGGTACAAAAAGTCAAAGAGGAGAGGAAGGTTTTAAAAAGCAGAATTGCTTAAATGGAAAAGGAGTAGCAAAAGTTCATTAAAGAAAATAATTCCTTCATAATTAGAAGAGAGAAAATGGAAGCTAATGACTTCATGCTAAATCAAGAAATTATAAAGAAAAACCAAAAGGATAAAAAAATAGAAGACAAAATGAAATATTTCATTGGAAAAAAGAACTGACCTGGAAAATAGATCCTGGAGAGATAATTTAAGAATTGTTGGACTACCTGAAAGCATGATCAAAACAAGAGTCTAGACATCATCTTTGAAGAATTTATCAAGGAAAACTGACCTGATATTCTAGAACCAGAGGGTATGATGATATACTTGGAGAATCCTAGAGAATCAAGTAAAAAAACTTCTTGAGACAATAAATTTAGCAAAGTTGCAGGATATAAAATAAACCCAGATCAGATAAATCTTCAGCATTCCTATATATTTCTAACAAAGTCCAACAGCAAGAGAGAGTAAGAGAAACCCCATTTAAAGTTACTGTAGACATAAAATATTTGGGAATCTACCTGCCAAAATAAACACAAGACCTACATGAAAACAACTTCAAAACACTTTTCACATAAATAAGATCAGATCTAATTAACTGGAAAAACATCAATTGTTCATGGCTGAGTCAAGCTAATATAATAAAAACGACAATTTTACCTGAATTAACTTACCTACTTAGTGCCATGCCAATCAATCTACCAAAACATTATTTATAGAGCTAGAAAAAATAGAAACACAATTCATTTGGAAGAGCAAAAGGTCCAGCATATCAAAGCAATTAATGAAAAGAAATGGTAAGGAAGGTTTAGACAGAGCATCTACATAGGGAGGAAGGAAAGAAGAGAGGAAGAAAGGGAGCAAGGAAGGAAAAAGAATGGAAGGAAGGAAAGAATGAAGGGGAAGTATTATCCACCTGCAATGGGAACTGTCCAATTGGGTCCCCTTTGGGGCAGCTACTCCTATTTACATCTTGTTGTTTGTCCTTCATTCTTCAGGAGGACCAGTGACATCAGGAAGGTGATGTTTTGACTTGCAAATGAATGGGATTTAAGTAAGGCAGGGTTATGCAACGCCAGCAGCCTCACTCTCTCCTCCAGAGCCATCTGCACCCAGTCCGCAGATATAGATCAGGAAGACTAGAGATGGTCCTGGATGCAGTGGGATGCCTAAACCTTTTTAATCTAAGGTTTCTCTCAGGTCTCTGTTTCTCTAAGGCAGCACCTATTCATTGATTAAGTGCTGTAAATCCTAAGAGTGGATCCTATTAGCAGCAGCTCCTCAGACCATTCACCACCTTTAGTTGCAATGGAGATTTGGTGTGCTTATTAATACTTGGAATCAGGGTGGGAATGGATGGAAGTTCCACACTGTTTGCTGAGGATGTCTGTTTTAAAGGAGATGATTACAGCCAGATGCCAATCAGTTCAATTCAAAAGTGTTTATTGAACACTTTCTGCATACTAGGCACTAGCTTAGATGTCCTGAGACTATATTTTATTAATCTAGCAAACTGGACTAAACTTGGAGTATTCCATCATTGGCAATGGCTTGCTCAGATTCTGGGAGATCCAGTGCCCAGGAATGGCCTCAGACTCACAGCACAGGCCCTGAAAAAGCCTCCAAAGTATCACAGCCACCGATGTGCACAGATCCATGATGGGGGCAACATCAAAGCCCCTCCTAACTTCTAATAATTTTTACTTTTCTTCATTGACCCCCAGTTTTTTGGTAAAGAATGTGAACCCCTTCTCAAACCAGCTTGAAGTCCCCTCACCTAAGAAACAACTAAAAACTAAACTGACCAATCAGAAAAAAGACATTTTAGTCCATTCTCATCTTAACCTACCATCATGCCTTGTGTGCTCTGGCATAACAGACATGCTTTGCTTTACTCCTTGAGTGATCCCCAAAATACCACTACCTGCATTAGCAACTACTAATCTGGATTAGGCTGACCAGGAGCATTCTTCCTTTCATGACTGCCAAGGACAAAGTGCCTTGAAGCAGACCCTATCCTGAGTAATGACATCCCTCTTTCCTGTTATGTTATGTTATGTCAGCTCTTAGCTCATGGCCAGGCCTCCAGTGCTCTGGCTCCCAGGCTACTACTCTACCAAGAGGTAGAATCCCCATCACATCAGGAGTTATAATCATGAAGTCAAAATTTATCGAATTTAAAAAAAACACTTTAATCTACCTTCATGTGAAAAAAGCGGTGGATTCAAAGACCATAGCCGAATACTTCCTGCCATTGTGGGGATTTAGCATTCAACTGGGGAGGAGGCAAGCGGTGTCTACAGAAAAGTCCCAAGAGGGAAAGAAGACATATATATGGAAGGAGTAACAGACCTCTCCAATGGAATGGAACCTGAGCTGGGCTTCAGAGGAAGCTGGAGATTCTTCCTAACGGAGGGGGAGAGGGCCTGCATGGCTCTCTGAGGGAGCCACCTGGGCAAAGGCCTGGCAGTGAGGGATGGAAGGCTGTGTGCAGGGAGAGTTGGCATGCTGGCTTCATTAGAAGAGAGAGGACACAAAGCAGGGTGATATGTCATAAGCCTTGGAATATCCAAGGGAGCCATATTGTGGAGAATATTACAATGCCAACCTGAGGATTTTATGTTTGATCCTAGAGCCAACAGAAAACTGGTGGAGATTTTTGATTAAGTGACATGATCAGATTTAATGAATATCATTTTGGCAACTATGTAGAAGAGGGAAAGTGACTAGAGTTCCCGTTCATTTGGTTCCCTAGGATAGTAAAGTTTTTTCTCGACCTTAGTTCTTCTGATCCACGTGTAAATCCTGAGTTCAGTCATACACTAGGAAGAGATGAAGCCACAGGGAATGATGGAGAGGGAGGTGACCTGAGAATCAAGAAAACAGAATCAAATCCTGATTCTGACTCAGGCTGGCCATGTCCCTGAACAAGTGCCTGACCTCTGAGGGCTAAGGACAACTTCTCTGCAACAGAAGCTGTAGAGAAAACTCGAAGATGCATGGATGGATATTTATCATTGCAAGCTTATCTTAGGAAATCATATTTGGAGAAATCAATATTTATATTAATGCCTATAGTGCTGTATCATAGGTCGTGTGTGCATAGAGCCTGGACCTGGATTCAGGATTACCTGAGTTGAAATCCTGCCTCAGACTTTTACTAGGTGCCAAAAGTGTCCATGTCATTTAGCTTTGACTGTCCCAGTTTCATCTATGTAATGGGTATAATACCCATAACACCCATAATACCATATCAGAGCTATTAGCTAACAGTAGCTTCCTACTCATGGAATTAGGAGGAAAATATAAGACACAACAATATTCTTTGCAAACTTCAAGGCAGTCAAAATGCAAGCTAGACAATAACATTAGTGGTTATGATTATTATTTCACACCCTCATTAGATCATGAGGCCTGTGGAGCATGGACTAGTTCTGCTTTTCCCTTTTATCCTCAGCACTTTGCTTTGCACATGGTACAATGAGTCCTTTTTCAATTGATTGTGTCTGAGTGCTGATCAGAGGATCCTGTCTTCCTTTATTTTCTGTGTGTTTTCTCTTACAGCATGATTAATCTGGAAATAGGTTTTGTGTTATAGCACTTGCATAACCTATGTCAGACTGCTTGCCTTCTCAGTAAGGGGGGAGAAGAAGGAACGAATTTGGAACTCAAAAAGTTTTTTAACAGAGTGTTAAAAATTGTGTTTATATATAACTGGAGAAACATTTTTTTAAAAGCAGGTAATGCCAAAATAACTGGAGAAATATTTTTTTTAAAGCAGGTAATGCCAAAGTGCTTTTTCATGTATTCAATAACTGTTAATTGGGGAAAGGAGAGACTGGATGGAGGGGGATATAACTGGCAATGCCCCAGGACAGCAGTGATTCGCCAGAAATGAAGGACTGTCTCCAGTCTCCTTGTCTGTGATACTGAGCTAGTATCCCTCACCTTCATGGTCGTCTCTCTCTCTCTCTCTCTCTCTCTCTCTCTCTCTCTCTCTCTCTGTGTGTCTGTGTGTGTCTGTGTGTGAGTGAAGAATCAGATATAGAAGCAAGTGCCTAATTCTATTATGGGACAAGTCTCTCATGAGACTGACCCTGTGACCATAGATGAGAGTGGTCCCTCCTTTAGTGAGAAGTAAAACCCACCAGGCTTGTTGGTCCTGGTAGCAGGAGTTATTGTTCCACAGGGATATGCGAGGCCTTGCAGACATTCCACAGTTTATTCAGAGATGGCTGAAGATTGCCTACTCAGAACCTTGTTGGTATAGTGCCTCTACAGCCCTGCTGTCCACCTCGAATACATCCCTGGATGGTCAATTAATGGGATATGATTAGCTGCACATCCCTCTTGAATTCCTCATGATCCCGCCTTCTTTCAGGATCAAAGATTTTACTGCTGTGAGTGACTGAGAAAAGGATCCAGATGAAGCCCTGCTTGAGGTGTGTCTGAAAGGAAATCTGGGATCCTGAGAGGTGTCAGTTAGGAAGTGCATTATTACAAGGGCTGGGGGACAGTCCCTTCCCAGACACAGAGAAGAAAGGCAAAACCATGTGTGTGTCCCTAGAATGTTGCCCCTATGAATCCAGAGAAGCATCAGGAAGAATAAAGATCTAGATATTGGAACAGCCTTTACTCCGATAATTCTGAGCCAACCATAGCCAGAGCTGGTGTGTGTAGCACAGGGATGCTCCTTTCCAGATTCATTTCTAATATTTATGAGCTAAGGCACTAATAAAACAATGTACTTGGATTCAGGAGGACTTGTATTTGAATCCTTCTCTCCCCTGAATCTTCATACCCTTGTCTTTCTGAACCAGTGTTTCCTCCATCTTCAATTGGAGCTAACAGGAGCACCCACCTTGGCAGGCTTGCAGATGTAGAGTGGTTGCAGTTTAGATGTTTTTTTATAGATGTGAACACTTGCTGTACTACTTTGATTACCAAAGCTGGTTAGCTGCTGTCCATCATGACAATGAATTCCTGGACCTAAACCTCCCCCCCTCCCCCCACCCCGACCCAACTTCCTAGGTGATTTCTCAGGTCCCTATTCTAGCTTTTACATCCTCTGTTGCTGGAATTTGAAAAATGGATGCTAAACAAAAAGAATGCCTCCTATCCCTCCTCCCTCTGACGAGGAGAAGACATTGTTGCTCTTCTCATAGTTACAGATTGTTTGTCCTTCATTGTCAAAGAGGACCAAGGACAACAGAAAGGTGATGCCTTGACTTACAAGTGAAGTGAACTTAAGTGAGGCAGGTGTGTACAAAGTCACCAGCCTCACTCTCTCCTCCTGAGCCATCTGGGTCCAGATGGATGGCCAGAGATCACCTGGATGCAGTGGGAGACCTTAGCCTTTTTAACCTGAGGTCTTTCCCAGGTCTCAGTTTTTCTGAGGCAGCACACATTCAGTGATTAGGGCTATGTTAGAAAAGATGCAAAAAAAAAAAAAATAGCCTTTTACCTACTTAAAAGTCTATCTGGGAGGGTTAAGTCCCTCAGTGTTTCTGGCCAGAACAGAAACAGTTGCTATTTACACTCTCTCTGAGCCAACGAGACCGAAGAAATGACCAAATGAAGCTTGGGTTAGGGTCCATTTTTGGCCAATCAGTGAGAGCCAAAGTGATTTGATTTTAAGGCATAGTGAAGTAACTATATTTCAATCCCAACAGCTTTATTAATGCCTGGTTTTCCAGAGTTCTAATTCAGGAGAGTTATATTCCCTGTAAGGTCATTCCCAGGTCTCAGATTGTCTGTGGCTGGGTTGGGTAAGAAATAAAGTAAATGATAGCCTCATTTGCCTATTCAAAAAAAGAAAGAAAGAAAGAAAATCCTTTTGGGAGAGGAAGAGTCTCCAAGGTTTCTGGCCAGAACAGAAATGATGGCTATTTACAGTCATTCTGAGCCACCAAAAGCCACAGAATGAACAACAGAGGCTTGGACTGGGCCTGATTGTTGGTCATCATTGAGAGTCAGAGGTATTTCCCTCTCAGGTAGAGTAAAGTATGGGGGACCTCTTGGGTACCAGCCCCAAGTGTGAGGGGAGACGTGATAAAGAGAAAAGAGAGAAAAGAGAGACCAGAGGGTAGCTCAAGGAAGAACTCCATTTAATGATGATTTGGACAGGGTTTTTAAAGATCCAAAAGACAAAGATTAAAGTATTTTTATCAATAGACTTAGTTTTTCACATCCTGAGACACTATCTTAATTTTATTGTTTCAAAGATCAGCTACATCCTGGAAGTAACATCAGATCCAATCAAACTTCCTGATTTCTAGGCTCTGAGAGTCTAGGGATGTCCATAAGATCCATAGAAAGTCAATCAACATTATCAAAGAGAATATAAATCAGAGCAGACCTCAAACATCTAGGTCTTTTGTAAATCATTTTCTTGAATCTGCTATACTTTGGGACCTAAACAGGAAAGACTTGTCTTAACAGAAGCTTTGAGAATTCTAGGCACCAAAATCTTTGGAAATCCAACAGGTATTTGGAAGTCAATTGACATTTTACAGGATGATGCAAATGAGAGCAGGTTTCAAAGCATTTAGATTTGTATAACACAAATCTATGCCAAAACCGCATCTCCTGAGCATCTGTATGAGAACTGACCCCCAAGATCAAATGTTTTGGCTTGCTTCAGTAAAGAAGCTCCACTTGAAACAAAATGGGCTTTATCAAACCTTGGTCACTCAGAGCTCCAGTTCAAAAAATTTATATCACAGGCAGGCAGAGCCCAGATGGTGGAGTCAAACCAGGGAATTCCTTGAGCTCTTCCTCAAACTCTTCCCAGTACCTTAAAAAAGATTCTAAAGAAATTCCAAAGGAGAAGATTCCACAAAAAGATAGAGTGAAACAAATTTCTAGCCCAAGAAACCTTTGATTATTGACAGGGGAAGGTCTGTTTCAGCAGGTTGAAAAAAGGAGCATCACTTAGCACAGGCCACAGCAGCACAGACAAAAGTCCCCACAATACCAGAGTAGTCCTCTGGGCAACTGAACGGCTCACAGCAGGTCCTGACCTCTCAAGCTACAGATACCAAAGATAATATAGAATGTCAAGAAGAAAGGTCAGTCAGTAAAAGTAGAGGGCATTCCAATGCAGGCCACACCAGTGCAGACCAGAACACAGCAAACCAGGAGCAGGCCGTGGGAGTGAAAAGAGGGAGCAGTGGCAGCAACAGCTGCTGCAGTAGTGGCTGCTTTTAGAGTTCTCAGCCTACAGAGAATCAGGTGCTCGAACAACTGGTCAGAGGGAGATTACAGGAATTTTTGTGGCTAGCACTTAGGCAGGACTCAGATTTATCCATATTCAGATCTGAGTCCTGGGTGGGAGTCC
Source organism: Pseudochirops corinnae (assembly GCA_028646515.1). Lineage (NCBI taxonomy): Eukaryota > Metazoa > Chordata > Mammalia > Diprotodontia > Pseudocheiridae > Pseudochirops > Pseudochirops corinnae. The sequence goes on along the minus strand of CM053585.1, from coordinate 29,992,160 downwards.
CACAGTGAGGAGAGGCAGTGGAGACTGCAGCTAGAGTGAAGAGCATGCTTTTCTCACAGTTGCAGGGCAGAAATATGTACTTGTGGTCACTCACAGACCACAGCACAGGAGAGGAAAGTAATAACTACCTCTTCTTAGATCACACGACCTTGAAAGGAATGAAAACTCACAAGTCCCTAGAAGTATCTATGAAACCAGCTGCACAAACCCCCTGAAACTTAGGGTAGTGCATTCTCCACCATGGAAGCAGAGTCTTACTTTAAGAAATATTTAAAGTTCAACTAATAAGCTTGGGAAATGAGAAAACAATGGGAAAAACTCTGACTATGGAAAATTCTATGGTGATAAGGAAGATCAAATCACGCACTCAGAAGAAGACAACAAAGTCAAAGTCCCATATCTAAAGCCTTTAAGATACAAATTGGTCTCAGGCCACAGAAAAGCTCAAAAATCATTTTGAAAATTAAGTAAAAGAAGTAGAGAAATAATTTGGGAAGAGAAATCATAGCAATGCAGGGAAATCATGAGAAAAGAGTCACCATTTTGGTAAAGGACACAGAAAAAAGTGCTGAAGAAAATAACACTTAAAAAAAACTGACTAGGCCAAATGGCAGAAGAGATCTGGAAGGCCAAAGAGGAGAAGAATGCTGTAAGTAGAAGAATTGACCAAATGGAGGGAGGCAGAGCCAAGATGGTGGCGTAGGAGCAGTAACATATCGCAGCTCTCACATAGCCACCCCAAAATACCCATAAAATATGACTCTAAACTAATCCTAGAACTCCAAAACGCACGCAGATATACTTTCCACTAAAGTCAGCTTGGCTACGAGGAACCATATCAGCACTGCAAACCGAAACCAGCCTGGCCTGCAGCCCAGGCTTAGCCCCAGGGGTGACTGGACGGGAGCAGTCGAGGAGCCTCGGATTAGTGGCAGCTGCAGAATTCAGAACTAGGTCAGAGGGACTTGCGAAATCGGGGAGGGGGGGGAAAGCGGTCCGGCCGAAAGGACTCCAGAGCGGGAAATCGAAAGGCAGAGGTTTTGCACCCGCCTCCACATTGCAGTTTCTGTGCCCTTGGCCTGCAGACACCAGGGGGACTAAGCGATTGTTCAGAGGCCAAGAGCTCTCGCGTTCAGCAGCCTGGATCTGGATCGCCGTCTTGGGCTTTCGGTCATGTGAGTCTTCATTATCCAGTGAGCCAGAAGTAAGGAGGAAGGGATCCAGCACCTTCCTGAGAGCTACGGCAGCCGGGAGGACCCCAGGGATTTGGGACAGAGCTTTCCCTTCTGGAAGCAGAGCCCCACAGAGATTAAAAAGAAAAAATCATGGACTGACCAACCATGAGTAAGAATAAGAATAAGAAGCAAAGTAAGAACAGCAAGCAAATCCTAGATTCCTTCCCTTGGGGAAAAGAAAGATCATGGCAAAGAGAGGGAGGAGGACAGTGCAGCCAGAGCGCCCACACCAGGGGCTTCCAATAAACATGAAGATTGCCTTAAAGCTAGGGATGAGCCGAAGAAGGATTTTCAAAACCAAATAAGAGAAGTGGAAGAAAAATTGGGAAGAGAAATAAGAATGTTGCAAGAAAATCATAAAAAGAGAGTCAGCAATTTTACTGAAGAAATCAACACCCTAAAAAATAAATTAACTCAAATTACAAAAGAAGCCCAAAAAGCCAATGAGGAGAAGAATGCCTTAAAAAGTCGACTTTGCCAGATGGAGAAAGAATCTCAAAAGCACTCTGAAGAGAATAATTCCGTCAAAATTAGAGTGGACCAAATGGAAGCAAATGACTTCATGA
>CM053585.1:29968484-29989859 GCA_028646515.1 Pseudochirops corinnae | reverse complement strand
GGGCGGGTCATAGAAAGCCTGGAAGTGTGATGCTCTGCAGGGAGCAGATGGCTGTAACAATACTGGGATTTGAAGATCTTCCATGCCCCTTGAGCTTGCTGACATAGCAGGAAGGGGTGGAGCAAGAGAACGCCGGAATAGTCTCCGTGCTGTGTGGACTGGAAGCAGCGTCAGAGGCAGTGGCTGTGGCTGCGAATTCTTTTTTCTTTGAGTGGGCCAGAATCTCGGTTAAGGACTCCTGCTGAGGACTGCCTGGGGCAGGAACTGCCAGGGGCCGGAGCTGCTGGGACCAAGCTGCCTGGACGCTGAGCAGTTGCGTGCATGAGGAGAGGAGGATCTTTGCCTGAGGGAGCCTGTCCTGTTTGAAGGCTTGAGGATGTGGGTATTTACTACTTTGACCACATGTGCCAACTTCATCACTACTGGGTTGGCTTTGACTTTCTGGTTTTGGGACTCAGTCTTCTGGTATTTAAATGAATGCACTATCTATATTTCTTATGTAGACAGCCTGTTCCATTTTGTGATTAATAACTATATCAGCATATTTATAGTTACTGTAGGCATTGTGAATACCGCACTGCTGATACAATGGCCTACTAGAATGCCTACCTGCTAGAAAAGGCTACCTGCTAGAAAAGGCCATCTAAAAACAGCAGGAAGTGAAACACAGTTTTAAAGACCTAAGACTGTCAATCATAAGTTCCTTAGGCTAATGAGGTGTACAAAGGTGGAGTTAGGGAGGGACCAAGGAGTGGTTAATACTTAAAGGGACATGCACCCTTGACATCAACTGCCCATGTGTTTTGCCCATAAATCACTGGGACAAACAGCAGGAGGGAAGGGGCAGGGGGGTGTGGTTTTAGCCCTTAAACATCATAAGGTGAACCAGCAGTCAGATTTGAGGTCGAATTAAACGAGATGGACCCATCCAGATTTGCAAGTGGATGAGTTTTGTTTGCTATGAGAAGAGGAGGTAGTATCTTGAATGAAGAGTTAACGGTTTGAGAGGAAATACCTCTAGGCTGATGCAGGGAAAGACACAGTACAGCTGGGGCAAGGGGAGAAACAATTAATGCTTTACAGCTAGGGGAGAAGAAATGTGGCTTTTACAACTTAACACAAAACTGAAATTAGAACAATGTTATAAAATCATAAAGTTACCCCAAAATATATTACATAGGCCATTCAGCACCGCTTCAGTATTGGGGACCAGATTGACACACTTAGGAATAGTGGCAAAGTGGATTTTATTATGAAGGAATGGGAAAAACATGGATTAAGTACTAATTAAGAGAAAAGCACTATATTAAGTGCTGTGGATACAAAAGGAAAAGTCAGATGTTTCATGCTGTCAGGAAGTTCCCATACTGTCATGTGAGTTAGCACACGTGAGAAATTTTAACTGCATGTCAATGGAATGGTCCTGATGCGGGATAGGTTTTGCGGGGATTTCCAAGTAGAAATCCTTTCTAGGTTCGCCTATGAAAAGAATTACAAGCTCAGTTGTCTCTTGTCAGATTACACTTTATTGTGCTAGTCAGTGTCCAGGAAAAGGGGAATCCACCCGAGGCAGGTGATAGGAATACAGAATTTAAAGAGACTGAACTGTCAATCACAGATTCATCAGGCTAATGATGTGTACATAGGGGGAGTTAGGGAGGGACAAGGGAGTGGTTAATACTTAAAGGGACATGCACCCTTGACATCAACTGCACATGTGTTTTACCCATAATACATTGAGACAAACAGCAGGAGGGAAAGGGCAGGGGGGGTGTGGTTTGAGCCCTGAATCATCATAAGGTCAACCAGCAGTCAGATTTTAGGTCATATCAAATCAGACATTCCCGTCCTGATTTCCTGATTTGCAAGTGGATGGGTTTGGTTTGCTAGGACAAAAGGAGGTAGTACCTTGAATGAAGAGTTGATGGTTTGAGAGGAAATACCTCTAGGCTGGGGGAGGGAAAGCTGGGGGAAGGGGAGAAAGAGTTAAGAAATGTGGCTTTTACAGCTTAACACAAAACTGAATGAAAGTTACCCCAAAATATATTACATAGGCCGTTCAGCACCGCTTCATTCCCATGGTCCATCGTGTCAGTGCACTAACACTGCAGATGGTAATACATCTCTATTGTTGCTCCCATTGATAAAACTGTTACTATCTAATGCTGAACCATCGGCCAGTGCCAAGAACCTTCCTATATAGGGACACTTTCTTCTCTAGGTCTTCAGCAGGTGTGGCAATGGCTGCAGTGCCCCCCAAAGCAGCTGCCAGTTTGAATTTCCCTGGATGATGGCACTGGCATCAGGAGTAGAAGTGTGACTTGTGGTCTGGAGGGCCCTGCCATTCCCAGGTCTTTTAGGGCTCACAGTCGTAGGCTGTCTTTCTCACAGTCTAAGGTGGAAGGAGGAGATAAAGTGTTCCTGGGTCAGTGGGAATTACTAAGTTATAAGAAAAATGGCAAGGTTAAGGGGCTGGTTTTATCGTGGCTGCTATGTGCCAGGAGCCATATAAATATTACTGTATTTGATTCTATCGTGAGGATTCTTAGGGTTCTAGCTAAGGCCAGGCAGAATAGGGCAGCATAGGGTACAGACAGACTTTCAGCTGTGGTTTATTTATCCACTCAACAGTGGGACCCACTCTAGGAGTGAGTGATAGATGTTTACACTATTTATATTATTCTTATACTTCTAATGTTTCTTTGATTATAATTATTTTCTGATTTGAAAAAATAATCCCTAGAGGCTGATCCAATTGTGTCCTTAGGAAATTGACTCCTCTTTTGAACTCAATGCTGCTAAACCATGAATTAAGCTGATAGAGTATATGGCTACCATGTTTAAAAACTTATGTATACAATGAGGTATATTTTGCTTCAAAACCAATAATGTTAATAATAAGAACAACTTTCTGTTTGGGAAAAGTAAAAAAGCAGCCTGTAAATTCTCCGTATCTGGGAAGTGCTTTGGGGACTCAGAAGATAGGCACCTTGGGACATTCTTTTGGGCAAGGCCAGAAAATCTTATCAGCCTTGGAAAGAAGGTACCTAAAAAAGGAATGATGTGGCTTAGGAAAATTATTAAATTCCACCTGGAATCCCACTTACAGCAGCTACATGTTTGAGCCATCTGAGTCTTAGGAGATCCCAGCCTTGATTCAAATTGGGACCCCTTATTTGAATATAATTGATACTGTCATACCTTAGAATGCAGAAAAGAAGAAAATGCCTCAAATCCCCATGATCTTGGGACTCACTCATGGTAATTCTACAAGCACTGATTATTTGGCAGGCATTGTGCTTGGTGCTAGGGGTGCAGAGTGGGGGTGAAACAGTGCCTGATCTCAAAGAGCTCACTTTCTTAACTGAACCCATTGGTATAGACAAGGCAACAGGTCAACAAGCTCTATTAAGAATCTGGTAGCAACCAAGCAATGTATAGGCTCTTGAGATGCCAAGAATTTGCAAGGTATGATTGAATTTTGTTTACAGAGAAATTATATAAAAACAGAATCTAGCTGAAACCTGATTTGAAGTCATGCAGATGGCTAAAGTCAGAGAAAAAACTGCCTGTCCCCAGGACATTGGGGGATGCTGCTGCCTGAAAAACCAGCATATCTATTGCTTTCCTTTATTCAGAGAAGGCCTTTTTGGATTTAAATAGAGGACTGCTAGGCCAGAGAAGGAGGATTAGATCCATTTTAAAGGGACTTTCACAGTAGATACCTGGGGTTGGAATCTTCAAATTAATTCTCCTAGGCTTGGAGGAAAATGCTTTCTGATGCTAACTAGGTGAGTCAGGACAGGATTCGGGATTGGGTAAGGAGTATAACATACCTAGGTCAACCAAGGGTCAAGATTTAAAGAGAAATACCCAGACTGCCCCCATCAATGTCTTGGTAGATAGATCAAAGTAAGGAAGCATACATTATGTCTTAGTCTAGAATACATATGATAGGTGGCTCAGTGGTAAATACCTTTGTGACCCAGGATTCCCCAATTCAGCCAGTACACATTGCTTCATACTAATAAGTTGTGTAGATGCAACTGGCTACTTTATCAGGAAGAGAGAAATGTTTTACTAGGGCCTGCAGTCCTTGGATTGGAGAGAAACTGCCTGCGACAATGTTTTGAGGATAGGGAGAGATGAGATTATAGAAGTGGACTCCAAACACAGTCACCCAAGCACCCAAGTTCCATCATGAATCCCTTGCTGACCTAAGGTGATCAACACTTCCTTGTGTTGTTGCTTTGACATACTCTAATAGGCTCCTTTTAATTCTCCTAGTGCCAAATTTTGCCTTTTTAATCAGGGTCAAAGCCTGAATGGAGAATTTTCCAGGTCCTTTGTACTTTTCTCAAAGAATAAATTGCTATAAACAAAGTATTAAGATTGCAGTTTGTGGAGTGGAAGAAGAGATCCTTTATTGAGGATTATCCCAGCAGTGGAACAAAGACTATATAGCCCCCCGTTGTGGTCATTGGTCCCCTCTAGAGAGGTCATCTTCTTTCTTTGGCCTCTCTTCTCCTCAATGGTTCTTCTGTTCCCACCAGAGTAGTCCCTGGTCAGAAAAAAGGACGCAACTCATACAGAGTTTGTCAATTTGAATCCCAGCTGCTTTGGACTGGCCTGGTCTAGTCTCCCTCCCCCTTGGTAGATGTCTTTATATGACACTATAGTGTGTTCTGACCTTTTCCCTCATCACCTGGGCTCTTCCATACAGCCTGTGCCGGATCATTTTCAAATCATTCATAGTTCCTATAGAATCTGTGGAAACCAAACTATCAGTATTTCTCACAATTGTTATTATTGATTTTAAGGCAAAATATACCCAATTAAATATAGAACAGTTTGGAAACAGTGTAGCCATAGTCTTACAACTTAATCCGTCATTTCACAGGATTCAGATGAAAAGTTCCTTTTCTGAGTATACATTTGCATATTGGTATAGAAATTTTTTTTTTCAAATTAAGAGCATATATATATACATAAAATGGTTACCCTAAATCGCCAATTGAGAAAAATTTGGAGCATGATCACAACATAAACAATGTTACAATATTAATACCTGAAATAAAATTCCCTGTCAAATGACATGGATTTGGTGATTATCTTAGTTAGAATTATCTTAGATATGAAAACCACTTTATGCATTTCTGCAATGATCACTCTGGGCTGATTACTATCAGAGAGGAGCAAAGGGTAGTTCTGCTCCAGTTGCATTTAATACTTATTCTCTCATCTCATTAAATGCCAGGTCTTAAGAGTACTTGACGTTAAGGGTAGATCTGCCCTCAGGTGACCCAACACCCCATTTATCCTGCTGGGATCAGACTTTAAATGAGCCCACATTCTAATTCAAACTAGGAGAAATGTGCTAATGAAACTGACTGCATTTTGTGAACAGCCTCCATTCTGAAAATAAGGTGTGGTTGGCTGTGAATCCCTTGCTTGCCTGGAAATCTCCAGGTTGCTTCTTCCTTGCTCTCCCTTTCCCAACCCCTAAAGCACTGAATCTTTCCTCCAGTAAGAAATCAGGTGGTCCACGGATGGGGGAGGAGGAACGCTCAGAGATGACCAGCCTGGGGGTGGTGGCCCAGGTGGAATATGAACTCTGGGTTGGAGTTAGGAGGCCTAGGAGGAGTGTAGGGCAGAAGAGGGGTCATCCCAGTGGCCAAGGCATTCTGGGTGATAGGGGGCAGGACTTGGGAAGGAAAACCAAAAAGGATCCTGAGTACCTGGCCCTGGGTGTGATTGGAGGAAACAGCCCTTCCTGGGGGCCTCAGAGAGTGGGAGGATCCTCCCAGAGTGGGCTGGCTGAAAACTGGAACTTGCGCTGAGCTCTCCCTGCCTTCTTCCCTCACCGCTGAGATCACATTGCCTTCACTTGGAGCTGAGATCTCTTCCTTGTGGATGCCTACTCTGTGGCTGCAGGTCACAGGTAGGTCTGAGCCAGCCTTGCACAGACCTGCTGGCTTCTTCAGGCTGTCCATACCATTGGGTCTCTTCCTCCTCCTCCTCCTCCTCTGACCACGTGGTGAGTCCAGCTCTAGGTGCACATGGAGCAATCCTCTCTCCCTAGCCTGGCTCCTGGACAAGCTTCCCCCTGCTAACTCTTTTCGAGACTCCAAGTCACTTCCTAAAGATCCCGAATCAACTTTTCCCAAAATTCAAAGCTTATCCCATAGAGACCCAGGAATCCCATCCTAATTGAAAGATGAGGGTGAACCTTGAGTGAACCCTGAAAAGCAAGGGTAAAGAGACTTGGTCTGCCTCAGAAGAATTTGGTCACAGGCTTTCTTTCAGTACCAGAGGTTTATTGTGTTGCAAAAGAAGCTATTTTTTCTTAATAATATTCGCATTTGGAAGGGGAAACGGAATTTTTTATATAAGGAAAAACATTGTGGGAAGATTTGGGATAGCATTGACCCATTGAGGGGATCAAATAGTCTGGGGTGTTCTGGAGGTAACCTAGAAGGGGTCTAAATGGGTTTAAGGGTTTGGAAGTAGCCTGGGGTGTCCAGGCCCCATACCTAGTCAGAGGGAAACCTCTCCAAACCCCATCCAACTCTTGGTTCTCTGAAAGACCCTAGGGGAAAGGAAGGAGAAAGAAGAGAAGTAAGATAAGGGGTGGGGAAACCATCTTCTTTTTTCAGCTGGAAACCCCCGTGCCACCACCCCCCCCTCCTGTTCCCCAGGCAGGGCCTCACGTGCTGTAAATCCTGTAGGCCAGTCTCTTGCTCTGGGATCCTTCTCCCTCACATGCTCAGTCTACAGATGACCAAGGCCTGGCCCCAGCAGGGAACCTGGAACCAGAGGGAATGGCCCCTGGGAGCTGCAGACCCCCATCCCAGGTGAGTGCACTCTGTCTACAGTCTTGACCAACATCAACTGAAGAGCCATTTCTATAGACACATAGGATTGTCTATGAGGCTGGCAATCCCCTACCTATGAACTGTTTCTTTTCTAAAATAGGCAGGAAATTGAAAACAGTAGTAAGGGCACCACCCTATTCTCTGTACTTTGAATGCATTCCTGGCACTTTGACATCTCAGTCACTAAGTACCTCCTGCAGCCACTCCCAATTGCTGCCCTCCCCTCTGCAATTTCTCAGATTTCCCTTATGAACTTTGAGTCACAAGGAAGACCCCTGCACTCATTTCTCTCTGCTGTGTAGAGGTCTTGTCTTTGCTCCTTTATCTATGCCTAGCACCCCTTCCCCACATATCCATAGAATTGCTCCCCTCTGTCCTTTTTCCTGTTTGACCAAGCTCTCCCTGCCAGACCTGGAACACAGGATTCTCTGCTTAGCCTCCAGCGTCTGAGCTGCACAAGCAGCTCTGTCTGGTGCACACTGACTCCCCTTGTCTTGTAGCTGTTTGACTCTGAAGGGCACACTGAGGGGCCAGGGAGGGGTGAAAGGAGCAAATACTATGAGCAGGGCTGGGGGTGTTCCCGGGCTCCTACATATTTTGGTCCAGTGTTTCTGGAGAATACGGCCACTCAAGAAAACAGACTAAGTTGGTTTGTGGGTCACATTCACATGTTCAGAGGCCCTTACCAGAGCTATTTGGACCAGGCCAAAGAAAAGAGGACCTTCTTTAGCTGTTTGTTAATTAGCATTTGTTAAGGGCCTGGTACTTACCTTGTTAGAGAGGATGGAGGGAAAGGGCTGAGTTTGGGGAACTAGTCAAAGTTCTGGGAGTTTTCTTTTCAAATGGGTGAAAGAGGGGTCAGAAAGGAGACCCTCCTCAGTCCTTGTCAAAGAGGCCTCAGGCCCCTTGTGCAAAGATACAGTGGAGTGACTTACTTTCTCCCCCTAATCGACTTTTGACCATCTTCACAACAACCCTACTGTGTCGGTGTTCTTATTATCTTTACTTAACAGTTGAGGAAACTGAAGCAAACAGGGTGAGTGACTTACCAGCCACGGACACCTAGTAGGTTTCTGAGGCTGGATTTGAACTTGGAGCTTCATGATCTGATACCATTTCATGGCTCTATCAACACTGTATTAGTGTGTCCATCTTCCCACACAACTCTTCCAACATTAACTGTTTCGATTTTTTGTCATTTTTAGCAATTTTTCAAAGTATGAGATGGAACCTCAGTGTTGTTTTGCTTTGTTTTTTCTTATTAATGGTTTGGAGCATTTTTTTCATTTGGTTGGGGATACTTGGCAGTTCCTTCTCAGAATTTTTTGGTCATATCCTTGTGACCATTTATCTATTGGGGAATGGCTGTTTGTTGTTTTTCAGGTGTTTCTGTCGTATCTGACTCTCTCATCCACTGGGGTTTTCTTGGTAGAGATACTGGAGTGATTTGTCATTTCCTTCTCTAGCAGATTTTACATAGGAGGAACTGAGGCAAACAGGGTGAGGTGACTTGCCCAGGGTGACTTTGCTAGTTAGTGTCTGAGGCTAAATTTGAACTCAGATCCTCCTGACTCCAGGCCTGGGGCTCTACTCTGTCTACTCTGCCACCTAGCCACCATTGGCTATTAAGCTGTTTAAAGATAATTTTATTTTTCCCCAATTACATGTAAAACCATTTTCTATTCCTTAGTTTGAGGTCCCAATTCTCTACCTGCCTCTTTCCTCTGCGTAAAGTAAGCAATCATAAACAGGTTATACATATGCAGTCATGTAAACCATTTCCATATTAGTCATTTAGGGAAAGAAAACTTGAAATAAAGAAAGGGAAAATAGTATGTTTAAATCTATATTCAGAATCAGTTCTTTCTATGGTAGAGGCTAGCATTTTCCATCATGAATCGTTTAGGATTATGTTAAATCATGTCTTTTCTGAGAAGAGCTCAGTTATTCTCTGTTATTCAACATACAATATTACTGTTACTTTGTACCATGTTCTTCTGGTTCTGCTCACATCAGTCTGCATCAGTTCATGTAAACCTAGGTGTTTTGGAATCTTCTGGTTTGCCATTTCCTGTAACATAATAGTATTCCATTATAGTCATATAGCACAACTTGTGAAGGTATTCCTCTATTAATGGGCATCTCCTCAATTTCTAATTCTTTGCCACCACAAAAAGAGCTGTTATAAATACCCCCATAGAAATAGGCCCTTTTCTCTATTTTTGAAAAAAATCTTTTGTGGATACTTACTTCGTAGGCTTATTGCTGGGTCAAGGACATGCCGTTTTATAACTTTTTAAGTATGGTTTCAAATTGCTCTTAATAATGGCAGGATCAGTTGACAAATCCAAGAACATTGCATTAGTGTCCCAGTTTTCCTACTTACCTTCAATATTTATTTATATCATTTTCCTTATCTATTTTATTAGACAATTTGATAGGTATGAGATAGTGTTAACCTACAGTTGTTTTATTTTGGATATCTCCAATCAACAGTGATTTAGAGAATTTTTATAGCACTAGGAACACCTTTAATTTCTTTTAAAACTGCCTTTTCATATCCTTTGACCATTTATCAATTGAGATGTGACTTTTGTTCTTATAAATTTGACTCAGAGCTCTATATATTTGAGAAATGAAGCCTTTATCAGATACTTGTAAATTTTTTCCCAGTTGTCAGCTTTCCTTCTAATCATGGTTGCATTGTTTTTGTTTCTACAAAAAACCTTTTTAATTTAATAAAATCCAAATTATCCATTTTACATCTGCCAGTGCAGTTTATGGATAAGTTCATTCCATTCATATTTATAGTTATGGTAACTGTATTTCCCTCCATTCTGTTTCACCTTATTTCTCCCTTCCTCTTCCTCTCCCCTCACTTCTTTTGCTTCTGACCAATGCCTTCCCCAACCTGCACTTCTATCAATCCACATCCCCTCCTTTTCCCTGTCACCTTTTACTTTCCTATAGGATGAAATAGTTTTCTGTACCCATCTAAGCATGTATGTTATTGCCTCCTTGAGTCAATTTTGATAAGAGTAAGACTCAAGCCCTCCATTCTCACCTCTCCCATCTTCCTTTTCATTGTAATACCTCTTCTTTGCCTTTTATATGAGACCTTCTTCTACCTTTCCCTTCCTTTTTCTAAGGGTATAATTGTCTTTCCCACTGCTCACTTTCGTTTTTTTTAAATTTGTCTTCATACTCAATATATACTGTCTGTGTATACTCCTTTTAATTGCCCTAATAGTCATAAAGGTCTTAAAAGTTACATGTATCATCTTCAAAGGTAGGAATATAAATATTTTAACCTTGTTGAGTCTGTTTTATTTTCTCTTTCCTGTTTACATTTTGATGTTTCTCTTGAGTCTTGTATTTGATGATCAAATTTTTGTCCAGTTCTGGTCTTTCTCGGTGAATGCTTGAGTATCTTCTGTTCACTGAATGCCCAGTTCCTTTGTCTTGCTGAACATATTCCGCACCCTTTGATGATTTTTAATGTAAAAGCTACTTACTTTTGTGTTAGTCTGACTTGACTCCATGACATTTAGATTGCTTCTTTCTGACTCCTTGTACTCTTTTCTACTTGACCTCAGAGCTCTGGAATATGGCTGTAATATTCCTGGGAGTTTTGATTTTGGGTCTTTTTTAGGAGGTAATTGGTGGAATCTTTCCATTTCTACTTTACCTTCTGTCTCTTCAGATATCCAGTCTGTTTTCTTTGGTAATTTCTTTGCCAAGAAAATATCAAATGGGGTCATGGAGTGTGAGACATGGCTCAAGTAACTGAAGAACAACACCACCATCTCGATAGAATGTATTGTAGAGGATTGTGCAAGGTGTTGATCCAATCCTAATTTCCCTCCTGACTACTTTCTAGTTTACTGATTAGTTTCTTTTTTTAACCAAGTCAGGAGGTTTACCCTAAGTTGTCTTTTTCCCACTTTATCAAACATGGAGTTACTGGATTCTAATGATTCTGAATCTCCCTTGTTAGATCTTCCATTCATTTTCTCTATCTTTTACTTTACCACTACCACAGAGTTGTGATGACCAGTGCTGTATCCCTTAGTTTTACATCCGGAAGTGTTCCTCTTCCTGTATCCTTACTTCTTTCATCATTCTCCTAGATAGTATTGTGGATATTTTTGTTTTTCCACATGAAATTTGTCATTGTCTTCTGCCCCGTGAAATATCTCCCTCGTAATTTTGTTATCATTATTGATGTTGTTTAGTCATGTCCAGCTCTTTGTGATCCTATTTGGGCTTTTCTTGGCAAAGATACTGGAGTAGTTTTTTTTTTCTGCAGTTCTTTTTAAGATGAGGAAATTGGGGTGGCTGGGTGGCCCAGTGAATAGAGCACTGGCCCTGGAGTCAGGAGGACCTGAGTTCAAATTTGGCCTCAGACATTTGACACACAGAAAAACTAGGCTGTGACCTTGGGCAAGTCACTTAACTGCTACTGCCTTGCCTTCCCCTAATTTAGAATTAGACAAAGATATTTGTAGTACTAAAATTATAATGGGATTATAAGACTCTTTTTCTAAGGCAAAATTCCCCTTTCTGGCTGATGGAGTAAAGAGGTAGATGAAAATCCAAGTTCCTCTTTCCACTTTTAGTGCATAAGCTACTTTTTTCTTTTTCCTTCAGCCTGAGATTTAGTTTACATTAAATAGTGTAGTCTTTTAGGGTTACGTTTCACTTTCTGGGAACTGGAGCATGGCCTGTGACTGGTTAGTCCAAACCACAACTTTCCCTTTTTCCAGTCTTTCTTTAGATTATAGACTCCAGCAGGGACTGGGATATTTTCAATTTTTCTTTCTTTGGAGGGGTGAATGCAGGGCATTTGGGGTTAAATGACTTGCCCAAGGTCACACTGCTAGTAAGTGTTAAGTGTCTGAAGCCTGATTTAAACTCAGATATTCCTGACTCCAGGGCTGATTCTCTCTTCACTGTGCCACCTTGCTGCCCCTGGGGTATTTTCACTTTGACACACAGGTTGAGAGACACAGGATGAATCTGGGTCAAGAAAACCCAGAAGGAGTAAGTAGTCAGGTGACCTGCCTTGTCCAATTGAATTGTGCTTAAAACATATTCCTTAAGATTCCTTAAGTTTTTTCTTCCTCTTCTGTTGTAAAAATAAGCCCTGTAAGTCATACCTTTGTCAGAAATTACTGAGAACTTAATTGAATTTATTTAAGGATAAGCTGTGACCTGTTACAGTTAAATTATTGTTCACTAGTTAATTATGTACCTCAGAATATTTTCAATTTCAGATAACTAATTTGAACAGTTGAACCTGCTTTGCCAGAGATAGTTCAGTGTTTGAGAGTCTCCCAAGGAAAGTGTGGGAGAGAAGAGGCTTTAGGCTGCATACCAAACTGGAGATCCCCTCTCTATTGTGCTGGTCTCATTGTTGTGTGTCTATGAAAGCTGAACAGTCCACCAGCCCCATGCCAGGAAACTGGATCACTTCCATTTGAACGGTGTTAGGAAGATTCTGAAGGTCACCTGGCAAGATAAGCTGCTGGACATTGAAGTCCTTTCTCAGGTTAGATGGAGAAGCATTCACATTCTGCTGCAGAGCCTAACTCTGATGGACTGGCCATGTTGTTCAAATGCCAAAGGTATATTTGCCTAAAACCCTATCTGAGAGGAACATATGCAAAGAAGGCACTAACAATGTGGTCAGAAGAATGACACAAGGACATGCCCAAGGCCTCTGAAGAGTTTTGTGGTCAGTTGGGGCACATGGGAGATGCAGGCAAAGGCCCACCCAGCATAGCTGGTCCTCATTAAACAATGTGCTGGGCTCCCAAGTCAGAAGGGCAGTACCTGAGAAGAATGATGAGATGTGCAAACTGAGAGTCATCTCCTCCCCAAATGTTCATGTGGATTATTTGTTACCAGCCTGTGGTAGAGCCTGTGGTCAGACACAATCACCCTGACATAGTGATGTCATTTTGGTCTGATTTGAGCCCAAAGCACAACAGTAATGACCAACTATGTACCTTCATATTATAATAAGGTCATATATGTTATTGCCAAATGAAGCAATCATAAAGTGAAGGCTTAAGTTGTTTTGACCATGACAAATCATGTCCCAGCAACACTCAAGCCCTCAGTGTAATCACGGATAACTTAGCCAGAAAGTCTAATATCCCTCAGTTCGATGCAGATTGTCATTAATGTGACTCATGGATGCTTTTGATGATTTCTCTAGGGGAGACTTTTTTTCAGACTCTCAGGAAATTAACTAGATCATTTCTTTGTCTTCTTATTTCTATAATCAAAAGTTCCACCCCTTCTGCCTCCTGCCAATAGTCTGTACTTGCCAGCTTCTCACAAAATTCACAGAATTTTATTTATTCCATATTACTTTTATCAGTCCTGATATGGAAGAAATATCACATCATCTTCTTTCTTTCTCCTCCAGAGATCTGCCTATCTCACAGATAAGGCTGAAACTTTGTCCCAGATTCCAAAGAAGGACACAGTCCATAATAAGACATTCCTCACCTTTATTCAACTCATCATATTAAATACTTTTTTCAGTATTTCATCTAGCTCTTAATGACTATGATTGTAAGTGTTGACTCTGATACTTAACAAGGATATTGGTAAATCCCCTTTCTGTGCTTTCGTTTCCTCTTCTAACTTGATGGGGGTTAGAATGCATGAATACTAGAGTCCTTTTTCACGTCTAAATGTTGTGACTCTTGTTGGTTTAGAAGTTGGTGACATTCCAGGATGTGTCTGTGGACTTTTCCCCAGAGGAGTGGAGCCTCTTAAACCATCCTCAGAAGAAGTTATACAAGGAGGTCATGCTAGAGAATGCCTGGAACCTTCTATCCTTGGGTAAGAACATTTCCCCTTGCCACTCTTGAGTCTCCTATCAAAGGGAATGAATATCTTAATGCCTCAGTGTGCTGGCTTTGGAGCGTTTATCAATTAATAGAAAGGGAAAAGTGCTGGTCTCCTGTTTCCAAGAGACAGGGTCCCTCCTACTGCCTGGTATTCTTATGAAAGGTCAGTACATTGTGTGATGATAATATGAAGGTTTCCTTGTTGCTACTGAAGCTGTGTCTTGCCAATTTTAGTTAGCTTGAGATCAAAGATGAGATCAGTGTTGAAACATCTCAGATTTGGAACTAATCCCATGGATTATTTAGTTCAACCTCTCCCTGGATTTTAATTATTTCTGCCAAATCTCTGAAAACTGCTTAAGCAGCCTTTCCCTCTACCCCCTTCCTCTTTGGGAAGGGTCAATTATTTAGCTTATTCTTCATTTTGTGAAACATCCATTTATAACATACAATTCTTAGTTGTGCCTAGTATATTACGTTTGTTCTTAATGTTTGTTTGCTTTGCCTCCACATTCCAGCACAGATGGTGGGAAAGGAAGGATGGGAATAAACCTTTCTATTCACTGCTGTTCACCAGCTGCCGTGCTAAGTGCTTCCTTTACAATATTAGTTTTTCAGGGATTTTATTATCCCCATTTGACACTTGAAAAAAGTGAAGGAAACAGGTTAAGTGACTTTTCCCGAGGCACAGATCCAGTAAACTGCCTGAGGCTTGATTTAAACCCTGGCATTCCTGACTCTAGTCCTAGGGCTCTATCCACTGTACTTCCAGCTGCCTATAATTTGTAGATAATGAAAACTCTGCAATGAGTCCATCCTTCTATGAAGAAGGTGAACCAAGATCAAGTTTTCTGATTCCAAATTGAATCCACGATCTTCTCTCCCACCCCTTTCCAAAGTTTCCCAAAACAAATATTATGGAAACCATGGTTAAGGATTCTGGGAACCATCTTGTGTTCCTTGCTTATATGCCCTTATCAATGGCAGGAATAAAAGACTGACCAAGAACGAGAATTTGACTAACTCAAGTTCTTTGAGTTTCCCAGCAAGAGAATCTCACCAGAAGACACAGTCACTCCCTGAAAGAAGAGTAACAAGGTTTTTTTATACATTGCAGGGAGTGAGGAGTCAGGTGGGAGTCAAGAGCCAAAGCTGATTTGTCAAGGTCTAATTTGTTCTTATCTAGGCTGACCTGGCGCTTCCTAATTAGGTTACTTGGATTTCAACCATTAATGATAGAATAGGCCAGCTATGTGTGAACATGATGGAATGATTCTCAAAATTGAGTAGCTTTGTATGTATACTGTTTTCCCTAAAGAGAATTAAATTCCATGTTTTTCTCCATGCTCATCCCTGATTTCGAATGCTCAGGGCTTCCAGTTCCCAGAGAATATTTGAATTCTTCTCCTAAGGAAAGGGAAGCCCAATGGGTGGTGGAAAAAGAAGACCTGAGGAGCTGCTGTCCAGGTGAGTGAGGTGAAAGCAGGTATGTGAGAGCCGTGATTCTTCGCCTTGTGTCAAACCAAGTGCTGGATTTGGTGAGAGGATCCCCTGATGTGGAATTCTTTTTTCAAAGCTTTTAGCAGTGGGTCCATGGCCAAGTAAGTAAACCCCACTGTGTCTCAGTTTCCCTTTCTGTAACATAAGTAAGTTGGACACTGGCAATTAAGCCTCTCAGTGATAAATATGTGATTTTTTTAAAAGTCATTATTTGGGATTTGGGGGCAAACAAAGTACAAAAGGCAATTAGGCTTTCTAAGATGGGCCCTTTCTTAGATTTTTTTTCAAGTCAGTGAACATAGATTAAGTTTCTCCCATGTGTTCTGCTAAGCAACAATGTAGAATCCTGTTATGGATGTGACAAATTGAAGCTCATGGAAAGAGTGAAAGCACTAAAGTAAAGGAGGACTGGAAAGGTTTGTTGAGGAAGGTGTGCTATGGCTGCAGTTTCAGGGAAGCCAGGGTGAGCATTGTAGGCATGGAAATGGCAAAGAGTCAGGAGGCGGAGATCCCTGTTCACAGAACAGAAGGGAGGCCCATGCCACTGTATTGTAGCATGATTACTGGGGATTTGAGGTGAAAGACAATTAGAAGAGTAGGGGAGGAGTAGGTGATTAATAGCCATAGAGAGGATTCTCTACTTGATCCTTTTTCTAGGGAGCCTCCAGAGGTTGTTGAGGTCATGGTGACATGGTCAGTCAAGAAGTTTAGGAAAGTGATCTTTGATAAGTGGGTGGAGGAATGACTAGAATTGGGGGAGACTTGAGGTAAATGGATCCAGTGGCAGGTTCCAGCAATACCTCAGGTGTGAGGTGTTTGGGGCCTGAACTAAGGCAGTGGCAGTGTTGAGAGAGTAGTCTATGTATGACAGAGATGTTACCTAGGTGGTATTACAGGAGCAGATTGAATGTGGGAGTCAGGAGTGTGAAAGTCAGGAAGGAATGCATGATATCTTATTTGTGAGTCTGCACTATTGGGAGGATGCCTTGGAAAGCATTAGCAAAGTAAGAAGATAAGAGGGTTGGAGGAAAGAGAATGATTTGGGTTTGGGGAACAATAATTGGACTGTCACTAAAACAGAGTGAGAGGGAGAGAGAGAGAGAGAGAGAGAGAGGCATATGGGTTGTTGACAGTCCAAGGCTACAGAGAAGGCTAGAAGGATGAGGATGAATATATGGCGAGTGGATTTAGCAACGCTGAGATTTTTGGTAATGGTGGAAACAAGAATTTCAGTTGAACAATGAAATCAACAGCTGGACTCCAGGGAATTTCAAAGAAAGCAGAGGAAAGGAATTAGAGACACCAGTTCTAAATGGGTTTTTCCAGCTGTTTAGCCATGAGATGGAAGAATGATATTGGAAAACATCTATTGTTGAATGGATCAAGTGACTGTGTTTTGAGGATTAGGGAGGAATGGTTTTCTTTGTGGCAGGAGGGAAGGAGTCATCAGTGTTGGAAAGACTGGAAAGAAGTGAAAAAGCGGATGCTGTCGAGGCAGTGGTCTGAGGAAGATGACTTCCTGGAATGGGATGATTTACATATGGAAAGGAGTTTGTTTTGGCTAGGAAGATGGGGACCATTTCATCTGGTAGTGGTATCATAAAGGAATAAAAATGCATTTAATAGATGGGAGATGAGGAGATAATTTTTTCTGTAAAAAAAATAAAGGGACTTTTCTCTGCTGAGAATGTGTGTGGGGCTGGACAGTGGGTGCAAGCAATAAGGGATATTTGGGAAAGAATGAAACGAATTGGAAAAACTGCTATGTTGAATGAGAAAGGGAGTCAGTTATGTGGTTTTCAGTCATTGCTGAATCTTCATGATTCCATTTGAGGTTTTCTTGGTGGAGATCCTCGAGTCATTTCCTATTTCCTTTTTGGGCTCATTTTACAGATCAGCTAAGCAAGGGCAGGAGGTCTAAGTGGCTTGCCCAGGGTGAAACAGTAAGTGTCTGAGGCTGGGGTTGTTTTTGAGTCCCTAACCAGTCCTCTTATCCATTGCACCCCCTGTTTACCCCAAGGGAGTCAGTTAGGGAGATATCAAAGGATAGCCTTTCCATAGTTGGGTCCACACTGAAATTATGTACCCTCAATTTCTAGTGGACCCAGGCAGTCTGCTTTTATGATTTCCTTTCTGTCTCCATTCAGCAGTATCCAAAGAGGAGGAAAGGAAAAGCAGCGTGGTTAATCTCATTCTGTGGGATATAAGGGAACTCAAGAAGTGAGGCTGGAAATGCTTTAAGAAGGAGAGTAGAATTAGGCAAGACAGAGCAAAATCAAAATAAGAATGAGAACTCCAGGCAGACCCCTGAGGTATTGCAGGTTCAGTTCCAGAGCTCTTTTCTTTTACATGTAGAACACTATTATGTCTTAAAAATGTACATACTTTAATTTAAAAAGGTTTTATTCCTAATAAAATGAATTGTCATCTTGGCCTTTAATGGGTCTTAAGCTTCTTCCTGGTGAAGGATCTGGCCCAATAGTGATGGCTGATCATGATGGTGGTTGTTCAAGGTTGGGGGTGGTTGTGTCAGTTTCTTAAAATAAGGCAACGTTGACGTTTTCCACATCTATTGACTCTTCTTTCTCTTCGACTTGAAACCCCAATGTCTGGTTATTGATTGGTGTAATTTGAGGATTGTGTCTCAGGGAGTAGGGAAACTCAGAGAGAAAGAGAACAGGTCAGCATGGAATAATGAAATATTTTTTCTAAAAACCAAAAGAAGAGAAAGGTAAATAAAATAGAGAAAGTCCATCTAATTCCATGGACAGGAAATGCCCACTTGCAGGGTTGGAGTTCTAGTCTTAGCTGCTGGGACTCAGCTCACTCAGCCCTTCTGAGGTCATGGACTCACTTGGGAATGCTGGGTTTGCCAGTGTCACAGGTGTTTGTGAAGATCTGGTGTGATTGTATGTGAAGCCCTTTGTAAGCCAAGCTATCCTGCAGATGTGGGCTATTGGAATTTATTTCAAATGATTCTGTCCATTGAACTTTGAAGACTTTTTTCTTAGTTTGCAGAAGTAGGATGTACATCAGTTAGTTTCCTTTCTCAAAATCGAGGGAAGGGATGGTAATTATTAGGTCTGTGTGTACATGGCTGTCTATATGTTTTTGTTTGTTTCTTGCAGAAGGAGAAATTAGACCTGAATGGAAAGAGACTACTGAAAATCCAAGCATTTCTGTCAAAGAAACTTACCAGAAAAGCTTCATGAGTGATGTTCCCTGTGACTTCACTGGGCAACAAATCTGTGCTGCATTTCACAGAATCCACACAGGCAAGAAACTTTATGTTTGTCATCATTTTGGGAAGGATTTGAGTCAACGATCATCCCTGTTCTACCATCAAAAAATTCATACCAGAGAGAAACCACTGGAGTGTCATGTATGTGGTAAAGACTCATCCTTCATTATTCATCACAGTATTCACAGTGACAACGAACCTTACGAAGGTTATCAATGTAGGAAGGCTTGGAGTTGCAGCTGCAGTCTTGCTGTATATCAGAGCATGCACAGTGGAGAGAAACTTTATGAATGTGATAAATTAAAAAAGAATTTCACAGAAAGCTCCAGCCTTATTCAGCCTGAAAGCATCCACACTGGTGAGAAAGCTTATGAATGTAAGCAATGTGGAAAGTCTTTTAAAAGGAACTCTGATCTTGCTGCACATCAGGGAATGCACACAGGAAAGAACGCTTATGAATGCAAGCAATGTGGAAAGGCTTGCAGACTACACTCCCAGCTTGATGAACATCAGAAAACCCACTTTGGAGAGAAACCTAATAAATGTAATCACTGTGGAAAGTCTTTCAGACGACACTCCCAGCTTGCCGTATATCAGAGAATCCACACTGGAGAGAAACCTTATGAATGTAATCAATGTGGAAAGGCTTTTAGAACAACCTCTAAGTTTGCTGAACATCAGAGAATCCACACTGGAGAGAAGCCTTATGAATGTAATCAGTGTGCAAAAGCTTTCAGACTAAAATCCGACCTTGCTGTACATCATAGAATCCACACTGGAGAGAAACCTTATGAATGTAATCAGTGTGCAAAAGCTTTCAGACTAAAATCCGACCTTGCTGTACATCATAGAATCCACACTGGAGAGAAACCTTATTATTGTAATCAATGTGGAAAGGCTTTCAGACAAAATTCCCACCTTGCTGTGCATCAGAGAATCCACACTCAAGAGAAACCTTATGAATGTAATCAATGTGGAAAAGCTTTTACGACCACTTATCTTGCTGTACATCAGAGAACCCACACAGGAGAGAAACCTTATGAATGTAATCAATGTGGAAAAGTTTTTACAACAACCACTTATCTTGCTGTACATCAGAGAACCCACAGTGGAGAGAAACCTTATAAATGTAATCAATGTGGAAAAGGTTTTAAAACAAGTACTTATCTTACTGTACATCAGAGAACCCACAGTGGAGAGAAACCTTTTAAATGTAATCAATGTAGAAAGGCTTTTAGAATTTCCTCTTATCTAGCTGCACATCAGAGAATCCACACAGCAGAGAAACCTTATAAATGTAATCAATGTGGAAAGGCTTTTAGAATTTCCTCTTATCTAGCTGCACATCAGACAATCCACAGTGGAGAGAAACCTTATGAATGTAATCAATGTGGAAAGACTTTTAGAAGGAACTGTGATCTTGTTGTACATCATAGAATCCACACTGGAGAGAAACCTTATAAATGTAATCAATGTGGAAAAGCTTTCAGACTAAAATCCGACCTTGCTGTACATCAGAGAATTCACAATGGAGAGAAACCTTATGAATGTAATCAATGTGGAAAAGCTTTTACAACGACCACTAATCTTGCTGCACATCAGAGAACCCACAGTGGAGAGAAACCTTATAATTGTAATCAATGTGGAAAGGCTTTCAGACAAAAATCCCACCTTGCTGTGCATCAGAAAATCCACACTTAAGAGAAACCTTATGAATGTAATCAATGTGAAAAGACTTATAGAAGGAACTGTGATCTTGCTGTACATCAGAGAATCCACACTGGAGAGAAATCTTATAAATGTAATCAATGCAGAAAGGCTTTTAGAATTTCCTCTGAGTTTGCTGCACATCAGGGAATCCACACAGGAGAGAAACCTTATAAATGTAATCAATGTGGAAAGGCTTTCAGACACCATTCCCAGCTTGTTTTACATCAGAGAACCCACACTGGAGAGAAACCTTATGAAGGTAATCAATGTGGAAAAGCTTTCAGATGACACTCCCACCTTCACAAACAGCAGAAAACTCACACTGCAGAGAAACTTTATAAATGGAATTAACATGAAAGGCCTTCAGACGATGCTCCCAGATTGCTGTACATCAGAGAATCCACACGGAAGAGAAACCTTATAAATGTATTCAATGTTGAAAGACTTTTATAAGGACCTTTGATCTTCCTGTACATGAGAGAATCCACATCTTATAAATGTGATAAATATGGAAAAGGCTTTTACAGGAAGCTCCAGTCTTGCTGCACATGAGAGAGTCCACATTGGAGAGAAACCTAATGTAATAAAAACCCTCTTATGTACACTCTCGCCTTACTATACAAATCCGTTGAAAACAAAATCCAAAAAACATAATTTCTGGGTTATCAAATTATGGCTAGTGAATAATTAATAGAAGAACAGTCATTTAGGTATCTCTTGTAAACCAAAGGTGAATCATGGAGGCCTCTGAACAGTTATATACCCTTAAATAAGTAGATATTACCCACAGGGAGAAGTCAATTCTTCTTTGATAAAAATTAGTGAGAATGAATATTATAATAAGTGGTGGACTTGTTCTAAAGAGGGTCTAGAGGACATGACTTCTAACTCAGTTTTGAACAAAGAGACTTATCTCTGTCCAGATCACCATTGTCTGGGGGCAATCTAGAGAAGAGGGGGAAGCCTCTTCCTCTCTTACCCGACTAAAACACATGGTCCAGCATTCTTATAGACTCAATTTCCTCCCCCTACTCCAAAATGGCTAGCAATCTGATATGGGCTCTACACATACATTCCTGTTAAACACAATTTCTCTTACATCATGTTGTGTACAAGAATTGTAACAAATGGGGAAATCCCTGAGAAGGAAAAAATATCAAAATGAAACAAAAAAGAAAATAAT
>CM053585.1:29952870-29967984 GCA_028646515.1 Pseudochirops corinnae | reverse complement strand
AACAAATTGTGTTAGTTAGATACGTAAAACAAAAAATGTATAAAAGGTTCTCCACCCCCGAACTCAGGGCTGCTCCCCCTTTAGTTGGCATGGAGTAGCCCCAGCTGGTAAATTAAAGCTCCTTAAAAACTTTTAATTCGGAATCTCTGGTCACTTTAAGACTCGTCAAGTCATGTCATTTCAATGTCCATTCTACATCCCTCCCTGTTATCCTGCCCATTCCACTCCCTGGATCCGCTTCCCCTTCAGCCCCCTCTTTCTGCTCTACAGCCAGGACTCCAGACTTCCTGGGCTGCCACTTAACTCTCCTCCAGACTCAAGACATTTAACACCTTGGCCCATCTTCTTTCTTGACCTTCCATATCCCAGTCACTACAATGAGGGGGTGTTTCCACAAAGAGATGTTCTCTTTGTGGGAGACAGATGAATCTTAATGAGAGCTGAGATCAGTAAACCAGGAGAGGTGGGTCCCAAGTCATGTGTTACAGTGAAGAAGTTTACCCAAAGAGGGTTAGGGTTGCCTGAGACCCCAAAATACCAACCTGCCTGGTCCTGCCGAAAGAATTCGACTCAAGTCTTCTCAGCTAAACAAAAGTAAAGTTTACTGGAAGTTCATTTAAAGCTCACCATGTGCGGTAGACTCTTAAGGAGCCAGTCTATGCTAGGTCATTCTATGGGGCTTTCACACAGAAAGTCTGTGCTATGGACTTCTGTGGCAGTCTCACACCACATGGAAGGGAGATGCGATGCTTATATACAGAGAAATCTAGGGGTGGTCTACAGGAGGAGTTTGGAGAGGGTCTTCAGGAGGAGTCAATGAGGTCAGATTCCAGTAATGAGTTTGGGGAGGGTCTTCAGGAGGAGTTAATGAGGTCAGTGCAAGACAGGATTGATGTTTTTGATAGGCTCAAGGGTGGGAAGCAGATGGACAATGGACGGCCAGGCTAGTAACAGAGGTTTGGGCCCAGCCACAATGAAAAACTGATGGCCTCTGCAAATGCCTCATCAAGTGGGAAGAATCAATCAGACTTCATGGGATTTCCCAGAGCCTGTACCTCAAAGATTCAAGGACAACTCAAGGGGTTTCCCAGAGCCTGTACCTCAAAGATTCAAAGAGAACTAAAGGGGGGGGTCCCAGAGCCTACACCTCATCAACAGGACATGTTATACACCTTCTCTACCCACTTACATAAATCTTCACATCTGCCTCTAAGTCCAGAGGTTTAGCTGTCACCTGATTAAGCAACTGAAATCCTTCACTAGGAGGCCCCACTTATTACCCAGGTTCTAATGGGAAGGGGAGATTTGCAGAAAGCAGGACACGTTGGTCCCGGGGCACAGGGAGAGCAGGAAATTAGGGAAGAGGCCAGAGAAGGACTGAAGGTGAGATTGCTGTTGGAGATGCAGGAGCTCAATACCCCAGCACAGAATCCTTCCCGGTCCTTCTGGCTTTATTTAGAACAAAAGTAAAGAGAGTCGCCACCCTCCTGGGCCTTATCTGGCAACGGGCAGAGGTGGGCAGGGAGGGGCTCAAAGACTGAAAAGACGATAGGCTGGGGCATCATAGCGCCAATGCAATATTTACAGGGCCCACAATCACCAGAAAGACCGTGACTTTAAGTATCGCAGAACGTTGGGTCACAAAATATGCCAAACTCTCCAGGTAGAGGACAGAACGGAAACATCTCTTTAGACCCCAGCAAACCCAGTCCCCAAACCAGTAAGCCGATCCCACCAGAGAACCACAGACATTCAGAACAATAACGCTGACAGCCAGAGCATCCCTCAGCCTTCCCACACACCAACACAAGATCGATGTTTACTCACCAACCTCTCTCTCCTTAACGAGCGTCCTCTGTCCCTGCTTCTCTCGGGCTCTGAATCAGCTTCCGGAGGGCTCCGCTTCCCTTCAGCAAACCCCTCCCACCACAGGCTCCATGTGACCACATTGAGCCTATGAAGAGGCAGAGTTTACTCACATTGGAGAAGCTTCCTGTGGGCTGTGCGTCCCTTCCGCAAACTCGGCCCACCACAGACTCCATGTGACCACATTGAGCCTATCAGGGACAGAGATCATCTTCACAGCGGGGAAGCTTCAAACTCCCCCTTAGGTCTATTCAGGGGGCGGAGAGACCTTCCGATTTCCATTCCCGTCTCAGGTACGGAGCCTCGGGCACAGGCTGACCCTCATCCTCCAGGTACAGGAGCAGAGTGAGATATGGCCGTTGTTCTTGTTATCGGCACTGAAGAAGAAAGGGACTCTAGGTGTGTGCGCGCGCGTGTGTTTTGTGTGCCTGTCTTTGTCTCTCTGTGTTTCTGTCTCTGTGTGTCTCTTCGTATCTTTGTGTCATTGTGTGTCTAGGTCTGTGTGTGTCTCCGTGTGTTTCTGCATGTGTCTGTGGGTATGTATGTCTCTGTGTCTTTGTGTGTCTGTGTGTCTCCGTGTGTGTGTCTCTCTCTGCGTGTGTGTGTGTGTGTGTGTGTGTGTGTGTGTGTACACTTCTACGTCTGCTTGTCTTGGTAAAGCTCCCTGCTCCGCTGAGAATTAAGAGCTTCCCCCCCCCTTCCCAGGGGAACTCAGGGATTCTAAGAGAGGGTGGCAATCTAACCATGGGGACAGTCCTGTGGGTCCTCTCCACCTCCACCAAGCAGAATGCCGAGCTTCCTTTGAAACCCAGCCCAGGGTCTGTCCCATTGGTAAAGCCTCTGCTCCCCTCCTATCTGTGTCTGTGGCCTTTGAAGAAGCACCCCCTCCCCAGAGGTCAGGGGCTGTATTCTGTGCTGTAGCACAGTGGGAGAGCAGCATCATTACATTCCCAATTGTAGTAATTGGCAACAAATGGCCTCCAGGTCACTAATAACGACCCACTGTGAGTGAGCCAGGTAGGGCCCCTAGAATGCAGGTGAGAAGCTTCAGACAACAGGAGTTTGGGCGACTGTCCTCGTTCCTGCTGCTACCATGTTATCCCATCCTAACAGGGACTCTCTCTACTGGCACCACGGACAGTGAGGCTTGAGACTGGGGCACCACATTTAATACATGCTTTTTCTATCCATTCGTAATAAAATCTGCTTTGCCACTACTCCTAGGTATGTCAGTCTCTGCCCCAATACTCCCGCTTAACTCGAGAGGTCAAAGTTGCTCAGTTCTATGAAAATCTAAAACATTTACTAGGGAAAAAAGGCAGAGGTATGAAGTTCTACACAATCAGTCAAACTATGACCTGGAGCTGCCCAGATCATGAGGCTCTTGTTACAAAAATCAGGCTCAAATTGAAGAAAATACAGGAAACCATCAGAACCTACAGATATGACCTAACTAACATTGCTTCTGGATAAGATCTGGAAGTGATGCACAGATTCAAGGGATTAGATCTGGTAGGCAGACTGCCTGAAGAACTAGGGACAGAGATTCTTAATATTATACAGGAGGCAGCAACTAAATATATCCCAAAGAAAAAGAAGAGCAAGAAAGCGAAACGGCTGTCTGACGAGGCCTTACAAATAGCTGAGGAAAGGAGGAAAGGGAGAAGATATACCCAAGTGAATGCAGGATTCCAGAGAATAGCAAGGAGAGATAAGGTTTTCTTAAATGACCAAAGCAAAGACAAAGAAGAGAACAACTGACTGGGAAAAACAGGAGATCTTTTCAAGAAAATCTCAGCTATCAAAGGAATATTTCCTGCAAAAATGGGCATTAAGACTTCTGGAGCCAAGATGGCAAGGTGAGGCAATAACTTGCCTGAGCTCTTCCAAATTCTTTTCCAAATAACTTTACAATAATGGCTCAGAACCAGTTTCTAAATACTGAAGCAGATTACCAGCCTAGCATAGCCTGGAGGATGAGCAGGAAACGTGTCTCACTAACAGTGGGAGAAGGGTACAGTTAAGAGAGCTATAGAACAGGCTTCACCCTAGGTGGCCATGGAATATTTTAGGGGAGTAATGAGAAATCTTCTGATATTGGAGGTAAGTTCAATCCATTTCTAGGGCTTCATACAGTGTATGAAACATGCAATGTCTGGTGAGGTGTGGGCTGCAGGGAGAGTTCATCCCTCATTAATTAGATCTGTAAATTTTATCTCCAGGACAATTTCTCCAATTTACACACATGTATGAGCTTAAGGTCAAGGCCTTCCCACAATTAATGCTTTTATAAGACTTCCCTCGAGGGTGAATATTGTGGTATCTAGTAACCTGCCTCTTCCAAGAAGAGTAAGGTCCTCATTGAATACATTGATAAGTCTTCTCTCCACTGTGAATCTGTGACATAAAGGGAGAGATGATCTCTAGCTGCAGAGCTTCCAAAATGAGTGCTGAGAGGGCTTGCACAGAAGATGAACTTTCTGATGTCTAATAGGGCTACAATACATCTGAATGTCTTTCCACATGCATAACAGCATTATGGTTTCTGTATCCTGTGAATTCTGATGGGAAATAAGGTATTAGTTTGGTCTAAATACATTTCATATTGATTATGTTAATGAGGAATGTCCTCTAGAATGGATTCCCTGATGAGAGAAAAGTGATTATCTTATATAAATAATAAACTATTGAATAAGGACTAAGATTTCCCCCCTTTCTACTTCAATTAAAAAATCAACCCCTAAGAAAATTAAGAGACCAATTTTCCTAATGAATATCGATAGAAAAATTTTAAATAAAATGTTTGCAAAAAGATAATAGCAACTTATCACAAGAATAATGCACTTTTAACAGGTAGGATTTATACCAGGAATGCAAGGATGGTTCAATACAGGAAAAATATCAGCATAATTGATCATATAAATAACAAAATTAAGAGAAACTTTATGATTATCTCAATTGATGCATAAAAAGCTTTTGACAAAATACAACACCTATTGTTATTAAGAAACATTACAAGGAGCAGCTAGGTAGTGAAGTGAATAGAGCACCAGCCTCAGAGTGAGGAGGACCTGAGTTAAAATCTGATCTCAGACAACTAACACTAGCCATGTAACAACCCCAATGGCCCTGCCTTCCCGCATCCAAAAAGGAAAAAAAATTACAGTAGGGCAGCTAAGTGGCACAACGAAGAGATCACTAGCCCTAGAGTCAGGAAAGAGGATCCAAGTTCAAACCCAACCTCAGACACTTGACAGTTGCTAGCTGTGTGACCTTGGGCAAGTCACAACACCAACTGACTTACTGAAAAAAAAAAAGGCAAAACTCCAAAAGAGCATAGGAGTAAGTGGAGCCTTCCTTAAAATGATATGTAGCATCTAGCTAATACCATCAGCAAATATTATATGTAATGGGGATAAGCTCAATGCATTTCCAATAAGATTGGAGGTGAAACAATGATGTCCATTATCATCACTGTTATTCAATATGTTACTAGAGATGTTGACTTTGCCAACAAGAAAAAGAAGCTGAAGGAATTAGAATAGGCAAAAAAGAAACTAAGTTATGACTTTTTGCATATGACATGGTATACTTTGAGTATAATAGAGAATCCAGTAGAAAAATACTTGAAATAATAAACAATTTTAGGAAAGCTGCAGGATATAAAAAAAACCACAAATCATCAGCATTTCTACCTATTACTATGAAAGCCCAACAGCAAGAGATAGAAAGAGAAATTCCTCTTCAAATTACTATAGACATTAAAAGATATTTGGGAGTCCACCTACCAAAACAAACCCAGGAACTACATGAACATAATTAAAAATCAGTTTTCAGAAAAATAAAGTCAGATCATAATAATTGGAAAAACACCAGCTGCTTGTGGGTTGGCTGAGCGAAAATAATAACAATTACAATTCCACTTATTATACTTATTCCAATACATACCAATAAAACTACCAAAAAATTAACTTATAGAGCTACAAAAAAAGTTATCATAATTCATCCAGAAGAAGAAAAGGCCCAGAATATCAAGGGAATTAATGAAAACAAATAGTAGGGAAGGTGGCCTAATCACACAAGAACTTGAATTGTTGTATAAAGGAGCAATCATCAAAACTACTTGGTACTCACTGAGGAATAGAGGAGAAAAACAGTGGGACACGTTACATACAAAAGAGTAATCAATGATAGTAGCAATCTACTGTTTGATAAAACTCAAAGACCCCACCTTCTGGGATAGGAAATCACTGACTAAAAAGTGCTGGGGAAACTGGAAAACAATATGGCAGAAACTAGGCATAAACCAAGGTCTGACACCATATACCAGGATAAATTCTAAATGGGTACATGATGTAGGTATAAAGGCTGACACTATAAACAAATTAGGGGAGCAAAGAAGAATTTGTCAGATTTATGGAGAATGGGGGAATTTATGACCAAACAAACATAGAGAACATTATGAAATGGAAAACAGATAATTTTGATTCTAAAAAAATCTTAAAATTTCTTGGACAAAGCTAATGCAATAAAGATTAGGAGGGAAGCAAAAAACTAGCAAAGAATTTTTACAACTAGTATCTCTGGTAAACACCTCATTTCTAAAATATGTAGAACTGAATCAAATTTCCAAGAATACAAGTCATTCCCCAATTGATAAATGGTAAAAGGATATGAACAAGCAGTTTCCAGAGGAAGAAATTAAAGCTATCTGTACTCATGTGGAAAAAAATGATCTAAACCACTATTGATTAGAGAAGTGCAAAGCAAAATAACTCTTAAGTACCTTATGACACTTACG
This sequence comes from Pseudochirops corinnae, assembly GCA_028646515.1. Lineage (NCBI taxonomy): Eukaryota > Metazoa > Chordata > Mammalia > Diprotodontia > Pseudocheiridae > Pseudochirops > Pseudochirops corinnae. The sequence continues at coordinate 29,961,317 of CM053585.1, read as the reverse complement.
AGATTGCCTAACAATGCAAAACAGAAAATGATACATGTTGGAAAAGATGTGGCAAAGTTCGAACATGAATTCAATGTGGGTGCAGTTCTGAACTGATCCAAAAATTCTGGAGAACAATTTGGAACTCTGCAAAAAGGGCTACAAAAGTGTGCATACCCTTGGACCCAGCAATACCACTTCTCGGTCTGTAACCCAAAGAGATCACAAAAATTTGGAAAAGGACCCACGCACAAAAAATATTTATAGCAGCTTATTGTGTGGACCAAGAAATGAAAATCAAAGGGATGCCCATCAATTGGGGAATGGCTAAAGAAGTGGTGGTATATGAATATGATGGAATACTACTGTGATATAAGAAAAAATGAATAGGCAGATTTCAGAGAAAACTAGAAAGACTTCAAAGAACTAATGCTGAGTGAGGGGAACAGAACCAAGAGAACGTTATACACTGTAACAGCTAGTGTATGAGGACTGATTTTGATAGAGTTAGCTCTTCTCATCAATGCAAAGACCTAAAACAATTCCAAAGGACACATCATGGAAAATGCCCTCCATATCCACAGAAAGAACCACAGAGTCAGAATGCAGAGCAAAGAAGACTATTTTCTTTTTAAATTTTATTTTGTTATTTTTTTTTGCCTTCTCATGGTTTTTCCCATGTTACAATTCTTCTATGCAACTGACTCAGAAATTGTATTTAACGGGAATGTATGTGTAGAGCCCATATCAGATTGCTAGGAATCTCGGCGGAGGGGGAGGAAATTTAAAACTTAGGGAAGTGAATGCTGAAAACTAAAAATAAATAAACAAATAGGAGGAGGAGCGAAGAAGCTAAGCCCTGTAGGTGATTCAGGCAGCCTTTGAAGGGAAGGGCTGATGATGAGATGAAATCTTGGACAAGAATTAGACAACTAGGAGAGTTTAGATATGACCAAAAAGTAAAGGCTCTAGAAGAATGCTGGCCCATGTGTTTTAGTCAGGTAAGAGAGGGAGTGGATTTCCCCTCTTCTCTAGATTGCCCCCAAACAATGGTGATCTGGATAGAGATAAGTCTCTTTGTCCAAAGTTGAGTAGAAGTCATGTCCTCTAGTCCCTCCTTAGAACAAGTCCACCTCTCATTATAATATTTATTCTGATTAATTTTTAAGCAAGCAGAATTAACTTATGCCTGTTAGTAACACCTTAATGAAGGGTAAATAACTGTTGAGAGGCCTCCATGATTCATCTTTGGTTTACAAGAGATAGTTAAATGACTGTTCTTTTATTAATTATTCACTAGCCATAATTTGATTACCTAGAAATTACGTGTCTTGGATTTTGTTTTCAACAGATTTGTATAGTAAGGTGAAAGTGTACATAAGAGGATTTATCACATTAGGTTTCTCTCCATTGTGCATTCTCTCATGTGCAGCAAGACTGGAGCTTCTTGTAAAAGCTTTTTCCATATTTGTCACACTCACAAGATGTGGATTCTCTGATGTTGAGCAAGACCAAAGGTCCTTCTAAAAGCCTTTCCACACTGATTACATTTATAGGGTTCTCTGATATTGAGCACGCTGGGAGTGTTGTCTGAAATCTTTTCCACATTGATTACATTTATAAGGTTTCTCACCAGTGTGGGTTCTCTGATGTACAACAAGGTGGGAGGTTAGTATGAAACCCTTTCCACATTGCTTTCATTTATAAGGTTTCTCTCCAGTATGTATTCTCTGATGTCTAGCAAGATCCAAGTTCCTTCTAAAAGCCTTTTTGCATTGATTACATTTATAATCCACTGTGGGTTCTCTGATGTATAGCAAGATAAGAGGTTGTTCTAAAAGCCTTTTCACAATGATTAAATTTATAAGGTTTCTCCAGTGTGGATTCTCTGATGTACAGCAATCTGGGAGCATGATCTGAAGGCCTTTCCATATGAATTACATTTATAAGGTTTCTCTCCAGGGTGGGTTTACTGATGTTTGTCAAGGTAGGAGTGTCGTCTCAAAGCCTTTCCACATTGATTACATTTATAAGGTTTCTCTCCACTGTGGGTTCTCTGATGTGCAGCAAGAACAGTATTCGTTGTAAAAGCTTTTCCACATTGATTACATTCATAAGGTTTCTCTCCAGTGTGGATTCTCTGATGTACAGCAAGTTTGGATTTTAGTCTGAAAGCCTTTCCACATTGATTACATTTATAAGGTTTCTCTCCAGTGTGGATTCTATGATGTACAGCAAGGCTGGATTTTAGTCTGAAAGCCTTTCCACATTGATTACATTTATAAGGTTTCACTCCAGTGTGGATTCACTGATGTACAGCAAGCTGGGAGTGTAGTCTGGAAGCCTTTACATATTGCTTGCATTCATAAGCTTTCTTTCCTGTGTGGATTCTCTAATGTGCAGCAAGATCAGAGTTCCTTCTAAAAGACTTTCCACATTGCTTATGCTCATAAGCTTTCTCACCAGTGGGGATTCTTTGAGGCTCAATAAGGCTGGAGCTTTCTGTGAAAAATGTTTTTGAATTTATCACATTCATAAGTTTTCTCTCCACTGTGGGTGCTCTGACGTACAGCAAGACTACAGCTGCAACTCCAAGCCTTCCCACACTGATAACATTCATAAGGTTCCTTATCACTGTGAATACTGTGATGAATAATGAAGGATGAGTCTTTACCACGTACATGACACTCAAGTGGTTTCTCTCTGGTACTAATTTTTTGATGGTCGATCAGGGATGATCGTTGACTCAAGTCCTTCTGAAAGTGATGACAAGCATAAAGTTTCTCGCCTGTGTGGATTCTGTGAAATACAGCACAGATTTGTTACCCAGTGAAGTCACAGGGACCATCACTCATGAAGCTTTCCTGGTAAGTTTCTTTGACACAAATGCTTAGATTTTCAATAATCTCTTTTCTTTAAGGTCTAATTTCTCCTTCTGCAAGAAACAAAAAAAACATGTAGAGATGCATGTACACACAGACCTAATAATTACCATCCCTTCCCTCCATTTTGAGAAAGGAAACAAACTGATGTACATCTTACGCAGGCTAAGAGAAAACTCTTCGAAGTTCAAGGGACAGAATGATTTGAAAATGCCATTAGCCCACATCTGCAGGATAGCTTGGCTTAGAAGGAGCTTCACATACAATCACATCAGATCTTGACAAACACCTATGACACTGGCAAACCCAGCATTCCCAAGTGAGTCCATGACCTCAGAATTGCTGAGTGAGCTGAGTCCCAGCAGCTGAGACTAGAGCTCCAGCCCTGCAAGTGGACATTTCCTCTCCATGGAATTGGATGGACTTTCTCTATTTTATTTACCTTTCTCTTGTTTTGGTTTTTAGAAAAAATATTTTATTATTCGATGCTGACCTGTTCTCTTTCTCTCTCTGAGTTTTCCTACTCCCTGAGATACAATCCTCAAATTACGCCAGTCAATAACCCGACATTGGGGTTTGAAGTTCAAGAGAAAAGAAGAGTTAATCAATGTGGAAAAGTTCAATGTTGCTTTATTTTAAGAAACTGACACAACAACCCCCAACCTTGAACAACCACCATCATGATCAGCTATCACCATTGGACCAGATCCTTAAGCAGCGAGAAGCTTAAGACCCATTAAAGGCCAAGATGACAATTCACTTTTATTAGGAATAAAACATTTTTAAATTAAAGTACGTACATTTTTAAGACATAATAGTGTTCTACATGTAACAGACAAGAGCTCTGGAACTGAACTTGCAATACCTCAGGGGTCTGCCTAGAATTCTCATTCTTATTTTCATTTTACTCTGTCCTGCCTAATTCTACTCTCCTTCTTAAAGCATTTCCAGCCTCACTTCTTCACTTCCCTTATATCCCACAAAATGAGATTAACCACGCTGCTTTTCCTTTGCTCCTCTTTAGATACTGCTGAATGGAGATAGAAAGGAAATCATAAAAGCTGACTGCCTGGTTCCACTCCAAATTGAGGGTACATAATTTCAGTGTGGACCCAACTATCACAAGGCTATACTTTGACATCTGCCCGACTGACTCCCTTGGGGTAAACAAGGGGTGCAATGGATAAGAATACTGGTTAGGGACTCAAAAACAACTCCAGCCTCAGACACTTAATGCTTCACCCTGGGCAAGTCACTCAGACCTCCTGCCCTTGGTTAGCTCATCTGTAAAATGAGCCTAAAAAGGAAATGGAAAATCACTCCATATCTCTACCAAGAAAACCTCAAATGGGATCATGAAGATTCAGAAATGACTGAAAACCATATAACTGTCTCCCTTTCTCATTCAACATAGCAGTTTTTCCAATTCTTTTCATTCTTTCCCAAATATCCCTTATTGCTTGCTCCCATTGTCCAGCCCCACACACCTTCTCAGCAAAGTGCCTTCTATTTTTTTACAGAAAAAATTATCTCCTCATCTCCCATATGTTAAGTGCATTTTCTTTCCTTTATGATATCACAACCAGATGAAATGGTCCCCGTACTACTAGCCAAAGCAAACTCCTTTCCATATGTAAATCATCCCATTCCAAGACATCATCTTCCTCAGTACACTGCCTGGACAGCATCCCCTTTTTCACTACTTTTCAGTCTTTCCCACACTGATGACTCCTTCTCTCCTGGTACAAAGAAAACTATTTCTCCCTAATCCTCAAAACACAGTCACTTGATCCATTCAACAATAGATATTTTCCAATCTCATTCTTCTATCTCACGGCTAAACAGCTGGAAAAACCCATTTACAACTGGTGACTCTAATTCCTTTCCTCTACTTTCTTTCAAATTCTCTGGAGCCCAGCTGCTGATTTCATTGTTCAACTGAAATTCCTGTTTCCAACATTACCAAAAATCTCAAGGTTACTAAATCCATTGGCCATATCTTCATGCTCATCCTTCTTGCCTTCTCTGTAGCCTTTGACCATCAATCACCCATATCCCTCTCTTTCTCCCCCTCTCCCTCTGTTTTAGTGACAGTCCAATTATTGTTCCCCAAACCCAAATCATTCTCTTTCCTCCAACCCTCTCATGTTCTTACTTTCCTAATTCTTTCCAAAGCATCCTCCCAATAGTGCAGACTCACAAATAAGATATCATGCATTCCTTCCTGACTTTCACACTGCTGATTCTCACATTCAATCTCCTACAGTAATACCACCTAGGTAACGTCTCTGCCATAGATCAACCTTTCTCTCAACACTGCCACTGCCTGAGTTCAGGGCCCAAACACTTCACACCTGATGTATTGCTAGAACCTGCCACTGGCTCCAGTTACCTCAAGTCTCCCCCCACTCTAGTCATTCCTCCACCCACTTATCAAAGATCACTTTCCTAAACTTCTTGACTGACCATGTCACCATGACCTCAACAACCTCTGGAGGCTCCCTAGAAAAAGGATCAAGTAGAGAATCCTCTCTATGGCTATTAATCACCTACTCCTCCCCGACTCTTCTTATTGTCTTTCACCTCAAATCCCCAGTAATCATGCTAGAACCCAGTGGCATGGGCCTCCCTTCTGTTCTGTGAACAGGGCTCTCCACCTCCTGGCTCTGTGGTCTCTTTGCCATTTCCATGCCTACAATGCTCACCCTGGCTTCCCTGAAACTGCAGCCATAGCACACCTTCCTCAACAAACCTTTCCACTCCTCCTTTACTTTAGTGCTTTCACTCTTTCAATGAGCTCCAATTTGTCACGTCCATAACAGGATTCTACATTGTTGTTGGCACGTCATCTGCCCCACCAGTCTGTGAACTCCAGGAGAGCAGGGGATCATCCTAGGATCTTTTTATATCCCTGGTGCTTAGCAGAGCACATAGGAGAAACTTAATCAACATTCACTGACTTGAAAAAAAAGTCTAAGAAAGGGCCCATCATAGAAAGCCTAATTCCCTTTGGCACTTTCTATGCCCTCAAATCCCAAATAATGACTTTTGAAAATAATCACATATTTATCACTGAGAGACTTAATTGCCAGTGTCCAACTTCCTTATGTTACAGAAAGGGAAACTGAGACAGTGGGGTTTACTGACTTGGCCATGGACCCACTGCTAAAAGCATCTAAAAAAGAATTCTACATCAGGGTGTCCTCTCACCAAATTTAGCACTTGCTTTGCCACAAGGTGAAGAAATGACAGCTCTCATATACCTGCTTTCACCTCACTCAGCTGGACAGCAGCTCCTCAGGTCTTCTTTTTCCACCATCCATTGAGCTTCCCTTTTTTTAAGAGAAGAATTCAAATATTCTCTGGGAACTGGAAGCCCTGAGCATGGGAAATTAGGGATGAGCATGGAGAAAAACATGGAATTTATACAAAGCTACTCAATTTCGAGAATCACTCCATCATGTTCACACATAGCTGGCTTATTCTATCATTAATGGTTGAAATGCAAGTAACCAAATTACGAACTGCCAGGTCAGCCTTGAGTATGAACAAATTAGACCTTGACAAATCACCTTTGGCTCTTGACTCCCACCTGACTCCTCACTCCCTGCAATGTATAAAAACACCTTGTTACTCTTATTTCAGGGAATCACTGTTTCTTCTCGTGGGATTCTCTTGCTGGGGAACTCAAAGAACTTGAGTTAGTCAAATTCTGGTTCTTGGTCAGTCTTTTATTCCTCCCCTTGATAAGGGCATGTAAGCAAGGTGCACAAGATGGTTGCCAGAATCCTTAACCATGGTTTCCATAATATTTGTTTTGGGAAACTTCAGGAAGGGTTGGGGGAGAAGATTGTGGAGTCAATTTGGAATCAGAAAATTTTATCTTGGTTCACCTTCTTCATAGGAGGATGGACTCATTGCATAGTTTTCATTATGTACAAATTATAGGCAGCTGGTAGTACAGTGGAGAGAGCCCTAGGCCTAGAGTCAGAAATGCCAGGGTTTAAATCAAGCCTCAGACAGTTTATTGCACGTGTGCCTCTGGAAAAGTTGCTTAACCTGTTTCCTTCACGTTTCTCAACTGTCAAATGGGGATAATAAAAATCACTGAAAAACTAATATGTTAAAGCACTTAGCACAGCAGCTGGTGAACAGGAGTGAATAAAAAGGTTTATTCCCATCCTTCCTTTCCCACCATCTGTGCTGGAATGTGGAGGCAAAGCAAACAAACATTAAGGAGAAATGTAATGTACTGGGCACAACTAAGAACTGTATGTTATAAATGGATGTTTCACAAAAAGAAGAATAATCTAAATAATTGGCCCTTCCTAAAGAGGAAGAGGGTAGAGGGAAAGGCTGCTTAAGCAGTTTTCAGAGATTTGGCAGAAATAATTCAAATCCAGGGAGAGATTGAACTAAATAATCGATGGGATTAGTTCAAAATCTGAAATGTTTCAACACTGATCTCATCTTTGATCTCAAGCTACCTAAAATTGGCAAGACACAGCTTCAGTAGCAACAAGGAAACCTTCATATTATCTTAACACAATGTACTGACCTTTCATAGGAAAAGCAGGCAGTAGGAGGGACCCTATGTCTTGGAAACAGGAGACTAGCACTTTTCTTTTTATTTTAATTGATAAATGCTCCAAAGCCAGCACACTGAGGCATCAAGATATTGATTCCTTTTGATAGAAGACTCAAGAGTGGCCAGGGAAAATATTCTTATCCAAGGAGAGAAGGTTCCAAGTATTCTCTAGCATGACCTCCTTGTACGACTTCTTCTGAGGATAGTTTAAGAGGCTCCAGTCCTCTGGGGTGAAGTCCACAGACACATCCTGGAATGTCACTAACTTCTAAACCAACAAGAGTCACAAGATTTAGACATGAAAAAAGACTCCAGAATTCATGGATTGTAACCCTCATCAACTGAGAAGAGGAAACTAAAGCACAGAAAGGGGATTTACCTACATCCTTATTGAGAATCAAAGTCAACCCTTACAACCAGAGTCACTAAGAGCTAGATGAAATACTGAAAAAAGTATTTAATATGATGAGTTGAATAAAGGTGAGGAATGTCTTATTATGGACAGTGTCCTTCTTTGGAATCTGGGACAAAGTTTGTGCTTTATCTGTGAGATAGGCAGATCTCTGGAGGAGAAAGAAAGATGATGTGATATTTCTTACATATCAGAACTGATAAAAGTAATATGGAATAAATAAAATTCTGTGAATTTTGTGAGAAGCTGGCAAGTACAGAGTATTGGCAGGAGGCAGAAGGGGTAGAAGTTTTGATTATAGAAATAAGAAGACAAAGAGATGATCTAGTTAATTTCCTGAGAGTCTGAAACAAAGTCTTACCTAGAGAAAGCATCAACAGGATCCATGAGTCACATTAATGACAATCTGCATCAAAGTGAGGGATATTAGACTTTCTGGCCAAGTTATCTGTGATTACACTGAGGGCTTGAGTGTCACTGGGACATGATTTGTCATGGTCAACACAACTTAAGGCTTCACTTTATGATTCTTGATTTGGCAATAACATATATGTCCTTATTATAATAATGACATCAAGGTACATAG
>CM053585.1:29935198-29952370 GCA_028646515.1 Pseudochirops corinnae | reverse complement strand
AAGCACAACGGTACCCCATCACCTGGCCAGCTCAGTCTGCAGAAGGCCAAAGTTTAGAGGCAGAGAACAACCCCTAGCACCCAGAGATCCTCATCCCAGGTCCATCCACAGACCAGATCAGCATCAGCAAAGATGGAATCTAAGAGAGCCAAGAGAGCTTTATCCTGTTCGATGTAAGTTGGCCTTTGCAGTGCTGTCAGCAGAGCAGAAATTGTCCTCCTGGTTCTGCTCATTTTCTCCTTCCTCAGACCATGTATATCTTCCCAGGTCTCTCTGAATCCCTCTCTTTTACCATTTCTTAGTTCAAGTAGATCAGCATTTAGAAGGAGGCTGCTCTGGGGCAAGCACTGAGCTAACCTTCTGGGGATGCAGGGAAAGTTTAAAAAAATATTACAGCCCCAACCCTCCACGAGCTCACACCCAAGTCTAATTGGGAGGAAACATCTCATCAGCTGTGTCCAAACCAGTTCTCCACAGTATAGATGGGAGGCAGCATGAGATGGACGACTCTGTCACTTTGATGAACCAGGAAAAGCTTGTTTTCAGAAGGTGAGATTTTAGCTGAGATGTGAAGAAATGAAGCCAGGAGACCCAGGTGAAGTGACAGGACATTCCAAGCATGAGAGATAGCCATTGGAGAGACCATGGAGGAGGGTGTTGGTGAAGGATCAGCCATGAGGCCAGTGTCCCTGGGTCAGAGGGAATTACCAAATTGTGAGAAGAATGGCAAGGTTAAGGGGCTGGTTTTATGGTGTCTGCTATGTGCCAGGAGGCACATAAATATTACCTTATTTGATTCTATTGTGAGAATTGTCAGAGTTCTTGCTAAGGGCAGCCAGAATAAGGCAGGGTAGGGTGCAGATAGACATTCAGCTGTGGTGTATTTATCCACTCAGTGGGACACACTGCAGGAGTGAATGATAGATGTTTACACTATTTATTTTATTATAATAATATTATTATTACACATCTAATGTTTCTTTGAATGTAATTATTTTCTAATTTGAAAAAATAATCCCTAGAGCTGATCTAATTGTGTCCTTAGGAAATGGACTCCTCTTTTGAACTCAATGCTGCTAAATCATGAATTGAGCTGATAGACTATATGGCTACAGAGTTTAAAAACTTACGTATACAGTGAGATATATTTTGCTTCAAAACCAATAATGTTAATAATAATAACAACTTTCTATTTGGGAAAAGTGAAAAAGGAGCTTGTAAATTCTCCTTGTCTGGGAAATTCTTAGGGGACCTGGAAGACAAGTACCTTGGGACAGTCTTTTGTGCAAGGCCAGAAAATCTTATCATTCTGGGAAAGAAGTTACCTAAAAAAAGTAATGCAGTGGTTTGGGAAAGATATTAAATTCCACTTGGAATATCACATATGGCAGCTACATCTTTGAGCCATCTCAGTCTTAGTGATGAGGCCCAGGCTCTGGCAGCCCTCTTGAGCTCTCCTTGAATCTTGGAGGTACAGACTCTGAAACCCCCCCATGAGTTCTGCTTGAATCTTCCCTTGGAAAGGCATGTGCTGGAGGTCTTAGGCCATAAGTTGTGGCTCAGCCCAGGTCTTAAGCCCTCCTTTGTTGGTAGCCTCCAGGACTTCCCACCCTTAATCACTCATTACTGGAGTCTGACCTCATCTGACTCCTCCTGAAGACCCTCCCCAGACTCCTTTTCTAGACCACCCCCTACATTCCTCCTACAACCTTTCTGTACATTGAATCCCATCTTCCCTCCATGTGTTATGAAAGCACCTTAGAATGACCTAGCATAGACTTACTCTGTGCTGCTTGCCCAATACAAACATCACAGATACCTAGGCTCCTTACTAGTCTACCCAATATGGTGAACTTTTAATGAACTTTTATTAAACTTTACTTTTCTTTGGCTGAGAGAATACTTGAGTAAAATTCTTTCGGCAGGACCCGGCATATTGCTATTTTGGGGTCTTGAGCAACTGTAACCCTCTTTAGCGCTAACGCTATCATTAGGAGATCCCAGCCTTGATTCAAATTGGGACTCCATATTTGAATATAATTTATACTGTCATACCTTAGAATGCAGAAAATACAAAAATGCCTCCAATTCCCATGATCTTGGGACTCACTAATGGTAATTCAACAAGCATTGATTATTTGGCAGGCTTTGTGCTTAGTGCTGCGGGTGCAAAGTTGGGGGTGAAACAGCCCCTGCCCTCAAAGAGCTCACTTTCTAAACTGAACCCATTGGTTTAGTCAAGGTAACAGGTCAACAACTTTGTTAAGAATCTAGTATCAACTAAGCAATTTATAGGCTGTTGGGATGCCAAGAACTTGGTATGGTTGATTTTTGTTTGGTATGATTGAATTTTGTTTCCACAGAAATTATATAAAAACATAAATTAGATGAAACCTGATTTCAAGTCATACAGATGGCTAAAGTCAGAGACAAAACTGCTTGTAGGAGACAGTGGGGGATGCTGCAGCCTGAAAAATCAGCACATCTGCTGCTTTCCTTTATTTTGAGAAGGCCTTCTTGGATTTAAATTGAGAACTGCTAGGCCAACGAATAAGGATTAGATCCATTATAAAGGGACTTTCACTGTAGATATCCTTGGTTTGAATCTTCCAGCCCAAGCTTTTATTGATTCTCCTAGGCTTCTAAGAAAATGCTTTCTTGGGCTAACTAGGTGAGTCACCGTAGGATTAGGGATTGGGTAAGGAGTGAAACATCAAGTCAACTAAGGGTCAGGATTTAATGAGAAATTCCCAGGCTGCCCCCATCAATGTCTTGGTAGATAGATCAAAGTAAGGAAGTTTGCATTATTTCTAAGTGTAGGATACATATAATAGGTGGGTAAGGGGTGTGAGGGATAATTTATATTGAAGTTTCCCCATTCTCAAAAATGAAATGTACAATGGCTTCAGTATTCACTATGCTTAGGGTTCAGGGCACTTGACCTTCCACCAGTCTGGGGCTTAGAGCAATGGAGACCCTCCCCCAGTGCCAACTGAGCGCAAGATATGCCACATAAGGTTAAGACTGCTTTCATTGGACACCCACATGTTTCTACTTTTTCTCTTGTTGGTAGTGGTGGGTCAGCCCCCCTACCAATAAGAGTGAAGGTCAGTTGCAGGGCTGAATTTTTGCATTAGAAGATTGTATAACCATGGGCTGGCTTCTACCTGTTGCTCTCTCCCTGCCGCCATGTGGGCAACATGGGCACAGTCCTTTCTCTTAAGAAAGAACAAAGACCTTTTTCTGACCTTAGATTCAGACTCTGAACTCTTTCATCTCACACAGTGGTAAATATCTTCGTGATCTTGTATGCAGCCAGTTCAGCCAGTACACATAGGTTCAAACTAAGAAGTTCTATAGGTGCAACTCGCTACTGTATCGAGAATGGAGAGAAATGTTTTACTAGGACCTGCAGTTCTTCCACTCGAGAGAAACAATGTTTTAAGGCTCCAGAGAGAAGAGATTTTAGAATTGGAGTCAAACACAGGCACCCAAGTACCCAGGTTCCATCATGAATCCCTTGCTGACCTAAGGTGATCAACCCCTCCATGTGTTGTTACCTTGACATACTATAATAGGCTCCTTTTAATTCTTCTAGTCCCAAGTTTTGCCTTTTTAATCAGGGTCAAAGCCTGAATGGAGAATTTACCAGGTCCTTTGTACTTTTCTCAAATACTGAATTGCTATAAACTAAGTATTAAGATTGCAGTTTGTGGAGTGGAAGATGAGATCCTTCACTGAGGATTCTCCCAGTAGTGAGACAAAAATAATACAGCCCTTCTTCCAGCGCAATCATTCGTCCCCTCTAGAGAGGTCATTCTTTTTCTTTGGCCACTCTTCTCCTGAATGGTTCTTCTCTTCCCCCCAGAGTAGCCCTTGGTGAGACAAAGAGACATAACTCTTATACAAAGTGTGTCAGTTTGAATCCCGACTGGTTTAGACCTGCCTGGTCTAGTCTACCTCCCCCTTTGTAGGTTTCTTCATATGACTGGATAGTGTGTTCTGACCTTTGCCCTCAGCACCTAGGCTCTTGCATACATCCTGTGCAGGATGATTTTCAAATCATTGATAGTTCCTGTAGAGTCTGTGGAATCTAACCTATCAGAATTTCTCACAATTGTTATTATTGATTTTAAAGCAAAATAGAACAGTTTGGAAACATTGTAACCACAGTCTTACAACTTAATCCATCATTTTGAAGAGGTCTACCCGCTTAGAGGGCTAGGGTTGCCCGAGATCCCCAAATACCAACATGCCCGGTCCTGCCGAAAGAATTGGACTCAAGTCTTCTCTCAGCCAAAGAAAAGTAAAGTTTATTGAAAATTCATTAAAAGTTAGCCATATGGGGTAGACTCTTAAGGAGCCTAGGTATCTGTGGTGCTTGTATAGGGCAAGGAGCACAGAATAAGTCTATGCTAAGTCATTTTAAGGTGCTTTCACACCCCATGGAGGGAAGGTGGGATCCCAGATAAAGAAAGGTTGTGGGAGGAATCTAGGAATCTAGAGAAGAGCTTTGGGGAGGGTCTTCAGGAGGAGTCAGATGAGGTCATACTGCAGTAATGAATTTAGGGAGGGTCTTCAGGAGTCAAGATGAAGTCAGACTCTAGTAATGATTGATCCAGGGTGGGAAGTTGCTGGAGGCTACTTAGAGACTAGACAGTGGTGGGCCAGGCCAGTTCAAGGGTGGGAATGGGAGCATCAAGGCTGGGAAACTGTTGGAACTAAGGAGGGCTAAAGCCCTGGGCAGAGCCACAGTTTAAGGCCCATGACCTCAGGCAAATGTGTTCCCAGGGAAGATTTTACTTTCCCAGAGCCTGTACCTCAAAGATTCAAGGAGCTCAAGGCTGTACCTCAAAGATTCAGGGAGCTCAAGGCGGCTCCCATAGCCTACACCTCATCAGTTTGTCAGCATTCAGATCAAGAGAAAAGTTCCTTTTCTGAGGATACACTTGCATGTCCTTCTAGACATCTTTTTTTTCCAAATTAAGAGCATATCTATAATGGGTTCCCTAGATCCCCAACTGTGAACAATTTGGAGCATTATCATAACATAAACAATGTTTACATATAAATGCCTGAAACAAAATTACCAGTCAAATAACATCACTTGGGTGATTGTTAGAATTATCTTAGATATAAAAACCACTTTGTGCATTTCTGCAATCAACACTCTGGGCTGGTTACTTTCAGAGAGTAGCAAAGGGTAATTCTGCTCCAGTTACATTGAATACTTACTCTTTCAGCTCCTAAACATAAGCCATTAAATGCTAGGTTTTAAGGGTACTTGACATTAAGAGTAGATCTGCCATCAGCTGACCCAACATCCCAGTTATCCTGCTGGGGCCAGACTTTAAAGGAGCTCAGATTCTAATTCAAAGTCACAGAGATGTGCTAATCAGACTGACTGCATTTTGTGAACAGACTCCATCCAGAAAATAATCTCTGCTTGGCTTTGAATTCCTTGCTAGCCTGGAAGTGTTCAGTTTGCTTCTTCCTTGCTCTCCCCCTCCCAACCCCTAACGTGCTGAATCTTTCCTCCACTAAGAAATTAGGTGGTCCAGTGATGGGGCTGGAAGAGTTCTCAGAGAGGACCAGCCTGGGGGGTGGTGGCCCGCAACTAATATGAGCTCTGGGGTGGAGTTAGAAGGCCTGGCCGGAGTCTAGGGTAGAAGAGGGGTCATCCCCATGGCCAAGGCATTCTGGGTGATAGGGGGCAAGACTTGGGGAGGAAAGCTAAAAAGGATCCTGAGTACCTGGCCCTGGATGTGATTGCAGGAAACAGCCCTTCCTGGGGGCAGCAGAGTGTGGGAGGACCCTCCCAGAGTGGGCTGGCTGAAAACTGGAACTTGTGCTGAGCTCTCTCTGCCTTCTCCCTCACAGCTGAGCTTTCTCTGCCTTCTTCCTTCAGAGCTGAGACCACACTGCCTTCACATGGACCTGAGATCTCTGCCTTGTGGATACCTGCTCTGTGGGTACAGGTACCAGGTAGATCTGAGAAGGCCTCTCACTTACCTGCTGGCTTCTACTGTCTGTCCATACCATTGGGTCTCCTACTCCTCTGACCACATGGTGAGTCCAGCTCTAGGTGCACCTCGAGCAGTCTTCCCTCCCTAGCCTGGCTACTGGACAAGCTTCCCCCTGCTAACTCTTTTCCAGACTCCCAGTCACTTCCTAAAAATCCATGGTCACCTTTTGCCAAAATTGAGACCTTACTCATAGAGACCCAGGAATCCTGTATTGATTAAATGACAAGTCAGAGACTTGAGTGAACCTTGAAGTGAACGTTTTGGAGGTAACCTAGAAGGGGTGTAAATGGGATTAAGGGGTTGGAAGTAGCCTGGACTGATCCAGAGATAACTGATAATGAAGGGTTCCACTGGGTCTGAGCCACAATGCCAGGAGAATTGAAAGGATTTTTGGGTAGTTGGGGATGTGTGGGAGAGTTCAGGAGCTGGGTTTACCTTTTGGGGTCCAGGTCCCATACCCAGTCAGGTGGAGATCTCTGAATTAGGAGCCACTGAGGCTGTGACTTTTCTACTCCTATCTGGGATCTCAAACTCCTTCTACCTCTTGTTTCTCTCAAGGATTGTCTGGGAAAGAAAAGGAATAAAAAAGGGTGGGACCATCTTTTCCCAGCAGGACCTTGCCTCTGGCTTTCATTCTCTGTCCTCAGGGCAGGGCCTCACCCCCTGTAAATCCCTGCAGGCCAGTCTGATACTCTGGGATCCTTCTCCCTCCCCTTCTCAGTCTACACAAGACCAAGGCCTGGCCCCAGCAGGGAAGCTGGAACAAGAAGGAATGGCCCTTGGGAGCTGCAGACCCCCATCCCAGGTGAGTGGTCTCTGTCTACAGACTTGACCAACATCAATTGAAGAGCCATTTCCATAGACCAAGAGGATTGTCTATGAGGCTGACAGTCCCCTACCTCTGAACTGTGTCTTTGCAAAAATAGGAAGGAAATTGAAAACAGTAGTAACTGCACCACCCTGTTCTCTGTACTTTGAATCCATTCCTGGTACTTTGACATCACAATCACCAACTGCCTCCTCCTGGTCCCACCCTCAATTGCTTCCCTCTCCTGTGCATGTTCTCAGTTTTCCCTTATGAACCCTGAGTCACAAGGAAGACCCCTGCACTCATTTCAATCTGCTGTGTAGAGCTTTTGTGTTTGCTTCTTTATCTATGCCTAGCAACCCTTCCCCTGATATCCACAGAATTGCTTCCCTCTCCCCTTTGCCTCTTTGACCAAGCTCTCCCTGCCAGACCTGGAAGACAGGATGCTCTGCTTAGTCTCCAGGGTCTGAGGTGCACAAACAAGTCTGTCTGGTGCACACTGACCCTTGTCCTGTAGCTATATTGACTTTCAAGAGTACACTGAGGGGCCAGTGAGGGGTGAAAGGAGCAAATACTGTGAGCAGGGCTGGGGGTGTTCCTGGCCTCCTACATATTTTGGTCCAGTGTTTGGGGAGAATACGGCCACTCAAGAAAACAGACTAAGTTGGTTTCTGGGTCACATTCACATGTTCAGAGGCCCTTACCAGAGGTGTTTGGACCAGGCCAAAGAAAAGAAGACCTTTAGCTGTTTGTTAATTAGCATTTGTTAAGGGCCTGGTACTTACCTTGTTAGAGAGGATATAGGAAAGGGCTGAGTTTGGGGAACTAGTCAAAGTTCTGGGAGTTTTCTTTTCAAATGGGTGAAAGAGGGGTACTGAAGGAGACCCTCAGTCCTTGTCAAAGAGGCCTCAGGCCCCTTTTGCCAAGATACAATGGAGTGACTCATTTTCTCCCCCAAATCTACTTTTGATCTATCTTCTTTCTTTTATTAATGGTTTGGAACATTTTTTTCATGTGGTTGGAGATACTTGGCAGTTCTTTCTAAGACTTTTTTGTTCATATCCTTTGACCATTTCAGTATTGGGGAATGGCTATTTATTATTTTTCAGTTGTTAGAGTCATGTCTGACTCTTTTTCATCCATGGGTTTTCTTGGTAGAGAAACTAGATTGATTTGTGATTTATTTCTTAAGCACATTTTACTTAGGAGGAACTGGAGCAAACAGTTTAAGGTGACTTGCCCAGGGTCACATTGCTAGTTAGTGTCAGAGGCTAAATTTGAACTCAAATCCTCCTAACAAGAGGCCTGATACTCTGCTTTATCTACTATGCCTCCTAGGCACCATTGGCTATTAAACTTTTTCTCCCCAATTACTTATAAAAACTTTATTAAATTTTGAGGTCGCCGTTCTCTACGTGACTCTTTCCTCTTATCCATTCCAGCATGGATTGTGCCAGCACAGATGTGGCCAGAGCAAGCCTCAGGGGACTGAATCAGTGGCAGATTTGGCAGTTTCCAGGCTTTTGAACCCCAAAAATCTAGATAACTTAGAAGGCAAGTAGGAAAGGTCTGTTGGGACCTGAGTGAGAGACAGTACGGTCTGGCCCCCATTCTGGGGCAGTGGAGGTGGCAGCAATGATGGCAGCTGCAGCAGGAGCTGCTTTTAAAATGCTTTGCCCACAGACAGTGGGAGGATCAAGTGGCTGATCACAGGGGAATTCCAGGGATCTTTTTGATGATGTTGAGGCAGTAATCTCTTGCCTTGCCCAGCTTGGATCTGGGTCGTAGTCCTGGGTGACAGTCCTGTAGTAAGGAGGAACACTGGCATAACAGAGCTTGTGTAGGCAGTAGAGAGAGAATCCTCCTCAGAGTTCCAAAGCAGAAAAGAGTAATTGTGGTCACTCGGAGATGAGAACAGATGCCAGGAACGGAATAAACACCTTCTGTTTGATCATACCATATTGGAGGAACTTAAAATTTACAGATAAAAGTATCTCTGAAAATGGTTGAACAAAAAACCCCTGAAACTCAGGACAGTGTATCTAGTGGAAACTGGAAGGAGAGTCTGACCTTAAAAAAGGGTCAAAAAGTAAAATAGTTGGTAGTGAGTACAGCCACCAAGTGTGGAGGTTGTTTGGTAGGAACTTAAGCAGTAGGAATGCTAACAGCCTGACTGATAAGCTGACTGAAGAGGAAATTGCAGAATTCAAGGAAACCTTTTCAGTATTTGACAATGAACTGTAAGGAGGTAATTTCAGCAGAGCCTCACAGAAGCTGGATTACAGGACAGCCTTAGAATTTCTGACTATGATGGTAAGAAAAATGAAAGAAGAAGAGATTAGAGAAGCATTGTGTGTATTGGACAAGGATGGCGATGGTTATATTAGTGAAGCAGAACTTTACAATGTGATGACAAAGTTTGGAGAGAATTCACAGGTGAAGAGGTTGGTGAAATGATCAGGGAAACAGATATTGATGGTGATAGTCAAGTAAACTATGAAGAACATGTACAAATGATGACAGCAAAGCAGATATTGTACAGAATGTGCTAAATTTTTTGTACAAAATTGTTTATTTTCTTTCTTTGTTACTTATCTGTAAAAGGTCCTCCCCCCTCCCCACTGTCAAAAGGATATGCATGTGTAATAATTAGGACTTCATTCCTCCATGTTTTTAATCTCCTTATCTATTCTTATTGTACTGAAACTTTATTTTGGAAAATTGATGAAGTAAAATATGCTGCATATGACTAACTCTGGATATATCTAAGCCCTTGTATACATCTGAACTCAGATTGAGTGGGTCAAATGAGGGAGCACCTGGGTTATAGCTTTCATTTTTTTTTTGAAAAGTAGTTTTCTTTAGGAGCTGTCATCATGTTTTGAAGTGTGGAGTTGTAATTCTGTGTATACTATTGACAGTGAACAATATGTATTTAAAGTTGCAGCATTACAAAATGTGTGTATGATCAAAGTAGTTGTATACTATTTTTTGTACTGCTGGTCCTTTAGCAGAAAGCATTTTCTTCTGTCGTTACTTGCTTTTAAAATTTTGTTTAGCCACTTATTTTTAAAAATCTGCTTGTGGTACAATTTGCCTCAAATTCATTCCAAAGTATATATTTGTTTTCCAATAAGAAATAATTACAAGAAAAAGGGAAATAATTGGATGGGAAAATGAACAAATTGGAAAAAAAAACCCTCAGACTACAGAATCTTACTCTGGTGACAAAGAATATCAACACATACATGCAGAAGAAGATAACAAAATCAAAGCCTGTATCTAAAGCCTCCAAGAAAAAAATGAATTTGTCTCAGGCCATGCAAGAGCTCAAAAAGGATTTTGAATATCCAGTAAGTGAAGTGGAGGAAAAATTGGGAAGATAAATGAGACTGATGCAAGAAAATCATGAAAAATAAGTCAACAGCATGTTTTAGGAGACCCAAAAAACTCAAGAAAATAACATCTTAAAAAAGAGACTTACTCAAATGTTAAAACTGGTGCAAAAAGCAAAAGAGGAGATGAAGAGTGCTTTAAAAAAACAGAATTGGCTAAATGGAAAAGAAGGTACAAAAGCTCACTGAAGGAAATCATTCCTTAAAAATTAGAGTGAAGTAAATGGAAGCTAATGACTTTATGAGAAATCAAGAAATTATAAAATAACAGCAAAAGGACGGAAAAAAATAGAAGACATCATCAAATATCTCAGTGGAAAAACAACTGACCTGGAAAATAGAGCCCGAATAGACAATTTAAGAGTTATTGGACTAATCAAAAGCCATGATCAGAAAGAGTCTTAGATATCATTTTGAAAGAATTTATCAAGCAAAATTGCCCTGATATTCTAGAATCAGATGGTAAAATAGAAATTATAATATTCCAACACTCACTTCCTAAAAGAGATCCCAAAAGGAAATCTCCTAGGAATATTGTAGTAAAATACTGGAATTTTTGAGTCAAGGAGAAAATACTTCAAGCAGGCAGAAGGAATCAATTTAAGTATAGTGAAAACACAATCAGAGTAACAGAAGATTTTGTAGCTTCTATATTAAGATATCAGAGGGCTTGGAATATGATATTTCAGAGGTAAAAAGAGATGGGATTAAAACCAAGAATCATCTACCCAGCAAAAATGAATACATTCCTTCCAGGGGAAAATGGACATTCAATGAAATAGAGGACTTCCAAGCATTCTTGTTGAAAAGATCAGAGCTGAGTAGAAAATTTTACTTTGAAATATATGACTCAAGAGAAACATGAAAAGGTGAACAGGGAAAGGAAATAATAAGGGACTGATTAAAGTTTATATGCCTATATATATGCATACATATGCTTACTGACAAACACACAAATTGACAGAGGGCACAGAGTGAGTTGAATATTAAGGGATGATATCTAAAAACTACAATTAAGGGGTGAGAGAGAAGAATGTGCTGGGTGAAGGACAAAGGGAGAAGGAGAATGGGGTAAATTATGTCCTTTGAAAGAGGCAAGAAAAAGCTTTCACACTGAAGCCAAAGAGGGGTGAGGTGAGAGGGAATGAGTAAACCTTACTCTCATTGCATTTGACTACACACTGAATTGGATTTTAAGTTACTTACCCTACAGGAAAGTAAGGGGGAAGGGCACAAGAGAGGGAGATGAGAGAAGGGAGGGTAGTTTGGTGGGGGGAAAGTCAGAAGCAAATACTTTTGAGGAAGGACAGGGTGAGATACAGGAATGAATACAATAAATGGGGAGAGGGATAGGATAGAGTTAAATATATTTAGTATTTGAAAACATGAATATTATGGAAGTGTTTTGCATAATGTGTGCATGTGAAACCTATATTTAATTGCATGTCTTCTCAGTGAAAGTGCAGAAGAAGAAGAGAGAGAATTTAGAAATCAATGTTTTAAAAATGTATGTAAAAAATTCTTTTTACATGTAACTTGGAACTAAGATGTATAGGCAATGGTCTATAGAAATCTATGTTGCCCTATAGGAAAATAGAGGGGAAGGGAATAAAAGAAGTTGGGGAATGGTGATAAAAGGGAGGGCATACTGGGGGTAGGGGCAATCAGATTGCATGCTAAGTCTTGGGGTATGGAGTCGGGAAGAGATGGGGACAAATTTTGGAATTCAAAATCTTGTGGGAGTGAATGTTGAAAACCAAAAAAGAAATTAATAGAAATGGGAAGGAATATTGGTTGTCTTGCTTGACACCAGGGAAATGAATGAGTCATTCTTTGCATGTAACTTGTGCATGCAACTTACATAATGGTTCAGCAGTCAATTAAATAACATTTTTGCATCCAGTAGTATGTAAATGAAAGTATACTTGCTCTATCCCTGGCAAGGATGGAAGAGGAAGGACTCCTATATGTGTGCCCAGAA
Source organism: Pseudochirops corinnae (assembly GCA_028646515.1). Classification (NCBI taxonomy): domain Eukaryota; kingdom Metazoa; phylum Chordata; class Mammalia; order Diprotodontia; family Pseudocheiridae; genus Pseudochirops; species Pseudochirops corinnae. The sequence goes on along the minus strand of CM053585.1, from coordinate 29,940,160 downwards.
AGGAGCTCACCTGATTTTTATATGTATTAGTTATAGGAATTCAACAAGTTAGCAAGGGTAGCATTGAAAGAGATTGGGGATTTTCTCCTGTACATGCAAAGTGATGGACAGTGGTGTCTTGTTTGTCCCCAGAAAGTTGCTACATCCGAACTTGGCAAACATCATGAAGGTTGTGATATAGATGTCTTAACACACTAGACTTCTACAGTTATGAGACAACTGTACCCAGATTTGGAGAATCCATGAACTACTGGGATACTTTTTCCCCAGAATCAGTTGTTATATTCATCACCTAAAGGAATAATAGAATAATGGGCCTGAATCATGACAACCTGGATTTGAAATCTCCTCTTCCCTTAAACTTAATTTCCCCATAAAGTTTTGGAACCTCTCCTCCATGACCAAATGGGACTAATGGGAACCCCCACCTTTTCAGGTTGTTATGAGGGTGAAGCGCCATCACATAGTGTTTTGCAAATGATACATTTCTGTCAGCTCTTGTTCTGCTACTTTGCTAAACCTTTCTCGTTAGTTTATGTCTGCTATGACAATCAATAGATGGATCATAATCCCTTCTAGGTGATTTCTCAGGTCTCTATTCTTGTTCTAACAATCCCTGTTGCTGGATCATTGAAAAAGGATTAAGAACATGAAGAATGCCTCTTGTTCCTCTTTCCTCTGACGAGGACACCGAACCGTTTCTCTTCTCATAGTCACAGATTGTTTGTTCTTCATGACATCAGGATGGTGATGTATTGACTTGTAAATGAAAGGAAATTAAGTCATGGAGTGCTGTGTAAAACCGGCAGCTTCACTCCAGTGGTAAGACAGACCATGATGACTAGACATAGCCCGGGATATGGGGCGGAGATGCTCACTTTTTAAACTAAGGTGTTTCTCAGGTTTCAGTTTGGCTGAGGCAGTACCCATTCAGTAATTAATGCTCACTAAGAAATAAAGCAAAAATATTGCTTCTTTTATCTACTTAGAAATTACCCTTGGAGCAGAAGACCTTCCTGCTTTCTGGCCAGAACAGAAGCAATTTCTATTTCCCTTTACTCTGAGCCAACAAAACCCAATGTATGACCAAATGGAATATGAGTTGTGGCCCATTATTGGCCAATCAGTGAGAGCCAGAGTGATTTGGGTTTAAGGCATTTGTGAAATGGTCCCCTTTGAATCCCAATGGCTTTTTCAATGCTTCATTTTCCAGCACATTCTTTCAGGAAATTAGTCCCTTATAATACTTTTCCTAGGCCTCAGATAGTTGAGGCAACAAAAGTGCAGTGGTTTAAGTTTGGGTAAGAGACAAAGCAAAAGGTCTTCTCATTTGTCCATGCAAGAAAAGAAAAATATCTATTTGTGAGAAGAAGGTTCTCAGGATTTCTGGCCAGATCAGAAATGATTGCTATTTACTCTCACTTTGAGCCATGGAAACCCAAATTATGACCAATCGAGGCTTTGGCTGGGACTTATTATTGGCCAGTAAGTGAGAGCCAGAGTGATTTGGGTTTAAGGCATAATCTAGTAGCTTCATCCAAACATGGTTTCCTAAAGGTCTAATTCAAAAAATTTATATTCCTTTGGACATTGTACATACATGGGAAGGAAGGGTAGAAGAAAGGGAGAAAGGAAGGGAAAGAATAGAAGGAAGGGAAGAAAGAAGGAGCAGTATTTGCCAGCCAGAAAGGTAACTATCCAGTTGTGTCCCCAGTGGGGCAGCTACTTCTATTCACATTTTATTGTGTCTTCTTCATTCTTGAGGAGGACCAGTGACAGGAAGGTGATGACTTGACTTGCAAGTGAATTGGTTTTAAGTGAGGCAGGACTGTCTGAAGTCACCAGCTTTACTCTCTCTTCCAGAGCTATCTGGGTCCAGTCTCCAGATACAGATCAGGAAGACTGGAAAGGATCCTGGATGCAGTGGGTGGCCTAGGCCTTTTTAAACTAAATTCTTTCTCAGGTGTCAGTTTGTCAGGGACAGCACCCATTCAGTGATTAAGAGATATAAAACTCAAGAGTGAATCCTATTAGCAACAGCTCCTCAGACCATTCACCACCTTTAGTTCCAGTGGAGTTTTGTTGTACTAGTAATACTTGGAATCAGGGTGGGAATGGATGAAAGTCTGACACTGTTTGGTGAGGATATGTTATGAAGGAGATGATTGCAGCCAGATGCCAATCAGTTCAATTCAAAATATTTATTGAATACTAGGCACTAGCTTAGATGTCCTGAGACTACGTTTTATCAAATCTACCAAACTGGACTAAACTTGGGGAATTCCATCATTAGCAATAGCTTGGGCAGGTTCTGGGAAATCTAATTCCCAGGAATGGCCTGAAACTCATTGAGCTGGCCCGGAAAGAGCCTCCAAAGTATCACAACCACTGATGTGCAGAGATCCCTGATAAGGGCAACAACAAAGCCCCTTCTAAATTCCAAAAATTTTGCCTCTCGTCATGGACCCCCAATGTTTTGGCAAAGAATGTGAACCCCTTCTCAAACCAGCTTTAAGCCCCCTCACCTGAGAAACCCCTAAAACATCGACTCATCAGAAAAAAAAAAACATTTTAGTCTACTCTGATGTTAACCTACCATCATGCTTTGAGTATTCTGGCCTAACAGACATGCTTTGCTTTACTCCCTGAGTGATCCCAAAATGCCTCTTACTGCTTTAGCAACTGCTAGTCTGGATTGGGCTGACAAAGAGCATTCTTCTTTTTATGACTTCCAAGGACAAGGTGGCTTGAAACAGATCCTATCTTGAATAATGACATGCCTCTTCCCTGTTATGTTATGTCACATCATATTATATCATGTCATGTTATATCATGTTATGTTATGCTGTTAAGTCAATAACCGAAGAAACACAGGTATACTAAAACTGTAATTTCAATTGTTATTTTGCCACTTCTATTTTATTATATTTATGTATTTATCCTATTAAGAAAATTCCTTTCGCATATTTTCATTAAATCATAGGAAGACTATAATTTTGACTAACCAAGACTGAACCAGAAAGGGAAGAGAAATTGTTCTGAAGATAGAAGGTCCCTTTTGTCTCTCTGTACTTGGGCTCATTGTCACAATGAACTCTCATGTGCATCTCTATATGCATGAAGCATCAGCATTGAGAGAAATAAACACACGTATGCAACCTATTTTTGTTTGTTTTTCTTAGAATTAACTCTTTTTAAAGGCTGGCACTAACTCCAGCTCTAGCTGCTTGGGAAGTTTCTCCTTAAAGCAAACAATAGTTTTATTTCTTTTCCTTAATTTGTATTTCATATATGTGGAAGGAAGGCAAACCTAGCTTGAGAATCTGTGGACAAAACCTTGAGACCAAGAATCCAGTCCCAGTGAGGGAGAATAGAACTAGCTTCAGAGAAGAAAGCTTAAAAAGAAACAAGCTTTCACTCCCAGATCCAGTTTCATGAATCTGCTGGTCACACTCAATGCATTTCTACTGGAGAACTTGGAGGCAGCATCTGGTGGAGCTTTGGTCCAACGATATCACTGAAGCTCCTTGAACCCTGGGCTTTCCTGCATGACAATCCTCCTAACCTTACTCAGGCAGAACTGCCTCCCCTCACCCATCAGTTGTTACCTTGTGACCCTGGCTTCCATAACATGGCTCTGAGCCTACCACTCACTAAGAGGCAGGGTCCCAGTACCATCAGGAGTTGTAGTCCTAAGTTAACAAATACATCAAATTTTTAAAAATCCTTTAATCAACAATTACATGCAAAACACCATGAATTCAAAGACCATAGTGAAATAATTCCTGCCCTTGTGGAAATTTATCATTCAGTTGGGTAGAAGGGAACGGATGTGTATAGAGTCATTTTAAGAGGGAAATAAGACATCTTTGGGAGCAGCAGAGGCCTCATCAATGGGAGAGAACTTGTGCTTCAGAGGAAGCTGTAGATTCTGTCTGATGGAGGTGGAGAGGGCCTGAATGGTCCTCTGAGGCAAGGTTAAAGGGCTGGTTTTATGGTGGCTGCTATGTGCCAGGAGCCTTATAAATATTACCTTATTTGTTTCTGTTGTTAGGATTGTCAGGGTTCTTGCTAAGTCCAGCTGGAATAGGACAACATAGGGTGCAGACAGACATTCAGCTGTGGTTTATTTATCCACTCAACAGTGGCACCCACTCCAAGAGTGAGTGATAGATGTTTACACTATTGATATTATTCTTACACTTCTAATGTTTCTTTGATTATAATTATTTTCTAATTTGAAAAAATAGTCCCTAGAGGCTGATCCAATTGTGTCCTTAGGAAATTGACTCTTCTTTTGAACTCAATGCTGCTAAATTATGAATTAAGCTGATAGAGTAGGTGGTTACCATGTTTAAAAACTTATGCACACAATGAGGTTGATTTTGCTTGAAAACCAATAATCTTAATAATAACAACAACTTTCTGTTTGGGAAAAGTGAAAACGGAGCCTGTAAATTCTCCTTATGTGGGAAGTGCTTTGGGGACTCAGAACACAGGCACCTTGGGACATTCTTTTGGGCAAGGCCAGAAAATCTTATCAGCCGTGGAAAGAAGTTACCTAAAAAAAGGAATGAAGCGGTTTAGGAAAATTTTAAAATTCCACCTGGAATCCCACGTATGGCAGCTACATGTTTGAGCCATCTCTGTCTTAGGAGATCCCAGCCTTGATTCAAATTGGGACCCCTTATTTGAATATAATTGATACCGTCATAACTTAGAATGCAGAAAAGAAGAAAGTGCCTCCAATCCCCAGGATCTTGGGACTCATGGTAATTCAACAAGCATTGATTATTTGGCAGGCATTGTGTTTGCTGCTGGGGGTGCAAAGTGGGGTCAAACAGCCCCTGCCCTCAAAGAGCTCACTTTTTTTAAATTTTAGTTTGCATCATTCATTTCCACCAGATTTTGAGTTACATATTTTCTCCCCCTCTTTCCCCCACCCACCGCCCCAAAACAGAC
>CM053585.1:29912007-29934698 GCA_028646515.1 Pseudochirops corinnae | reverse complement strand
TTGTGAGGTTTTTATGCCCTAGTACATGGTCAATTTTTGTATATATGCATTGTACCTCTGAGAAGGTATATTCCTTTTTATCCCCCTTCAATTTTCCTCCCGAGGTCTACCATATCCATCTTCTCTAAGATTCTATTTACCTCCTTAACTTCTTACTTGTTTATTTTGAGGTTAGATTTATCAAGCTCAGAGAGGGGGAGATTGAAGTCCAGCACTAGTATAGTTTTGCTATCTATTCTTTCCTCTAACATCCTTAATATCTCCTCTAGGAATTTGGATGTTGTACCACTTGGTGCATAAATGTTTAGTAATGATATTGCTTCATTTTCGATGGTGCCTTTTAGCAGGATATAGTTTCCTCCCTTATCTTGTTTAATTAGATCTATTTTTGCTTTTGCTTTGTCTGAGATAAGGATTGCTACCCCTGCATGTTTTTTTTTACTTTAGCTGAGGCATGATATATTTTATTCCAGCCTTTTACCTTTATCCTGTGTGCATCCTTATGTTTCAAATGTGTTTCTTGTAAACAGCTTATTGTAGGATTATGGTTATTAATCCATTCTGCCATCCACATCCATTTTATGGGAGAGTTCATCCCATTCACATTCACAGTTATGATTATTATCTGGATCTTTCCCTCTATCCTATTCCCTCCTCTGCTTTTGTTTTTCCCTTCTCCCTTCCCCTTCTTAAGAGTTTTCCTGTTGACTGCCACCTCGCTTAGTATTCTCTTCTTATCAGCCCCCTCCCTTTCCTACTCTTACTCCTTAATACTTCTTCCCTCCCTTCTAAACTCAGTCCCTTTCTTGGCCCTTCCCCCTTCCTACTGTCTGTAGGATATGAGAGATTTTTACACTCAATATAGTACGTTATTTATTCCTTGAACCATGATTGATGAGAATAGATCTCATGCAATGCTCCTCCCCCCCCTTCCATTATGATAAATTTTATGTCTCTTCTCGATAGAGTCCAATATTTAACTAGTTATGTTGTTCCTTCCTTGCACCAGATCCAAGGAGGGAAAAGCTCATATAATGCTCACCTCCCTCCCTTCTTTCCATCTACTATAATGTTTTTATGCCTCTTTGTGTGGCATAATTTACCCTTTTCTGCTTCATTCTTTCCTCTTCTTCCATTGCAGTCCCTTTGCAGCCCTTCACAAGTTTTTTTTTATCATCATTTTGTGTAATTTATACCCACACCACCAATTTACCTGTATCCCTTTTAGATGTTGCCGTAGGTATAGAATTCATGATATTAACAGGTATCGGCTTCCCATATAGGGATGTAAACAGTTTGCTCTTGTTAAATAACAAGTTATGTGTGTAAGTGTTTTTTTTCCCTGTTTACCTTTCTATGTCTCTCTTGAGTCTTGTAATTGGAGGTTGAATTTTCCATTGAGCTCTGGCTTTTTCATCAGGAAGATTTGGAATTCTGTTATATCACTCAACGACCATCTCCTTGCCTGGTAGATTATGCTCAGTTTCGCTGGATAGGCAATTCTTGGTTGTAACACAAGCTCTTTTGCCTTGCAAAAAATAATATTCCAGTTCCTCTGATCTTTCAGTGTTGAAGCTGCCAGATCTTGTGCAAATCCTCACTCTTGTTCCATGATATCTGAATTGTTTCTTCCTGGCCACTTGTAGTATGTTCTCATTTACCTGATAATTCTGGAATTTGGCCACAACATTTTGTGGGCTTTTCAATTTGTGATCTCTTTCAGGAGGTGTCTGGTGAATTCTTTCAATTTCTACTTTACCCTCTGGTTCTGGGATCTCAGGGCAGTTTTTGTTGATGAACTCTTAGAAGATATTGTCCAGACTCATTTTTTCATAATGATTTTCTGGTAGACCAATAATCAATGAAAATAAACTTATGGTTGGGGGTCACCACAACATGAGGAATTGTATTAAAGGGATGCGGCATTAGGAAGTTTGAGAATCACTGATCTAGATGTAGATATAGATAGATCTATGTATGTGTGTGCATGTGTAGACAGAGGCCACAGGGTAAGTTGAATATGAAGGAATGATATCTAAAAAATAAAATTAAGAAGGAGAAATGAAGGGAGAGTAGGGTGAATTATCTTACAAAAAGAGGCAAAAAAAACCTGTTACAATGCAGGGGAAGAGGGGGGAAGTCAAAGGGAATGAGTCAGCTTTACTTTCATTGGATTTGGCTTAAAGAGGGAATAACATACACACTCAGTTGGGTATCTAATCTTGCAAGAAAGTAGGGGGGAAGTGGATAAGAAGGAGGGGTGATAAAAGGAGGGCAGATAAATGAGGGGAGGAAGTAGTCAGAAGTAAACACTTTTTAAAAGCGACAGGATCAAAGGAGAAAATAGAATTAATGAGGGGCAGGATACTATGGAGGGAAATATAGTTAGTCTTTGGCAATATGACTATTCTGGAAATGTCTTGCATAACTACAAATGTATAACCTTTACTGAATTGTTTGTCCTCTGAATGGAAGTGGATGGGGAGGGGAAAAGGGAGAGAACCTGGAACAAATGTTAAAAATTGTTTTTACACAAAACTGGGAAATAAAACATACAGTCAATGGGGTATAGAAATCTAACTTGCCCTACAAGAGAGTAAGGGAGAGGAGGATGTGGGGGGTGATATAAGGGAGGACAGACGGGGGAAGGGGTAATCAGCATGACTGCCATCTTGGGGTGGGAGTAGGGGAGAGATAGGGAGAAAATTTGGAAGTCAAAATCTTGTGTAAATGATTCTTGATTCCCCAAACAGGAACTTGGGCTCTGAGCAAGAGAAACTGTGTCAAGGCAAAGATTTCAAGAGGATTTGAAATGCCAGGGAATGTCAAGCATGGAATATCCCCCTTTGTTTCCAAGGGGTCTGTGGTACTTCCACTCTGCCTTGGCTATGGGGACAGGGTTTGTAACTGGCAGGTCACTGTTTGATAAATGAGGGGCACCTATGGAATAGGAAAGGGAAAGTGCTAGTAGATTATGACCTGACAAGAAAAAAAGGGCGGTTGGAAATTCCCAGAGGCAAGATGGCGATGTAAGAAATAAGTCACTCTCACCGTCTCTCATTGGCCTCTGAAGCCCAGAAAATATCACCCCAGGAAAACCCCTGGAATAGCTGAGGCAGAAGAAAATGCAGTGCAGCAGTCTTGTAGCCCTAGAAGCTTGGGGATTAACAGGAAAGGCCCCTCTTGCTATGGGGGAGGGAGAGCAGCAAAGAGATGTGATGCATCCCAGCAAGCCCCAGCTCAGTAAACCAGGGTGAGATCCTGAGTCTCAGGGTGGTGGAGCAGTCAAGCGCCAACACAAGGAACCCCTTAGTGCCTCAGGATAGGTAGGGAACCAGTAGATACCAGCTCGGTAAATCACCACAGGTGCCAATGTTCTCCAGCAGCCTTATCTACCCATACTTCAGCACTGCACTAAAAGGGACTGCTCCAGGGGGCGGGGCAAGCTCCAGGCTGGCAGACATCCTCCAGCAGGCCAACATTCAAGGGCTTTAAATAAGCTCAGGTGAACAGGTTTCTTCCATGGGTAAAACTCCCCACCCCCACTGGAGAGCACCATTGTTGCCAGACTAGAACCTGCATCCAAGTCCTCCAAGAGGGGAGGTTTAAATGTAGCCACCAAATTAAGGAGGCTGGAATCTGGGCACTGATACTGTACAATTTAGAATTGAGCCTTCTATGAAGCTGGTTCTCTTCTCCCAGGGAAGCAACTGCTGCTCTGATCTGAATCCCCTGAAGAGTCTGGGGAGGTTTGTATTCAGGGCTGAAGTACTGTGGGAGAGGGGAGCTCTCAGACTGCTGACAGTAACAATCTCCAGCATCCTGAGGCTACAGGCTGCTGATGGTGAGAGTGAAATCTGTCCCACACCCACTGCCACTGAATGGGGCAGGCACTCCAGATGCCAGATTGGTAGCCCAGTGGATATGGAGTATGGGGGCTTCTGCTGGTACCAGGTTAATCTATTAAATGTAAAAACATATCCTTACCGGTAAGGCTCTCACTGGCTTTGCAGGTAACAGTGACTCCTTCTCCTGGAGAACTTCACAAAGAGGCTGGAGACATCACCACAAGGGCCCCACTGAAATCTAGGAATAAACGAGACGTAAATTGAGACAGTAAATGAGTTAAAAGGTAAAAACCAGACTATTCTGTGGAGAACAAAGAATTCCCAAATCTCTGAGAATTGTATTTGTGATCAAGGTTTGGAAGGAACCATGTTTTCCCAGAGACCTCACAGCTGTTTCCACTTTTACTTCTTATTGGATGACCTAGTTGTGCCTGTCAGCCCATCTGCACTTGCTGCCCTTAAGCTTCCTCATCCCCTGGATGGAAGCAATCATGAGTTTTCTTTTGTTTTGTTTTCCAGGGAAAACCTCTACTCTTGAGGCTCCTTCTCTGATCTGCTGTGTCTTCCCCTGAGCCGAGAGCACCAAGAGCCAGAGGAGACGAGAGGGGGGACTCATCTTGGCCCCTGGAGTTCTGTAGACAGAACACCCTGAGCCCTGAGAAAGGCAGGAACCGGTGACTTGATATCCTTGGTAGAGTCTGTGAGAGCTTCCTTGGGTCTCCATATGCAAAAGAGGCCCTGGTCTGGGATGAGCCTCATGTCAGGACCTGTCAGACAGACAAGGTCTCACCACCTGAGACTGGCCCTGGGGGACATGGCTTCCTCTATTGTGTCCCCAAAGTCTGGGAGATCAAGGTCATAGAGAAGTTCCTGCTTAGTTTCTGACACAGGAATGTTTGCAGCTGATTGTGGATAAATGAGAGAAGGCTTCTGGCTGTGCCCCAGAACTAGATTCCCTGTAACCTGGAGAGACCTTCAATGAGGTGGCAGAGACAGCAGGAGGTCAGTGGCCCTTGCTTGACTCTGCTCATGCACCTGCCCCACAACCTCCCCCTACTGGAGAAGGTATGAGGTCAAGGAGGCAGTGAGAAGGGTCTAGCCAAGGCTGGACAGTCCTTTAGCCAGGGTCCCCAAGAAAAATGTAGGGTGAAGGGATCCATTGATTCCCTAGGTGAAATCACAAGAGTTATTCTGGCCTTTGAGGAGGCAAACATTATGCCTGCCCTAGTCCCCATATTCCCATCCCTGATATATATAAAAAGTCAAAAGCTAAAGGCCTGTAGCTAGAATCTCTACTAGATCTGGTGGCTTCTCAGAATGTGGCTCTGGGTCAATCTGTGGGCCAAATAAGAGACTGTGAAGGGGAGGGTGATTGGCTAAGAGACAGACACAAGGTAGACAAAGAATTAGTCTTTCACTTCTGGCCAATCACCTATCTTAGGGAACGGCCATAGTCTTCTTATTGGAATCTCTGTCTCTGATCGCTCCTCTCTCCAATCAATCAGCGATGAGAGAATAAATGATGAAGTAATTATCACGTTACTGGCAAAAAAGAATGTAAAGTCCTGCAGAATCAAATGAAAAAGTCTATCACAGGGTGGCTAGGTGGTGCAGTGAATAGAACACCTGTGCTGGAGTCAGGAGGACTTGGGTTCAAGTCCAGCCTCAGACACATAACACTTACTACCCGTGTGACCTTCGGCAGGTTGCTTAACCCCAATTGCTCTCCAAAAGGTAAAAAAAGAAAAAGAAAAAGTCTATCACAGCCTGTTCCCTAGGTGCTGGTATTTTAATGTCAGATAAAATATAATATTAATGATGACAATATTTTTAACAAGAAGAGGTAGCATTTATTCAGTGCCTTATCTCGTTTCATCCTCACAATTGTGCTGGGAGGTACGTTCTCTGAGCTAATAACACTGACATGAAGTACTGTTCCCATTTTACAGATCAGGAGGCTAGACAATCAGCAATTCAGTGACATGTTCATACCCGCAAAGCTAGCAGATGAATGAAGTAGGATCGGAACTCAGACCTTCTTAACTCCAGGTCCAGAACTCTGTCCCCTGTATTCCCGAGCTGGCAGGGTTCTATAGATAAATACATAGATATCTCTGTCCATTTATCCAACCATCAATCTCCCTGTGACCCTCTGTCTTCTACCTGTCTCTCAATCTTAGGCAGACCGAGTTTGGTGTGGGAAACTCCGAATCAAAACCTTCTCCCAGGCAGTCTGAAAACTTCACCACAAGCTCTAATTGTATGGAGTTGCCTCCATCCTTGAGAGGTTAAGCACTTTCCTCAGTATCACATGCCCAACATGAATCCAAAACAAGACACTATACTGGAATTCTTGAGTGACTCAATCAATAAACATTGATTAAGGGTCTACCATGTGTCATGCACTCTGCTAAGTGCAGAAGAGAGAAAAACAGGCAAAGGAAGCCGCTGCCCTCAAGGAGCTTATAACCTAACGGGGAGGCAGCTTGCAAACCAATCTACAAAAAGCAAGCACTTTTCTCTTCTTTACCCCATGTTGCACCATATAAATCAAATCTCTTATATCATTGATAACTACATCACGATCTTGTTATATCATCCAAATCTGTATCTACCTATGCTGGAAGACGAAATGAGGACGGAGAGAAAAGATTGGCTCCTAACAGATGAGGAAGACCTAACCTCTCCTAAGAACAAAGACTGTCATAGCCTGGGGTCTGGGGGAAGGACCTACACCACAGAGCTGAGGAACTGAACAGCCTGGGGAGGCTTTTCTTAGGGGCTGCATTGCTGTGGGAGAGCAACATCATTTTGTTTCTAGGGTAGTAACTAGCAACAAAGTCCCCTTCCAAAGCAATGAGAATGGAAGTAAAACCTGGGCCGGGACCCCAGTATACGGCTAAGAAACTCTGTGGATCAGGAGTCTGGGAGACTGTCCTTGTTGCTGCTGGAACCAGGTTACCCACTTGCTAGTGGTGAAACTGGCCCTGCTGCTGATGGGGACTCTCTCTCCTGAAGCCACAGACTGGGAGGCTGGAGACTAGCTCATCACATTGTCTGCATGGGATTCTTGGTGTGGGAAAAATGACAAAAAAAATCAATGGAATCAATTCTGTGAAGAATCACACACAAGTACACAGAATACAAGAAAGGATTCCTTTCCCTTGACTGTGGGTGTTGTGGTTCTGTCTCAGATATCGATCCCAAGCGGATATAGAAGATGCTCACACACAGCTGCTCTCAAACACATTTCCAGGGAAGGAAGTTTCTTGGTTCTCTAAAGCATTATCAGCTCTTTGGGTCTCTAGATCTAGGTGTTGGGATGGTGGGACCGGGAGGAGATGGTCAAAGGATGAAAAGCAGTTTGGCTGCTGGAGTCTCAGCCTCTACCCCCATGTCAGCCTTTGGCTGGGATGGTACCATTGGGGTTAAGATTCCTACTTCCTGATTTTTCCTTCTTCCTTCTCTCTTCCTCATTCTTTCCTCCTTCTTAGGTAATTTGGAAAACATGTTCGTCTTACTGGACCAATAGATAACAGAGCAGTTCTCCCCCACCCCTATACTGCCTCAGAAATTATCAGTGCTTCAAATGGTACATAAGATCAAGTCCTGGTCCTATAACAGGAGCAGATATCTGACCATAGAACTCCCCCACACAGTCCCTAGCACATAGGATGTGTTTAATAACTGTTTGCTGACAGACTGAATAAACTCAAATGGTTTCTTTATGTCTTTAGGATAAAATGTAAAACACATTTCATTTGAAGCCTTCACCATCTAGCTCAGCATCCCTTTGCAGATTAATTGCATGTCACACTCCTATACTTCTTCTACAATACAAAGTAAAGAGCTGTCTTGCTGTACATCACAAATGATATTTCATCTCCTGTCTCCAGACCTTTGCCCAGGCTGTGCCCCATTCTGGAAATGCCCTCTATGCATGTCTAAATCTGACAATCCTTAGCATTCTTCTAAGCTGAGCACAAACAACTAACTCCTCTTGGAAGACATATGATTTCCCTAGATGCCCATGTCTCACTTTCAAATCAACTGAAATTACCTTTCTACAGACTTCCCTGTGTATACTCGAGGACCTTCATTTCATCTAAGAAAATTCACCTAAGAAAATTCAAGTAAAAGAATTCAGTTTGAACAACTGCTCATACTAAATGTGAGCCCATATGTAATTGGGTGCTGAAAGAAAGCATCTGGGAACATTGTGAAGCTGGGACCTAAGAACTCACTGAGTTGAATCAAGGAGCTAGGCCAATCCCCTCTTCTTTTCAATGACAAAAACTGGCTGGAAAACCTTCAAGTATACGTGAAAACAATTGAGGGCTCTTGGTCCTAAAGATAATGGGCAGAACCTTGAGATCTATACCACCAGTAGGTCCGTTGGGATCACAGAACAGAGTCAGAGACACCTAGTAGAGATGGACACTGAAGGAATTCCCCTATGACTGCTGGGAGGTACATTCTAACCCACCCAGGAGCACACATTAACCTGTCAGTCAATAAGGCCATGTACTGCTGATAAAGAAAATGAGGCGTCTCTGACTGAAGTGTGACTGGGTGAGTCCAGGCATTCGTGGTGGCTCTTGGGCGAGCCCAGGTCATAAGAAATCCACACCCTGAGAGACCAGTGTGCCAAGGCTGGAGGAAAATGAATGTAGTCTATACCATTGCAGCCAGGTGCTGCAGTAGAGTCAGTGATGGGCCAGGAATCCAAGACTCACATTCCTGACTTCAAATCTGACCTTAGACACTTACTAGCTATGTGACCCTGGGAAAATCACTTAACCCTGCTTGACTCAGTTTCCTCATCTACGAAATAAACTGAAAAGGAAATGGCAAACCCGTCCAGGACCTTTGCCAAGAAAACCCCAAGTGGGGTCACAAAGAGTCAGACACAACAGGACATCGAAAGCCGACAAGTTTCTATGCTTTGCCACAGAGAACTAGAGCAAAGCCTCCTCAACATGAACTTGGGCTCCAACAAGAGAAACAGTTTATGTCGAGGCAAAGAGATGTAGTGGACCCGAAGTGTCAGCATCTCCCCAGTTTGGATTTTCTCCTTTGTTTCACGGAGGCTGAGCCACCTCCACTCTGCCTGGGCTGGACAAACAGGGTTTGTGATGGACAAGGAGGGCACCTGTGGGAGCAGAAAGCAGAAGTCCTGGCAGAAGCAAGTCTGCCCAGAGAGCAGGGCCTGATCTGCCCTGAGGATCAGGAAGGAAGCAGCTGCTGCTCTGGGCTCAATCCTCTGAATAGCCTGCAGAGGTTTTAGTTCAGGGCTGAAAGACTGTGGGAGGCCATTCATAACTGTGCTGACAGTAATAATGTCCAGCATCCTGAGGCTCCAGGCTGCAGATAGTGAGAGTGAAAATATTTCCCAGACCCACTGCCACTGAACCTGGCAGCCACTCCAGATACCAGTCTGGTTGTCAAGTAGATGAGGAGTCTAGGGGCTTGGCCAGATTTCTGCTGGTACCAGTGTAAGGGGAAATCACCATAATTTTCACCATAATCATACTCAATAACACTCTCTCCTACATTCTTACTGGCCTTGCAGCTGATAGTGACTGTCTCTCCTGGAGATTTCGACAAGTAGCCTGGAGACTGGGTCAGTACAATGGCTTCCTGAGAATCTAGGAAAACCAGCAAAATTAGAGGAAGACAGAAATGGGTGAATTTACAATTTCAAGAATATGAATGAAGCAATTTTGTAGAGACCACAGAAATCTCAAGTAATTGAAAGTTGCTGTATTTGCTGTCAACATGAGACAGATGCTATCTTTCCCTCAGACCTCACATTGTTGCTAATCTGGGGCCTAGCCAGGTTAGTCAGCCACTGTCTGTCTATACTGTGCCAAAGCCTCCTCACTCACTGGATCCAGGGGTCATTAGCTTTTTCATCCCTGAACACCTGTGATCTTCTAGACCCTTCTCTGCTCTGCTGTGTCTTACCCTGAGGCCAGAGCACCTGTAGCCAGAGAAGCTGCCTTGGGGAAACCACCCTGGCCTTCAGACACCTGCAGAGAGAGCACTCAGAGCCCTTGGAGGGCAGCAATCAAGGAAGAAGCTTTTATATCTTGAGCAGGGCTCACTACAGGGACCTTGGGTCTCCATATGCAAAAGAGCTCGAAGACTGGCAGGAGTCTCTCCTCAGGGACCCTTTGAGCCTCACTGAGTCACACTGGCTGAGGCTGCCTCTGGGGGAGGAGTCTCTCTTTTCTGTCCCAAAATGTATGGCCTCAAGAGGAAAAGCAAGATCGTGTTTGGTGTCTGAAATAGGAAGAAAGAGGAATGGCTGTAGCTGGTTGTGGGTAAATTAAGGGAGGTTTCTCTCTGTGTCCCAGGACAAGATTCCCCATAAACCTGAGAGAGCTCCAAGCCCTGGGGAGCTGGCAGAGAAGGCAAAATCTCACAGCTTGTAGGATTGGGAGGTGCTTCCCCTGACTCTGCTCATGGACTGCCTCACTGCCTCCCTCTACTGGAGAGGTGAGAATTGGAGGAGGCAGCAAAGGGGGCTGGCTCATGGACAGATCCCAACCTGGGTCCTTGGGAAAAGCCTGGTAGAGCCTCATTCCTAGGGAAATGGATTTGGTCAGTCACTAGATGAGATCACTCTAGCTCTCTGGATCTATGTGGAGCAAAAGGCAATGCTGCCCTTTCCACATTTTCCATTTTTAGACATGCACTAAAGTTGAGGACACAGAATACGATCCATCCGATACCTTGCCTGTGACTGTTGCTAGAAATGACGATCTGAGGAAATCAATGTTGAGTGTGAGAATATGAAGGTGAGAGTCACTAGCTGAGAAGCAAAGACTAGGAGCTGGAGAGAGTCCTCCACTTCTGTCCTAGTAACTGCAAGGGCCCCAGCTTGAATCCCCTGCTTACGGTCTCTACTCTCTTGAAACAACAGCGAATCAATACATGAAGAAGCACTTGTGTTTTACTTAATTTTAAGAAATATTTTTTCCAATTACCTGCAAAAACAATTTTTAATATTCTTTTTAAAGAATTTTGAGTTTCAAATTCTCTCCCTCCCTTTTCTACCCCCTCAAAGAGAAGGTTAACCATTTGATATACCTTATACATGAGTGATAATGCAAAACATAGATTAGTCACATTGTGGAGGAAAACATAAACACAAAAAGAAACATGAAGTAAAACATGATGCATTGATCAGACACCATGAGTTGAGGAAGGAGACACCAAGTCAGTATCTTTTTGCATTACTGGTTCTTCATCATGTGCTCATATCTACAAATTAATCACTTTCTGGCTACCTTGGGAAAAACTGTGGAGCCAGGGCTCATAAAAACTGGACCCACCTTAAAGCAAATGCTGATCTTTTATGGTCAGTCTTTCAACATGTTACTGCCTTGAAACTCATTTTAATTCTCTTTGTCCTAGGTTTTGCCTCATTAATCAAGGTGAAAGCCCAAATGAAGAATTCCTTTCAACAGAAAGAAGAGGGAGGCCTGAGGATCCTCTGGCCTCTTTTTGGAAACACAGGTCTGAGCCCACCAACGATATTTTGGGAAACACTGTGAGGCCTGGAATTTGGCCAAGCTAAGGGTCTGTTCTACTCTCTAAATAAACTCGTGTGTTTTACCAGACCATATAACCTCTCTGATTTGGCCAAATGATGAGAAAATAAATCAAAGGAGAATCAAGGAATCTCTGAGTTGGAAGAACTTGTTGAAGGTATGAAACCTAACACTCTCCCTGACTCATGACTGAACCCACAGGATTTATTGAGGATCAGAATACCTAAAGCACAGAAAAAGCTTTATTATCCTAGGGCGCCAAATAAACAGAAACTATGGTCATTGTCCCTCATCCACAGGGCACCAGATTGATATTCATTAAATCTGATTAGGTCACTCTCTGAAATGTCTCCACTGGCTTCCTGTTAACTGTGGGATAAAACACAAAATCCTCACCTTGGCATATAACATTTTCTGTAGAAGAGCACTCTCCTACCTTGCCAGACTTCTCCCTCATTAACCAGCTTTGGGTCCTCTCTGTTCTAGTAAAGCCAGCACACCAGTCCTTCCGGCACACAGCCATCCATCACTCATTGCCAGGCCTTTGGATGGGCGGCTCCCTCAGAGGACCATTCAGGCCCTCTCCACCTCTGCCAGACAGAATCTATAGCTTCCTCTGAAGCACAAGTTCTCTCCCATTGATGAGGCCTCTGCTGCTCCCATACATGTCTTATTTCCCTCTCAAAATGACTCCATTGACATCCGTTCCCTTCTACCCAATTGCATGATAAATTTCTACAAGGGCAGGAATTATTTGACGATGGTCTTTGAATTCATGGTGTTTTTCATGTAATTGGTGATTGAAGTACTTTTTATTATTTTGATGTATTTCTTAACTTATGACTACAACTCCTGATGGTACTGCGACACTGCCTCTTAGTGAGTGGTAGGCTCAGAGCTATGTTATGGAAGTCAGGGTCAGAAGGTAACAGCTGATGGGTGAGGGGAGGCAGTTCTGCCTGAGAAGGGGTAGGAGGATTGTGATTCAGGAAAGCCAAGCATTCAAGGAGCTTGAGTAATATCATGGGACCAGAGCCTTATCAGATCCTGCCTCCAGGTTCTCCAGTAGAAAAGGATTGAGTGTGGCCAGCAGATTCATGAAACTGGAATCTGGGAGCAAATGCTTGTTTGTTTTTAAGCTATCTTCTCTGAAGTTAGTTCTATTCTCCCTCACTGGGACTGGATTCTTGGTCTGAAGGTATTGTCCACAGATTCTCAAGCTAGGTTTGCCTTCCTTCCATGTATACGAAGCACAAATTAAGGAAAAGAAATAAAACTAATGTTTGCTTTAGGGAGAATCTTCCCGAGCAGCTAGAGCTAGAGTCAGTGCCAGCCTTTAAAAAGAGTTAATTCTAAGAAAGAAAATCAAAAATAGGCTGCATGTGTGTGTTTATTTCTCTCAATGCTGGAACTTCATGCATATAGAGATGCACTTGAGACTTCATTGTGAAAATGAGCCCAAGTACAGATAGAGAGAAGGAGCCTTCTATGTTCAGAACAATTCCCCTTCCCTTCCTGGTTCATTCTGGGTCAATCAAAATTATAATCTTCATATGAGTTAACCAAAATATGAGAAAGGAATTTTCTTAATAGGATAAATACATAAATATAATAAAAGAGAAGTGGCAAAATAGCAATTGGAAATTACAGTTATAGGATGTCTGTGTTTCTTCTGTTATCGACTTAACAGCACAACATGACATAACATGATATAACATGACATGACATGATATAATATGATGTAACATAACAGGAAAGAGGGATGTCATTATTCAAGATAGGATCTGGTTCAAGCCACTTTGTCCTTGGCAGTCATAAAAAGAAGAATGCTTTTTGTCAGCGCAATCCAGACTAGTAGTTGCTAAAACAGGAAGAAGCATTTTGGGATCACTCAGGGAGTAAAGCAAAGCAGGTTTGTTAGGCCAGAATACTCAAGGCATGATGGTAGGTTAAGGTCAGAGTAGACTTAAATGTCTTTTTTTGATGGGTCCATTGATGTTTTAGGGGTTTCTCAGGTGAGGGGGCTTCCAGCTTGTTTTAGAAGGGGTTCACATTCTTTGCCAAAAAGTTGGGGGTCCATGATGACAGGTAAAATTTTTGGAATTTAGAAGGGGCTTTGTTGTTGCCCTTATCAAGGATCTGTGCACATCAGTGGTTGTGATGCTTTGGAGGCTCTTTCAGGGCCAGTTCAATGAGTCTGAGGCCATTCCTGGGCATTAGATTTCGCAGAACCTGCCCAAGCTACTGCCAGTGATGGAGTTCCCCAAGTTTGTGTTGCTTCAACTATCTGAGGCCTAGGAAAGCTCTTATAAGGGATTAATTTCCTGAAAGAATCAGCTGGAAAAGGAAGTATTGAAAAAGCCGTTGGAATTCAAATGGAGCTATTTGACAATGCCTTAAACCCAAATCACTCTGGCTCTCACTGATTGGCCAATAATGGGCCACAACCCAAATACCATTTGGTCATAGATTGGGTTTTGTTGGCTCAGAGTGAAGGGAAATAGAAATTGCTTCTGTTCTGGCCAGAAAGCAGGAAGGTTTTCTGCTCCAAGGGTAATTTCTAAGTAGATAAAAGAAGCAATATTTTGGCCTCATTTCTTAGTGAGCATTAATTACTGAATGGGTACTGCCTCAACCAAACTGAGACCTGAGAAACACCTTAGCTTAAAAAGTCAACATCTCCCTCGATATCCGGGGCCATCTCTAGTCATCCTAGTCTGTCTTACCATTGGAGTGAAGCTGATGATTTTACACAGCCCTCCATGACTTAATTTCCTTTCATTTACAAGTCAATACATCACCATCCTGATGTCATGAAGGACAAACAATCTGTGACTATTAGTAGAGAAATGGTTCTGTCTCCTAGTCAGAGGAAAGAGGAACAAGAGGCATTCTTCATGTTCCTGATCCTTTTTCAATGATGCAGCGACAGGGATTATTAGAACAACAATAGAGACCTCAGAAATCACCTGGAAAGGATTATGATACATCGATTCATTGTCATACTGGACATAAACTAACCAGACAGGTTGAGCAAAGCAGCAGAACAAAAGGTCACAGGAATGTATCATTTGTGAACCACTATATGATAGAGCTTTACCCTCACAACAACCTGGAAAGGTGGGGGTTCCCATTAGCCCGATTTGGTCATGGAGGAGAGGCTCCAAAACTTTATGTGGAAATCAAGTTTCAGGGAAGAGGAGATATCAAATGCAGGTTATCATGATTCAGGCCCATTACTCTATTATGCCTTTAGGTGATAAATATAACAACTGATTCTGGGGAAAAAAGTATCTCAGTGGTTCATGGATTCTCCAGATCTAGGTACAGTTGTCTCATAACTGTAGGAGTCAAGTGTGTTAAGACATCTATATCACCACTCTTCATAATGCTTGCCAGGTTCAGATGTAGCAGCTTTCTAGGGACTCACAAGATACCACTGTCCATCACTTTGCATCTACAGGAGAAAATCCCCCATGCCTTTCAATGCTACCCTTGCTAACTTGTTGAATTCCTAGTACTAATACATATAAAAATCAGGTGAGCCCGTTTCTGGGCACACATACAGGAGTCCTTCCTCTTCCATCCCTGTCCGGCATGGAGCAAGTATCCTTCCATTTATACACTATTTGACGCAAAAATGTTATTTAATTGACTGCTGAACCATAATGTAAGTTGCATGGAAAAGTTACATGCAAAGAATGCCTCATTCATTTCCCTGGTGTCAAGCAAGACAACCAATATTCCTTCCCATTTCTATTAATTTCTTTTTTGGTTTTCAACATTCACTCCCACAAGATTTTGAATTCCAAATTTTCTCCCCATCTCTCCCTGACTCCTCACCCCAAGACTTAGCATGCATTTTGTTTAACCCTGCATCCAGTATGCCCTCCCTTTTATCACCACTCCCCCAATTCTTTTATTCCCTTCCCCTCCATTTTCTTATAGGGCAACATAGATTTATCTAGATCATTGCCTCTATATCTTCATTCCCAGTTGCATGTAAAAAGAATTTTTCACATACATTTTTAAAACTCTGAGTTCTAAATTCTGTCTAAATTCTCTCTGCACCTTCATTCAGAAGACATGCAATTCAATATAGGTTTCCATGCATAAGTTATTCAAAACACTTCCATAATAGTCATGTTGTCAAAGACTAAATATATTTCCCTCTATCCTATCCCTCTCCCAATTTGTTCTATTCTTTCCTGTATCTCACCCTGTCCTTCCACCAAAGTATTTGTTTCTGACTATCCCCCCACCAAACTACCCTCCCTTCTATCATCTCCCTCTCTTATCCCCTTCTCCCTTACTTTCCTGTAGGGTAACTTAAAATCCAATTCAGTGCGTATGTTATTCCTTCCTTCAGTCAAATGCAATGAGAGTAAGGTTTACTCATTCCCTCTCACCTCACCCCTCTTCTGCTTCAATGTGAAAGCTTTTTCTTGCCTCTTTTAAAGGACATAATTTACCCCATTCTCCTTCTCCCTTTCGCCTTCTACCAGCACATTCTTCTCTCTCACCCCTTAATTTTAATTTTTAAATATCATCCCTTAATATTCAACTCACCCTCTGCCCTTTGTGTATATATGTGTGTGTATGCATATGTGCATATGTATAGGTATATATGTAAATGTATGTATGCACATGTATAAGTATATAAACTTTAATCAGTCCCTTATTATTTCCCTTCCCTGTTTACCTTTTCATGTTCCTCTTGACTCTTACATTTCAAAGTGAAATTTTCT
The DNA here is from genome assembly GCA_028646515.1 of Pseudochirops corinnae. Taxonomy (NCBI): domain Eukaryota; kingdom Metazoa; phylum Chordata; class Mammalia; order Diprotodontia; family Pseudocheiridae; genus Pseudochirops; species Pseudochirops corinnae. The sequence continues at coordinate 29,918,543 of CM053585.1, read as the reverse complement.
ACTCACCTCTGATCTTTTCAACAAGAATGCTTGGAAGTCCTCTATTTCATTAAATGTCCAGTTTCTCCTGAAGGAATAAGTTCATTTTTGCTGGGTAGATGATTCTTGGTTTTAATCCCAGTTCCTTTGACTTCTGCAATATCATATTCCAAGCACTCTGCTATCTTAATATAGAAGCTGCTAAGTATGTTATCCTGATTGTGTTTCCAATATACTTAAATTGTTTCTTTCTGCCTGCTTGAAGTATTTTTTCCTTGACTTAAAAACTCCAGGATTTTACTACAATATTCCTAGTTGTTTTCCTTTTGGGATCTCTTTCAGGAGGTGAGTGGTGGAATATTATAATTGCTATTTTACCATCTGATTCTAGAATATCAGGGCAATTTTGCTTGATAAATTCTTTAAAGATGATATCTAGACTCTTTTTCATCATTGCTTTTGGGTAATCCAGTAACTCTTTAATTATCTCTCCAGGATCTATTTTCCAGGTGAGTTGTTTTTCCATTGATATATTTCATGATGTCTTCTATTTTTTTGTGTTCTTTTGATATTATTTTATAATTTCTTGATTTCTCATAAAGTCATTAGCTTCCATTTACTTCACTCTAATTTTTAAGGAATGATTTCCTTCAGTGAGCTTTTGGACATCCTTTTCCATTTAGCCAAGTGTGCTTTTTAAAGAACTCTTCATCTCCTCTTTTGCTTTTTGGATCAGTTTTGACATTTGGGTTAGTCTCTTTTATAAGATGTTATTTTCTTCAGTTTTCTGGGTCTCCTATAATATACTATTGACTTATTTTTCATGATTTCCTTGCATCAGTCTCATTTATCTTCCCAATTTTTCCTCCACTTCACTTACTGGATATTAAAAATCCTTTTTGAGCTCTTGCATGGCCTGAGACAAATTTCATTTTTTTCTTCGAGGCTTTAGATACAGGCTTTGATTTTGTTATCTTCTTCCGCATGTCTGTGTTGATATTCTGTGTCACCAGAGTAAGATTCTGTAGTAGAGGGTTTTTTTCCTATTTGTTCATTTTCCCATCCAAGTATTTGACTTTTTTGTTGTAATTATTTCTTATTGGAAAACAAATATACAGTTTGGAATGAATTTGAGGCAAATTGCACCATGAGCAGATTTTTAAAAATAAGTGGCTAAACAAAATTTTAAAAGCAAGTAACAACAGAAGAAAATGTTTTCTGGTAAAGGACCAGCAGTACAAAACATAATGTAGAAGTACTTTGATAATACACACATTATGTAATATTGCAACTTTACACACATATTGTTGACTGTCCATAGTCCACACAGAATTACAACTCCACACTTCAACAACAACATGCTGACAGTTCCTAAAGAAATGTACTTCTTAAAAAAAAAAAAAGAAAGGTATAACCCAGGTGTTCCCTCATTTGACCCACTCCATCATCTCAGTTCAGATGTATAGAAGGGCTTAGATATATCCAGAGGTAGCCATATGCAGCATATTTTACTTCATCAATTTTCCAAAATAAAGTTTCAGTACAATAAGGATAGATAAGGAGATTAAAAACATGGAGGAATGAAGTCCTAATTATTATATATGCATATCTTTTTGACAGTGGGGGGGGAGACCTTTTACAGATAAGTAACAAAGAAAAGGAAAATAAACAATTTTGTACGAGAAATTTAGCACATTCTGTACAATATCTAATTTGGTGGTATCATTTGTATATGCTCTTCATAGTTTACTTGACTATCACCATCAATATCTGCTTCCCTGATCATTTCATCAACCCCTTCACCTGTGAATTCTCTCCAAAATTTGTCATCACATGGAAAAGTTCTGCTTCACTAATATTACCATCGCCATCCTTGTTGAACACACACAATGCTTCTCTAATCTCTTCTTTGATTTTTTGTTACCATCAGAGTCAGAAATTCTAAACCTATCCTGTAATCCAGCTTTTGTGAGGTTCTGCTGAAATTATCTCGTTACAATTCCTTGTCAAATAGTGAAAAGGTTTCCTTGAATTTTGCAATCTGCTCTTCTGTAAGCTGATCAGTCAGGCTGTTAGCATTCCTACTGTTTAAGTTCCTACCAAACAACCTCCACACTTGGTGGCTCCACTCACTACCAATTATTTGACTTTTTCACCCCTTTTTCAGGTCAGACTCTGCTTCCAGTGACCACTAGGTACACTGTCCTGAGCTTCAGGGGTTTTTGTGCAACTGTTTTCAGAGATACTTCTATCTGTAGATTTTTAGTTCTTCCAATATGGTATGACCAAAGAGAAGGTGTTTATTCCTTTCCTGGTGTCTGCTCTCATCTCCGAGTGACCACAATTACTCTTTTCTGCTTTGGAACTGTGAGGAGGATTCTCTCTTTACTGCCTCCACAACCTCCGTTATGCCAGTGCCCCTCCTTACCACAGGACTGTCACCCAGGACTATGACCCAGATCCAAGGTGGACAAGGCAAGAGATTACTGCCTCAACATCATCAAAGAAATCCTTGGAATTCCTCTGTGATCAGCCACTTGATCCTCCCACTGTCTGTGGGCAAAGCATTTTGGACGCTGCCACCTCCACTGCCCCAGGATGGGAGCCAGACCATACCGTCTCTCACTGAGGTCCCAACAAACCTTTGCTACTTGCCTTCTCAGTTGTCTAGATTTTTTGGGTCGAAAAGTCTGGAAACTGCCACATCTGCCACTGATTGAATCCCCTGAACCCTGCTCTGGCCACATCTGTGCTGGCACAGTCCATGCTGGAATGTGCTCTGCTCCCAGCCCCATGAAATAGACCCTTCTTGTTGACCTTCCAGGCAGTCTTGGACTGGAGATTTGCTTATCTCTGTCATTTTGTGGGTTCTGTAGCTCTAGAATTCCTTTAGAGTCATTTTTTTACAACTATTTGGAGGGGTTTGGAGAAGAACTCAAGCAAGTCCCTCCTTTTACTCCACCATCTTGGCTCTGCCCTCTATTGCATCCCATTTAATGGCAGTTTTATGAGGAGCTACATCTCTGAGCTATCTCAACTTCCTCACAAACTTCATTGGCATCGATGGCAGAAGGGAATAGGACATGTGTAGAGTAAAATATCAAAATGATTTGTAGGAGACAAAACCAAGATACTTTGATTAACCATAAAATTACTTTTGTTGTTAAAAGTTTAGTCATTTTCAGTCATGCCCAATATGCTGTGAGCTGATTTGGGGTTTTCTTGGCAAAAATACTGGAATGGTTTGCCATTTTAATCTCCAGTTAATTTTACAGATCAGGAAACTGAGGCAAATGCGGTTAAGTGGCTTGCCCAGGGTCACACAGCTGGTAAGTATCTGAGACCAGATTTGAACTCAGGAAGATGAGTCTTCCTGTTTCCAAATCCAGTCTCCTATCCCCTGTGCCATCTGATACCTAAGAACCAGAAGGTAAAAATCTTTAAATGAGAAACAGAACTTCATATTTCATCCCAGAGACAGTCTAGAGCTTCTGAATCTTATTGAGCAGCAGAAGGATATGGTCAAAGGATTTCAGGAATATCACTTTCACCATTTAGCAATAGTGACCATCCTCTTTCTTGTATCAACAATGCAGTATTCACAATGCATACAGTAACTACAAATATGCTGATATGGTTATTACTTACAAAATGGAACAGGCTCTCTACATAGGAGATATAGCCAGAACATTTATTCAAATACCAGAAAACTGACTCACAAAACCTGAAAGTCAAAGCCATCACAGTAGTTATGGAGTTGGCACACGTAGTTAATATGGTAAACACCCACATTTTCAAGCCTTCAAAACAGAACAGGCTAGCTCAGGTAAAGATCATCCTCTCCTCACTCACAGCAACTGCTCAGTGTCCATGCAGCTCATTCCAATCATCTCCAGCCTCCTGCAGTTCCCATCCCCAGCAGTCCTCAGCAGGAGTCTGAAGAAATTCTAGCTGGCTTTAAAAAAAAAAAAAAAAGGAGTTCTTGCTGCAGCCACAGCTGCTGCTTCCACTTACCTCACAGACTCCACCTTGGCTCTGGCTTCTTATTGCTCCACCCCTTCCTGATACATCAGCAAATTCAAGGGGCATGGAAGATCTTCAAATCCCATAACCATTACATGCCCCTGGATTTTTGTAATGCTTTTCTAACCTGAAATCTGTTTGCTCTCCAATCCAGGTTTTTTGGATCCAGGAAGCCAAAGAGCAGATCTTTGGTAGGTGAGTGATTCTTCTCCTCTCCAGTCAAAGTGACTGCCCTGAGACCCCTCAGTGCACAAAGGAAAACTTCTACCTATTCTTGATTCTCAAGGAAAGGGATGAGTCACTGAGGCTTCATTTCTAAACTAACTCTTCTGTCACAAGTAATAGTGTCAGCACATCAGAGAAATAAACCCCGAAATACCTATGTTCTGCCATCTCTGTCCTGCCTGAATTGCTTATTCAAGGGCTGAGAAATGTACATGTGTTCACCACAAGAGATGGACCTCCAGGGTGGCTTGCCTTCTCAATCCCAGCACTAACAAAACACAAAACAGGGCATGCACCATTGCCACTGCATCTTTAGGCCTCTTCAGCTTACAAGGACAATGCCTGTGCACAGTGGTTTCAAAGAAATGCTCAGGCTTTGTAAAAACAAATCTTGGTTGTTCTCAGGTAACACTTGAAAAAATGTTTTTCCAACATTAGTGCCCTTGGAGGGAGGGGACATCAAAGGAGTTCTTCCCTTCCAGAGTGAATGACTTCTGGTGTATCATAAATAGTGACTGAGCCTCTATTGAGTTTTTTCTCCCTCGGTGTCCCATAAAACATGATCAAGCTGTGCATAATATTACTAAGGAAAGAGGTTTGTGAAGCTGCAAATGTCAGGCTGAATGGGCTTAAATAAAAAAGTGTAATGGGAGGATTAGAAGGGTGGGCCCAATCTAAGGCCTGTGTGACCACAGAGCAAAGACTTTTCTCTCTTTTTGACTCTGGAGTAAGCAGCTATTGCCCCGAAGCTGAAGCAGCTGAACTGCCCTGGGAAGATTCTCTTGAAGGCTGTAGCAATGGGGGAGGCCTCTTATCATCCCACGGATAATAATAATCTCCAGCATACTCAGGCTCAGGCTGCTGACAGGGGGACTAAAATCTATCCCAGACCCACTGCCACTGAACTGGGCAGTGACCTGAGGCTTAAGGTGAGAAGCCCTAGAAACTTAGGAGACTGTCCCTCTTCTACTGGAATAAAAGTTGCTGATGTCCTCACTGGGCAGCAGCTGAGAGAGGTGACTTCTGGAGACACAGACAGAGAGGCTGGAGCCTGGGTCAGCACAACGATCTCATTGGCATCTACACTGAAAAAGGAAACACAAAAGTCAGCCAAAGGTTACCCTAATGACTTTCAAGCAGAACTCTTCGGACTGCTATAAGTGGGCTGCACATACCTATCAAGAATGATCTAACGTGAGAATTAAATCATGATCCTGAAATGATATGACTTGACGAGTCTTGATAAAGTGACCATAGAGTCCGAATTAAAAAGTTTTAAGAAGCTTTAATTTACCAGCTGGGGCTTCTCCATGCCAATTAAAGGGGGAGCAGCCCTGAGTTTGGGGGTGGAAAACCATTTATATATTTTTTGGTTTACGTATCTTAGTAACACAATTTGTTACTAAGCAGGTTGTCATATAGATACAAACGAGTGGTTACTAAGACAAGCGGAGGGGGTAAGCAGAGGGGGTCTGTAGGGTAAGCAGAGGGGCACAGGACATGGTGACCAAGCAAGAAAAACATAAATTACCCTAGGCAAGCTTCCCAGGTAAAGATAAATTACTCTAGGGAGGCTTCCCAGGTTCAGAGTTTCACTTGGCTAATTATCATAAAGTTTCACTTGGCTGTGTACTATAGTTTCACTAGGCTGACTACTAATTCCATAAAGTATTTCTTAACTATTTCTTGACCATAACATTCCTCCCTTTTCTTTAGGAAAGAATCAAATCACAGATTCTTGGTTCCTCATGGGTGTGTAGTGTGTACACAGGACCTATAGTTTAATAGACTGGACCTGTTTATGTCTACATAGCTTGGGAGAGCATTAATAAGGCAAGGGCCAATGAGGAGGCTCAGGAGTAGAAGGGCAAGGGGGCCAGCTAATGCTGTAACAAGGGAGGTCGGTCGGGGACTAATTAAATAGGGACTCAAACCAATTGGTCCCTGTCCCCCCAGTATCTCTTTACTAATTTTGATCCACCTAGGTGTTGAAGGCAGCATACTGAAACTTCCCCATAACTAGAGCTGCTGTGCCTACAGTGGTGGATCCAGCAACACCTAATGCCACCAGGAGAACTAGGTTGGGGGTCTTTCTTGCTCTGGTAGACAAGCCAAAATGCTCACGGCCTCCGTCCCCAGAGTAAAAGAAATCTTGGGGTAGGACATGGACCAAAATACACATTTCAGGGAAACTAGAGTCTGCTAAAACGTGGATGGAAATGCAAGGAGGCCAGTGGTACATGCTAACTAGGTATTGTCAGGAGTTTTTAACTTGATAACCCTTGGTTCGATCAATTTCTTTTTTTTTT
>CM053585.1:29895697-29911507 GCA_028646515.1 Pseudochirops corinnae | reverse complement strand
CCCTGAGGTATTGCAGGGTCAGATCCAGAGTTCTGGAGGAGCATGAACATCAAGGGTGTCCCTTGAGCTTTTGGTACCTCAGTGAATATAAAAGTTATTTTTACAGTATACTGTTGTCTATTACATGTAGAACACTATTATGTCTTTAAAATGTATATACTTTAATTTAAAAATGTTTTATTGCTGATAAAAGTGAACTTCATCTCAGTTTAGTCCGTCTTAATCTTCTTGATGGTTGAGGCTCTGGCCCGATGGTGATGATTCCTGAGGGATCATGTTGGTGGTTGTTCAAGGTTGGTGATTGCTCTGGCAGTTTCTTAAAATAAGGCAACAGTGAAGTTTTCCACATTGATTGACTTTTCTTTTCCCTTGAACTTGAAACCCCAATGTCGGGTTATTGATTGGCCTAATTTCAGGATTGTGTCTCAGGGAGTAGGAAGACTCAGAAAGAGAAAACAGGTCAGCATCAAATAATAAATTTTTTCTAAAAACCAAAACAGGAGAAAGGTAAATAAAATAGAGAAAGTCCATCTAATTCCGTGGACAGGAAATGCCCACTTGCAGGATTGGAGTTCTATTCTCAGCTTCTGGGACTCAGCTCACTCAGCAATTCTGAGCTCATAGACTGACTTGGGAATGCTGGGTTTGCCAGTGTCACAGGTGTTTGTGAAGATCTGATGTGATTGTATGTGAAGCTATTTGTAAGCCAAGCTATCCTGCAGATGTGGGCTAATGGCATTTTCAAATGATCGATTTCATCCATTTAACTTTGAAGACTTTTCTTTAATTTTATCTGTGTGTACATGTGTCTCTATACGTTTTATTGTTTGTTTCTTGCAGGAGAGATTAGACCTGAAAAGAAAGAGAATACTGAAAAGCTAAGCATTTCTGTGAAAGAAACTCACCAGGAATGCTTCATGAGTGATGGTCCCTGTGACTGCAGTGGGCAACAGATCTCTGCTGTATTTCACAGAATCCACAGAGGAGAGAAACTTTCTACTTGTCATCATTTTGGGAAAGACTTGAGTCAACAATCATCCCTGATTTACCGTCAAAAAATTCATACTGGAGAGAAACCATATGAGTGTCATGAATGTGGTGAAGACTCATCCTTCATTATTCATCACAGTATTCACAATGACAAGAAGCCTTATGAATGTTATCAGTGTGCGAATGCTTGGAGTTGCACCTGCAGTCTTGCTGTACATCAGAGAATCCACAATGGAGAGAAACGTTATGAAAGTGATAAATTAAGAAAGACTTTGATGGAAAGTTCCATCCTTATTCAGCATGAAAGCATCCACACTGGTGAGAAACCTTATGAATGTGATCAGTGTGGAAAGGCTTTTAGAAAGAACTCTGATCTTGTACATCAGAGAATCCACACTGGTGAGAAATGTTATAACTGCATTCAATATAGACAGGCATTTAGAGCGACCTCTGATCTTGCTGTACATCAGAATATCCACACAGAAAACACACCTTATGAATACAATCCATGTGGAAAGACTCTTAGTTCCAGCTCTAAATTTACTGCACATCAGATAATCCACATGGTTGAAAAACCTTATGAATGTAATCAATGTGGAAAGGCTTTTAGAAGGAATTCCAATCTTACAGTACATGAGGGAATCCATACTGGTGAGAAACCTTATCAATGTAATCAATGTGGAAAGGCTTTCAGACTAAGTTCCCATCTTGCTTTACATCAGAGAATCCACACAGGAGAGAAACCTTATGAATGTAATCAATGTGGAAAGGCTTTCAGACAGAATGCCCGTCTTGTTGTACATCAGAGAATCCACACAGGAGAGAAACCTTATAAATGTAATCAATGTGGAAAGGCTTTTAGAGAGAACTCCCATCTTACTGTACATCAGAGAATCCACACTGGAGAGAAACCTTACAAATGTAATCAATGTGGAAAGGCTTTCAGAGAGAACTCCTTTCTTGCTCTACATCAGAGAATCCATACAGGAGAGAAACCTCATGAATGTAATCAATGTGGAAAGGCTTTTAGAAGGACATCAGGTCTTGCTGCACATCAGAGAATCCACACTGGAGAGAAACCTTATAGATGTAATCAATGTGGAAAGGCTTTTAGAACGACCTCTGAGTTTGCTGTACATCAGAGAATCCACACTGGAGAGAAACCTTACAAATGTAATCAATGTGGAAAGGCTTTTGGAAGCAACTCTTATCTTGCTGCACATCAGAGAATTCACAGTGGAGAGAAACCATATAAATGTAATCAATGTGAAAAGGCTTTCAGACTACACTTCCTGCTTGCTGGACATCAGAGAACCCACACTGGTGAGAAACCTTATCAATGTAATCAGTGTGGAAAGTCTTTTGGAAGCAATTCTTATCTTGCTGCACATCAGAGAATCCACAGTGGAGAGAAACCTTATAAATGTAATCAATGTGGAAAGTCTTTCAGAGTGAGCTCCAATCTTGCTGTACATCAGAGAATTCACACTGGAGAGAAACCTTATGAATGTAATCAGTGTGGAAAAGCTTTCAGACTACAATCCCACCTTGCTGTACATCAGAGAATCCACACTGGAGAGAATCCTTATAAATGTAATCAATGTGGAAAGGCTTTTAGAATTACTTCTGATCTTGCTGCACATCTGAGAATCCACACTGGAGAGAAACCTTATGAATGTATTCAATGTGGAAAGGCTTTTAGAAGGAATTCTCACCTTGTTCAACATCAGAGAATCCACACTGTAGACAAACCTTATGAATGTAATCAATGTGGAAAGGGTTTTTGAAGGATTTGTGATTTCATAGTACATCAGAGAATCCTAATCTTATGAGTGTGATAAATATGGAAAAGGCTTTTACAGGAAGCTCCAGTATTGCTGCACATGAGAGAATCCACACTGGAAAGAAACGTAATATGATTTAAAAAAAAATCTTTTATGTACCCTCTCACCTTACTATACAAATCTGTTGAAAACAAAATCCAAGATACACAATTTCTATGTTACCATCTAATTAATTATGGCTAGTGAACAATTAGTAAAAGACCAGTCATTTAGCTATCTCTTGTAAACCAAAGATGAATCATGGAGGCCTTTCAACAGTTATGTGCCCTTAGATAATTAGGTGTTCTAAACAGGCATAAGTCCAATGTGATTGTTTAAAAATTAATGACAATGAATGTTATAACAACATGTGGATTTGTTTTAATTAGGGACTAAAGGACATGACTTCCTACTCAGTTTTGGACAATGAGACTTATCTCTATCCAGATCACCATTGTGTCGGGGCAACCTAGACAAGAGGGAGGTTTCAGTTCCCCTCAGACCTTGCTAAAATACATGGGCCAGAATTCTTCTAGATGCTTTACTTTTTGGTCAGATCTAAACTTTCTCAGTTGTTTAATTCTTGCCCAAGATTTCATCTCATCATATGAAGTAAGTATGAAGTCAACCTGCTGCTCATTTTTTATATCACTATAGTATTCTGTTACATTCATATACCACAACTTGTATAGCTATTTCCCAGTTGATGGGCATCCCCTTAATTTCCAGTTTTTTGCCACCAGTAAGAGAGCTGCAATAAATATTTTGTACATATGGGTCTTCCTCTCACTTAGATGATCTCTTTGGGATACAACCCCAGAAGTGGTATTACGGGGTCAAAGGGTATGCAGTTATTTAGAGCCCTTTGGGTGTAGTTCCAGATTGCTTTCCAGAATGGTTGAATCAGTTCACAACTTCACCAACAATGCATTAGTGTTCCAATTTTTTCACATCCTCTCCAGCATTTGTCATTTTCCTGTTTTGTCATCTTAGCCCATCTGATTGGTGAGATGTGGTACCTCAGAGTTGTTTTGATGTGCATCTCTCTCATCAATAATGATTTAGAACATTTTTTCATATGCTTATAGATATCTTTAATTTCTGGAATTTAAATTTCCTGTTTATCTCCTTTGACTATTTATCAATGGGGAATGACTTGTATTCTTATAGATTTGACTCCATTCCTTGTATATTTTAGAAATGAAGCCTCTATCACAGACACTGGTTGTAAAAATTCTTTCCCAGTTTTGTACTTCCCTCTTTATCTTGCTTACATTGGCTTTGTTTGTACAGAAACATTTCAGTTTAATGTAATCAAGATTATCTATTTTGCATTTCATAATGCTCTCTAACTCTTCTTTGGTCATAAAGTCTTCCCTTCTCCATAAATCTGACAGGTAAACTATTCCTTGCTTCCACAGATTACTTACAGTATCAGTCTTTATACCTAGATGGTGCACCCATTTAGACTTGATTTTGGTGTACAGCATTAGATGATGGACTACACATCTAGTTTCTGCCATACTATGTTCCAATTTTCCCAGCCGATTTTGTCAAATAGTGAGTTCTTACCCCAAAGCTGGGGTCTTTGGGTTTATCAAACAGTAGATTGCTATAGTCGTTGACTATTGAGTCTTGTCTGCCCCATGTATTCCATTGATCACTATTCTATTCTTCACCCCATACCAGGTACGTTTGATGACTGCTGCTTCATAATACAGATTAAAATATGGTATGGCTAGGCCACCTTCCCTAGCATTTCTTTTCATTAATTGCCTTAATATTTTTGTTCTTCCAAATGAATTTTGTTACCTTTTTTTTCTAGCTCTACAAAGTAATTTTTCTGTACAGTGATTGGTATGGCACTAAATATATTATTTCATTTAGGTAAGATTGTCATTTTTATCATATTAGCTCAATCCAGCCATGGGCAATTCATGTTTTTCCAATTAGTTTGCTCTGACTTTGTGTGAAAAGTGTGTAGTAGTTGTGTTTATATAGGTCCTGGTTTTGTTTTGGCAGGTAGATTTCCAAATATTTTATAATGTCTACAGTAACTTTAAATGGGATTTCTCTATATCTTGCTGTTGCATTTTGTTTGAAATACATTGGAATACTTAGTGTTTGTGTGGCTTTATTTTATATCCTGCCCTTTTGCCAAATTTTTTGTCTCAAGAAGTTTTTTACTTGATTCTCCAGGATTCTCCAAGTATAGCATATATCATCTGCAAAGAGTGATAGCTTAGTCTCTTCTTTGCCTAATTTGATTGTTTCAATTTCTTTTTCTTCTCCTGTTGCTACTGGTAACATTTCTAATACCAGATTGAATAAGGGAGATGATAGTGGACATTCTTGTTTTACTCCTGATCTGATTGGAAATGCTTCTAGTTTATCCCCAGTATATATAATACTTGATGATGGCTTTAAATGGATGCTACCCATTATTCTAAGGAAATTAAAACAAAAATTAGGAATTATTTGCCTAATTGTATGCACATAGATTTGAAAATCTTAGTGAAATGGATGAATATTTAAAAAAATATAAGTTGCTTAGATTAACTGAAGACAAAGTAAATTACTTAAATAACCCCATCTCAGAAAAAGAAATTGAACAAGCCATCAGTGAATTCCTAGGAAAAAAATCTCCAGGGCCAGATGGATTTACTAGTGAATTCTATAAAACATTTAAAGAACAATTGATTCTAGTACTCTACAAACTATTTGGGAAAATTGGTGGAGTCCTACCAAATTCTTTTTATGACACAAATATTGAAATGGAGAGTCTTGACAAAGTGACCACCGATTCCAAATTAAAAGCTTTTAAGGAGCTTTAATTTACCAGCTGGGGCTACTCCATATCAATTAAAGGGGGAGCATCCCAGAACAAAGGGGTGAAGAACCTTTTGTACATTTTTTGGTATACGTATCTAACACAAGGTGGTTACTAGGCACGTTACCATATAGATGCAAGCAAGCTGTTACTAAGGCAAGGGGGTTTTGTGATCTGTAGGTATGGTCACCGGGGAAGGGTATAGGGCATAATGATAAATTACTCCAGGTCAATTTCTTGACTCCTATCCCAAGTCCATGGAAGTTTCCTCTTGGCTGGTTTCTAACTTCATAAAGTATCACTTAACTGTTTCCTGACCATAACAATATGATGCTAATACCTAAATCAGGAAGAGACTAAATGGAGAAAGAAAATTGTAGACCTATCTTCCTCATGATTATAGATGCACAAATTTTAAATAAAATGTTAGCAAAAAGACTACAGCAACTTGTTGCAAGAATAATACACTTTAATCAGGTAGGATTTATTCCAAGAATGTAAGGATGGTTCAATATCAGGAAAACCATCAGTATTATTGATCATATGAACAATAAAACTAGCAGAAACCATATGGATTCTCAGTAGATGCAGAAAAGACAAAATACGACATCCATTCCTATGAAAAACACTAGAAACTAGGAATTTATGTTGAATTTCTTTACATGAGTTTTCTTGCATGTTAGATTTTTCTTAGACGAAATTGAGGGTCCTAAAGTAGCCACAGTAAAGTCAATGGAATTTCGTTTAATGTGACAAGTGAGACATGGGCTGCCAGGGAAATCCTATTTCCTCTAAGAAGAGGTGATTGAACTCTGCTATGAAGGATGCTATGGATTCTCAGAATCTGTCATGTGTAGAGCTTCCTTCAGGAATGCAGCACAGCCTCTCCAAAGGCCTGGAAACAGATGAAACATCGAATGTGATTGAGTGGAAGACAACTCTTTAGTTTGGGTTATAGAAGAAATACAGAAGTGTATTGTGTAGTTTATATGGAAAGGGATGCTGAGCTACAACATAAAGATACTAAATGACAAAGGAGTTTGCATTTTATCCTAAAGACAAAAAGAAACCATTCAAGTTTGTTCAGTCTGTGAGAGAATATTTGTTATACACCTTCCATGTGCCAGGCACTGTGTAGGGGAATATTATGATCAGATCTCTGCTCTAGTTAAAGGACCAGAGACTCTCAGAGTTTGACCCCATACATCATTTAAAATAGATGCTTTCTGAGCCGGGGGGAGGCGGATGGGTCAAGGGGACGGTGGATCCCCCTGTTATTGGTCCTGTAAAAGGAAGATATTTTTACATTACCTAATAAGAAGGGAAGAATGAAAAACAGTGAAGAAAGAAAAAACAATAAGGAAGTCAGAATCCCAACTCTAATGGCGCTATCCGCACAAGAGGCTGACTTGGGGGTAGAGGCTGAGGCTCCAGCAGCCAAACTGTTTTTATCCTTTGACCATCTGCCCTGTTCCCTTCATCCCAACATCCAGTTCTAGGGACCCCAAAGGCACATATTCCTTTACAGAACCAAGAAGCTTCCTTCCCTAGAAATGTGTTTGAGCGAGATTGTGTGTGTGTGAGTCTTATGTATCAACTGGGGTTTGTCATCACAGACAGCCACAACACCCACGTTCAGGAGAAAGGAATCCTGTATACCTGTATGTGATTCTTCACAAAATTAATTTATTTGGTCATTTTTCCCTCATCAAGAATCCTGTGCTGACAATATGATGAGCCACTCTAGCTGCCTGTCTGTGACTCCAGGCGGCAGAGTCTCCATCAGTAGCAGGGACAGTTCCACCACTGGCCAGCGGGTAACTTGGTACCATAGTGGGAACCAGGATGGGCACCCGAATTACTGATCTATGTTTCTTAGCTGTATTCATAGTTCCTGGCCCAGGTCAGTGGCAGTGGCTCTGGAGCAGATTTCAGTTTCACTCAGTCCTGTGGAGGTAGTTTGTTGCCAATTAGTACTCTTGGAAATATAATGATGTCAACCTCCCACAGTGCTGCAGCCATGAACAAAAGCCTCCCCAGGCTGCTCAACCCCTCAGTTCTGGGGAGTGGCTGCTTCCCCCAGGCCAAAGGCTAAGACATTCTATGTTTTTAGGAGAGGCTAGGCCTTATTCATCTACCAGGAGCCCACTGGATCACTTTTCTTGGGGGAAAGTTAGGGGAATCATAAACTAAAAACAAGGGGAATATTTTGGATCTTATATTCAAACCTCAGATCATAATCCTGGCAGGCAAGCTAATCAGAAAACCTGGTTCCCTAGATAAATCCCCATTTCTATCCTCTTCCTGTGGGGATGATCCAATGATAGAATCTCAAAGAGTGATTTAAGAGTAAGGATTTTAAGAGTTTAATGGAAAGAGGCAGGGCTGAGACCCCTGGATGCTGCTCCCTCCTGTAATATTGGCATTGGTTCATGATCTTATCTCCTGGTCATATGCTCAAGAGGTTACCAGTGCCTGGATATAAAAGGACGGATTATTTTTCACAATTCATCCAGCAATACCCATATCTGTAAGCCAATTAGGCATTGGTGTAAAATAAAGATTAGATTCCTGTTTGTCATTTTTAAAGAAACTTTATTTTGTTCCCTCATAGCAAAGAACCAACCCAACTGAGCATGACCATCACTGACTCCCATGAGACTGCCATTCTGGGAATGACCAGTCATTACTAGGAATTCCAGCACCTGAGACACATTCAGGTGAAGGAACGATATGGGTGGGGGGAGAGAAACATCAAATATCACCAGTCCAATAATGGGTGGAAGTTATCTAGAGACAGTTCATGGCAGCTGGAGGTGAGGTGCCAAGAGGCCAGGATGCATGAAAGAGCCAGGGGCTGGGCCAAAAAGAAGACTCGGCCAGCTATAGAATTTGTGGGAGAAGAGGGATAGAAGTTTGGAGTTTCACTGATTTCAGCAACTAGGATCTAAGCAGCAGGGGAGTGAACCTTTGATGAGAAGAGGTGGTTGCTGACTGGTTACTGCAAGAGAAATGCTTGAAAGAGAAACTGGAGATCATGAATAGGTAAAATATTTAAGCACTTGGTATATGCCATGAGCTATGCTAAGTGTTAGAGATAAAATGTAGGCAAAGAAGATAGTCCCTGCCCTCCAGGAGCTTACGTTCCAGTGAGAGAAGATAGCATATAGAGGTATTAGAGAATGGTCAGGAGAGAAAGGGTGTCCACTTGTGTGCAAGGCTACTGTCAAGGAAGTGTCAAAAGCAAAACAAAATAAAATTGGAGAGTGAGTAAAAGTGGGAATGAAGTGATCACAGCTGGGTCTTCTCTTGAAATGGAGGCCCAGCAGAGAGGAGTTTCAGGATGAAGGTTTCTCCAAGCTATGAAGGCTGCTGGTGAGGAAATGATTTCTTCTTCCAGTCCTTTGTTTGAAGGGGTGTAAGACAAGGAACAGTCATCCTTGCAGAGAGAAATATCGATGTTTTCAACAGATACCAGAGTTTCAGTCACCACCAGAAATGGAAGAAATGTGAGAGGAAGAGAGATAGAATGAAGGGGAGCTTATTAATGGTCGAGGAGGGCTGCAGGAGAGAATAAATAGCACAAAGGGAAGACAGGATGGGAACTGAGGAGAAATATTCTTGCATTTACTATGGGTCGTGGAGTTGGCTGGTGCATGTTGTCTCCATCTGACTCATGCTGCACCTCAGCACTGTCGGACCCCTGACCAGGCCCTAGGTCAACTTACTCAATTTGAATGCGAGCAGGGAAAGGGCATAAAGTCCACAGGATCTTGGAGCAAAATAATCTGGGGCTGGTGAAGAAAAATCTGCAGGCATTCTCCTAGGGGAGGATGTAGTTTCTACAGTGTTGCCACCTGGTGCAAAGGCCTTGCCACCTGATACTTATTCTTGCTCAGATGCCAAATTTCTGCAGTTCCATTTTACTTATTGCGCTGAGAGCTGGAAGCAGAGTGAACATCCTCATGGCAAGAACCTAGAGACTGGAGCAAGTAAAGGCCTGCTGTTCTTCCCCATGATCCTCCCAGATTTCAGGGATCCCTGACTTGGACAGTGGGCTGATTTGCATGCTCCTCCCTCCTGCCAAATCCTTTATCAACCTTCCTGGTCCCTCCCTCGGGTTACCATCAGCACTGGACAGCACACAGCGTGGAGATGGTGGCAGGGGCTCAGCTCCTCTGCCTCTTGCTCTGACTCCCCGATAAGGAAGATGACAGATGCAGAGGGGTCATTGGTCATGGATTATGATTTAATCCCCACTTTATATTTTTCAGAGTATATTGCTAGATTAGGAAACATTCATGTTAAGAAGAATGTTCAGTGTTTGCAGCTCCCTTATATCACTCCAACTAGTTCTGCTTGATTGTCATTAGAGTAAACTACGTGTGTTTTCTTTTTCATTGTAGATGCCAATGGCGTCATTGTGTTGACCCAGGTGCTACCCTCCCTCTCTGTGTCTCTGGGAGGAAGTCACCTCTCTCAGCTCCTGGACCAGTGAGGACATTAGCAACTTTTATTCCAAAAGAATAGGGAGAGTCTTAAGCCTGGGGTCACTCCCCAGTTCAGTGGCAGTGGATCTGGGACAGATTTTACTCTCCCCATCAGCAGCCTGGAGTCTGAGGATGCTAGAGATTATTATTGTCTGCAGGATGATAAGAGGTCTCCCACAGTGTACCAGCCTTCAACTAAAATTTCCTTGGGCAGTTCAGCTGCTTTAGCTTGGGGGAATAGCTCTTTACTTCAGAGTCAACAAGACAGAGAAGTCCTTGCCCTGTGGACACACAGGGCTTAGATTGGACCCAACCTGTTAATCCTCCCCTCACACTTACTTATTTAAGCACATTTCTGGACATTTGCAGCTTTTACAAACCTCTCTCCTTCCTAATATTAAGCAGGACTTGATCATACAGTATGGGACAGTTAGGGAGAAAAAACCCAATAGAGGATTAATCACCATTTCTGATCCACCAAAAGTCATTCCCTCTACATGGAAAGAACTCCTTTTGTGCCCCTTCCCTCAAGGGTACAAATGGTGGAAAGGCCTTTTTCAAACACTTTTATGTAAAAACAACTAAAGTCAGATTTATTTTTAAGCTGGAGCATATCCTAGAAACCACTGTGTACAGGAATTTTCCTTGTTAGCTACAGAGGTCTAAGGGTGAAATGCCCTAATTTGTATTTTGTTAGTGCTTGGAATGAGGAGACAAAACACCCTGAAGTTTCATCTATTTTGGTGAACACATGTGAATGTATGTTTCTTAGCCCAAGAATAAGCAACTCAGGCAGGATTGAGATGGCAGGGTATAGCCATTTTGGCATTTATTAATCTGACGTGCTGACACTATTACTTTTGACAGAAGGGTTAGCTTACAAGTGAAGCCCCAGTGACTCATCCCTTTGCTTGAGAATCATGATTATGTAGACTTTATCCATTGTGCACCCAGGGGTCTCAGGGCAGTCCCATTAACTGGAAAGGAGAAGAATCACTCACCTACTAAAGGTCTTCTCCTTGACTTCTTGGATCCAAAATGCCTGAATGTGAGAGCAAATAGATGGGGTTTGAGCAGTATTACAAAAACCCAGGAGGACAGGGTGGTTAACGTTGCTAAATGCTGAAGGTGATATTCTTCAAATATTCTGCCCATATCCTTCTGCTGCTCAATAAGATTCAATAGCTCCATACTGCTCTAGGATCAAATATAAACTGCTCTATATGTCATTTAAAGCTTTTTACCGTCTGCGGTAGCTAGGTAGAACAGTGGATATAGCACTTTGGAATCTGGAAGACTCATCTTCCTGAGTCTAAGTCTGGTCTCAGATACTAGCTGTGTCACCCTAGACAAGCCAGAGGACTGCTTCTATGAACAGCTTTTCAAAGTTCTGATTACATAATATAGCGAACTCTATTTATTTAGCAATAAACCAAGCCAAAACATTCACAGAAACCAAAATACAGTATTTACAATGTTAAGACATAACAACTTATCACTAAAATAGCCATGTAGTTTTCACAAGAATGGTCATATAGTGTTAAACAAAGCACATTCATTCTGTAACTCAATCATTTAGTAAGTTCTTAATTCAGTCACAAAGTCCAAAGGTCAAAAGTTTTTCACCCCTAGGTCATAATTAAGTTACAATTCCATCAGTCACTACTCAGTAGCCTCTTATGGGTAATGGAAAGTACAAAAGCCATCCATCCCTAGGTCACAAGTAAGTTACAGTTTCATCAATCAGCATTAAATACCCAAGGAGAGGTCTTTTTTTTTTTTTCATCTTGACTCTAGGCAGGCTCTCAGCTATCGTGGTTCTTCTTCCATGGTCTCAGCTACTGCCTGAATCTAACCAACTGCCACTTGAGTTCAAAAAGCTGCCAGTTCCTTGTCCAGCTCTCCATGTAGTTCCTGCTCCATATTGAAGCTCACAGTGTCCAGTCCACCTTAAGCCCTTATTCAAATACCAGGAAACCGAGTTCCAGAACCAGGAAGTTAAAGTCATTACAGTAACCACCAAGTTGGTACACATGGTTAATGCAATGAACACCCACATTCCCAAGCCCTCACAACAGAACAGATTCTGTCAAGCAGGTATCCTCCCTCACTTTAGGTAGCTCCTCAGCGTGATTCTTGGAAGCTCTCAGCAGAAGTTCCAAAAAAGACAGTTCCCACAGAAGCTCCAGCTGGCTCTCATAAGAAGTTCTGCCACCAAAAGTTTGAGTTTTGCCACCTCAAGTCTGAGTTCTATGTCAGTTCTCATTTCTCTTCTTTTCAAATCTCAGTTCAGTCCTCAGTCCAGTAGTTGGAGCCCAGCCTACAGATGCTTGCTGAGAGAAATTCTGTGTGTCTCAGCATGGGCTTTTCTTAATATATATGATTAGCTCCTCCCTGCTCCCCCCCTTCTTGTTACATTGTAATGCCATGCACAAGCAGTTTCTCAAAAGAATTCTACTGTGAGCAGCTTTAAAATTTCTGATTACACAGTATAGAGAACACTCCATTTATTCTATAACAAATCAAGGCAAACATTCATAACAAATCAATATAATATTCACAATATTACATCTTATCACAGAAAATCACAATATAGTTTTTACAACAGTTCAACATTAAAATGGCCACAAAGTTTTCACTGAAGTGGTCATGGTATATAGAACAAAGAGCAAAAGAATAATCATCTGATATCCCTAAGGAGGTTTGCCTCCTCACTCAGTTCATTCACTCATCTCACAACACAGTAGTCAATCATAGGTTAACTTAATCAGTCACTTATCTAGCAGTCAGTCACTAAGTATCATTAATCACTAAATACAATTATTAGAAAATTACACAAAATCTCCACCCTTTGGTGTCTTGTATTCTTCAATTTCATCACACATTAAATATTCAAGGAAAGGCCTTTTCTTCATCTTGATTCAGGGTGGTCTCTCAGATTCCCTGGCTCCCTTTCCATGGTCCCAGCTCCTACCTGAATCCACCAAACAGTCACCTGGATTCAGAGGCAGACAGCTCCCAAGTTCTTGTCCAGTCTTCCGGATAGGTTTTACTACACACTGAAGTTCACAGGATCCAGCACATCTCCACCACTTCTCTTGCCGGGAACTCAAGGATCAACCAAGCCACAAAGTGTTATCCAAGTCATGCTTCTTAAGTCTTCCAGCAGTTTGGCTGGCCCCAGGACCCAGAAGAAATCTCAGCCTTCCAGGCAGCCTTCTTGGCAGCAACTTCAGCCTTCGCCAGATTCTGATCTCAGGAAAACTCCAACTCAGTTCTCAGTCCAGCAAGTAGCAGCCCAGCTTCCAGATGCTCTAATTCAAACTCTAAACTCTAATTTTCTAATTCTGACTGTCTCTCTGTGGCACTCTTCTTACACACAGACACACACACAGACACACACACACACACACACACACACACACACACACACACACACACACACACACACACACACACACACACACACACACACACACACTGGTTTCCTGTCTCAGCCAACCCCTTCCTGTTATGCCAGCAACAGGAGACAGAGTTCACACCTTCTGTTTCTTACACAGGGGTACTTAGCCCTTAGTTACTAAGAGTTACTAAGAGCCCAGCAAGTCTGGGACCCAGGCTACAGAGAAGAAAGAGGGGGCTGAAGGGGAAGGGGATCCAGGGAGGGGAATGAGTGGGAGAACAGGGAGGGATGTAGGATGGACATAGCGTTGTTAGGAAGAAGATGAGTGTGGCAGGGGGAGAGCTGGAAGACCAGAGGCTTCTGCTGAGGAGGTTTGGAGTCTCAGAGCAGAGTAAGGGATAGAGGGAGAGAGGTGGTACAGCGGTGGGCGAGGGGAGCTCTCAGAGATTCTTAGTCTGGTGGCTGGAAGACCTGGTGGAAATTCTGTCCCTGGGGTCAAGATTGGAAGGCTGGAAGGAGGACAGGGGAGAAGAGAGGTCATTCTAGAAGGTCCAGGGCAGGGCAGGGTGGGACTCTTGGCATTAGGAGGACCCTGAGTAGGCTGGCTGGAAGCAGAAGCAGAAGCACTAGGACCTGAGAGGTCTCTGCCTTCTGGCAGCCAGCTGTGCACATGCAGGTGCCAGGGTGGTCTGAACAAAGACCCCTCCCCTTCCCTCTCTTCTGCTGGCTGTCATTTCCATAGAACTTTTCTTCCTGCCCCCACCCCTCCCCGTGGCTCTTGGTGAGTGTCCTCCAGCTTTGCCAGAAGCAGGCCTTCCTCCAAGTCCTAACAACCAGGAGTGCCCCTGCTACTTATCCAGTCTCCCTTCCACATTGAAAAGATCTCTAAGGTGCCATGCCCAGTCTTCCCATTGAATCACAATTGCCTCACCCACATATCTCAACCCCAGTATCTGATTGAGGCAGAACTCTGGGTCAAGAGTCATTGTCATTCTGACTGATCTTATCCCATCTAGGGTCCTGAGGCCCTTCTGCACTTGCATCTCTGTAGGAGTATGGAGGAGGGGCATGAGGCCAAAGGGAAGGAGAGTGGGTGGCAAGTCCTCTTCCTGTCCAGGCCAAACTCACTTCTT
The DNA here is from genome assembly GCA_028646515.1 of Pseudochirops corinnae. Classification (NCBI taxonomy): domain Eukaryota; kingdom Metazoa; phylum Chordata; class Mammalia; order Diprotodontia; family Pseudocheiridae; genus Pseudochirops; species Pseudochirops corinnae. The sequence goes on along the minus strand of CM053585.1, from coordinate 29,896,838 downwards.
AGCCTGACCCTCCCCCCCCACCCTCAGATGTTCGTAGGGTTCTTGCCCCTGAGGGTGGGGCCAGGTAACTCCTGAGACCTCACCTTGTATAATTTGGAGCAGATCAGCATCCAGCCTAGGAAGGAAAGGCATAAACAAAGTCTTCCCCCTCTGCCATCCTTGTCTTGTCCCAATTATATCATTTAAGGGATTTTGGGATGCCCCAATGTTTGGAGTACTGCACAGGTTAATCTGGAATGAATTTACAGACTCAAGTATTCTTTAAGTTAAATTGGCAATGGTTTATTGTAATGCCAATATGGTGGGCAGAACTCCTTAAGCAACTTGCCATGTAATAGGAATGATGCCAAATTTAAATAGGAAAAGTGGTGGATTATCTGGCAGATATCCTAATTAGGTGATAAATTACAACCTTGGTCAAGGCATCATCCACCACTGGAGACCAGGGGGAGGGGTTTCTTCAGAATGTACTTTTGGTCTGTTATGACTGTAGCAAGATAGCTTTCAGAGTTGATATGTTTAGCTTGACCTCCGGATTAAATATGATAATTTTGTTAGTCAGTACACCATAATTCTGTGGTTACAAGATTGTCCTGTTTTTACAGGACAATTTCTTCAGAGGGCAGCTTGTTCTTCTGATGGGGAAAGGTATTTTGTTTTAGTGGGGCCCATTCTTGAGTTATTGCTAGGCATAGTGTCCTTGGGCTGGGGAGAAAACAGTCAGGGATAGTATTTTGAAGCTAGGGAGAAATGTGACATTGGAATTTCAGTAAAAGCACAAGTATGCAAGTACCCCATCACCTCCCCAGCTCAGTCTGCAGAAAACCAAAGTTTAGAGTCAGAGAGAATGGCCCCTAGCACCCAGAGATCCTCATTCTGACGAGATGCCTCTGAATATTTTTGGGTGATTTTTTTGTGGCATAGTTGTAACTTCAGTCTTTACCATCAGCTGTGAGATCCGTTTGGCTCTGTTCCTGTAGCAAGCCAACATATTTGATTTTGGTGGTCAGTTCTCATACAGATGCCCAGGAGATGTGGTTTTGGCATAGATTTGTGCTATACAAATCTAAAGGCTTTGAAACCTGCTCTCATCCTGTAAAATGTTAACTGACTTCCAAAGACTTGTTGCATTTCCAAAGAC
>CM053585.1:29868826-29882281 GCA_028646515.1 Pseudochirops corinnae | reverse complement strand
ATGGAATGGGAGGAAGACAATGAAGTCAGAACTCCAGCACCAAAAGCTTCCAAGAAAAATATGAATTGGTTACAGGCCATGGAGGAGCTCAAGAAGGATTTTGAAAATCAAGTAAGAGAAGTAGAGGAAAAATTCAGAAGTGAAATGAGAATGATGCAAGAAAATCATGAAAAGAGAGTCAACAACCTCACTGAAGAAAATAACATCTTAAAAAATAGACTAACTCAAATGGCAAAAGAGACCCAAAAAGCCAATGAGGAGAAGGATGCCATAAAAAGCCAAATTTGCCAGATGGAAAAAGAATTTCAAAAGCTCACTGAAGAGAATAATTCCTTCAGAATTAGACTGGAGCAAATGGGAGCAAACGACTTTATGTGAAATCAAGATACTATTAAACACACATTTACTAGCCGTGTGACTTTGGGCAAGTCACTTAACCCCAATTGCCCTCCAAAAAAAAAAAGGCAAAAAAAGATGCTATTAAACAAATCCAAACACATGAAAAAATAGAAGGAAATGTGAAACATCTCATTGGAAAAACCAATTACCTGGAAAATAGATCCAGGAAAGATCATTTAAAAATTATTAGGCTACCTGAAAGATATGGTCAATAAAAGAACCTAGAAATCATGCTTCAAGAAATTCTCAAGGAAAACTGCCCTGATATGTTAGAACCAGAGGGCAAAACAGAGGTTGAAAGAATTCACCGATCACCTCTTGACAAAGATCCCCAAAAGAAAATTCCAAGGAATACTATAGGCAGGTTCCAAAGTTTCCACATCAAGGAGAAAATATTAGAAGCTGCCAAGAAGAAACAATTTGAATATTGTGGAAACCCAATCAGGATAACACAAGATCTAGCAGCTTCTACATTAAGGGATCACGGGGCTTGGAATGTGATATTCCGGAGGTCAAAGGAGCTGGGATTAAAACCAAGAATCACCTACTCAGCAAAACTGAGTATAATGTTTCAGGGGAAATATGGTAATTCAACAAAATGGAGGGCTTTCAAGCATTCTTGATGAAAAAACCAGAGTTGAATAAAAAATTTAACATTCAAATACAAGAAACAAGAAAAGCACAAGAAGGTAAACAGGAAAAAGAAATCATAAGGAACTTACCAAAGTTGAACTATTTACATTCCTACATGGAAAAATGATCATTGCAACTTGTGAAACTTTTCTCAGTATGAGGATGGTTGAAGGGAATATATACATATATATGTATACATATATATATGTATACATACATCTACAAGTCTATATAGGATGGTATATGTGCATATGAATACATATGTGAGTGTGTATGTATGTGTACAGGTATACATGGACAGAGAGCACAGGATCAATTGAATAGGAAGGAATGATATTTAGTGGGGTGAGGGTAGTTAGAAGCACACACTTTTGAAAAGGGATAGGTCAAAGTAGAAAATAGAACAAGTTGGGGGGAGGGATAGGATGGAGGGAAATATAGTCAGTCTTTCACAATATATCCACTGTGGAAATGTTTTGCATAACTACACATGTACAACTTATATTGAATTGCTCATCTTCCCAGTAAGAGTGGTTGATGAGGGAACAAGGGAAAGAATCTGAAATTCAGTGTTTTAAAATAAGATGTTTAAAAAAAAAAGGTATTATTATTATTTTTTTACATGCAACTGGGAAATACAATATACAGGCACTGGAATATGGAGTTCCATCTTGTCCTACCAGAAAGTCAGAGGGGTGTTGGGGGAGGATATAGTAGGGAGGAAATTGGAAGAAGGCATATACAGTGGGATGGCTGTTTTGGGGTGGTGAGTGGAGAAAAGATGGGGAGAAAATTTGTAACACAAAATCTTATGGAAATGAATGTTATAAACTAAAAATAAACATTAAAAAAACAAAGAACTTAACCTGTGAGATAAAAAAAAAACCAGGAATGAGTGGTGGATCTTTTCAAGATCTCCACCCGTTGGCCGTCATATGATTTTTATTGTCCTCATTATTACTATGTTGATTATATATAGAGTTGTTTTAATTATGAACTAGTCCTATATTTCTAGTATCTGTACTATCTAGCTGTATTCTTTTTCTCATGTTGTTTTATTGTCTACATTGATATTTTACTTAAAATATAAGGATTCATTCAGGATACTGGTCTATATATTTGTTTCTCTGCTTTGACTTCAATTTAGGAATCAAGAATAATTTTGTATGATAAAAAGACTTTTGGAACAACCTCTACTTTTCTGATTTTTTCACAGCTTATGTAATATTTGAATAAATGTATTTTAAAATTTTGGTAGAATTCACTAATAAACCTACTTAGTCACTTTTTCCCCTTAGAAGTTAAATTGTCACTATTTATTTGATGAGATTGTTTTATTTAAGACATGTATTGCCTGCTCTTTTAATCAGATAATTTTATATTCTTCTTAATATTTACCTGTTTCACTTAGATTGTCAGTTACATTTGTAGAATATTGGGCAATACATTACCTAATAATTTATTTGGTTGTAATTCTCATCTCCTGATGAGAATTCCACCTTGCTGAAGTGAAGACAGAGATTAAATGCATAAATCACAGTGGGAAGTGAGAGGGGATTGTGGATTACAGACAGTTCTTTCCCAGGGCCTGAGTGGTTATCCATGATAAGTCCACAACTGGAAGAGAATACACCAGTTCTTGAGTCCCGTGAGAGCAATATTGCTCAACTCTTCATGGTCATTACTTGGTGGGTCAGAGGGCCAGAGCCATGTGATGGGAACAGCTCTATAATCTTCAATTTGATTCACTTAAGGTAGACAGGCACAAAAATGCAGTGTTTGTCCATGTCTTGATTGATCACTTCAAGCTGCGCTGTCAGCTTCTAACTCAAGCTAGAAAAGGCAATTCTTGAGAAATTTAATTATGAGTATGTTCACTACACATATATCAACTAATATGAAAAATCATAATTCCCTTCACGTAGTCAAAGGAAATAATTTCTTCATGTGTTCGTTTTAAAACTGGGAAGCAGGGAATGAACTGAGGTACAATAAAGTAGTCAAATCTAGGAAGAAAATGCACAGAATGACCCATGACTAGACATCAGAAATCTGTTAAATGCAAAGCCCAGTCACGGTATGTAAGGACTGACATTCCAGCACGTCTCCTTCCCCTCCAAAGAGATGTGTTAGGCTATAAGTGCAGTGTGAGGAAACTGTATCAGAGATGGACAATGAATTGGCTTGTTTGGTTTCACTATTTTTTGTTGAAAAGGAGGGAGTTTAGTGGGTCATTGAGAAGTGACAACAAAGAAAAAATTAACAATTAAACATGGGAAAAATTAGCAACTGAAAAAGAGTAAGTTTAGAAACAGCCAGGTTCAGACATAACCTAATTATCGGATGCTCTTTGGACACACACAAATATATGTACACATACACATACACATACATAAGTACAACAGCCCTTCTCAGACCATGATGCTGCCTGGATTCACAGCTCCAGTTTGGGCCCCCAGGAGGCTGAATATTAATTACTAGGAGTAATGCAGAGGGGCTGTACTCCAACACTGCAGTGCCTATAACCTCCCAGACAACAAATATCCTCCATTCATTAAAATCATTCATTCCTGTGGTACAATAAGAAGAGTTACCACAAAATAATCCCAGCCAACACCTGGAGCAGCCTCTTCCCCAGAGACACAGAGTCCATGCCATGAAAGATGGGCACAAAAGTGAACACAGCAGCAGTGAGGCACCTGCATGGAGAACATAGAGGGCAAAGAGGTCATTCATGACACTTGGCAATGGAAGTCCTTCCTCCCTTTTTGGGCCCCTACACAGCTCCTCTTCATTGGACCCCTCTGCTGCATGTCTGCCATCTTGGCCTTTCTGGAGCCCATAGTGATCACCTCACTCCACCAGGAGGGGACACGATGCCTGCAGCTCTCTGTCCTCAGTATGTCTCTCTGCTCCCAAAGTAGACAGACAATTCCTCTGTCATCAGCTAGGTGTCAAGAAGTGCACCAAACCACAGAGCTCTAGAACCCTCGATACTCAAAATTCTTCCATGTCAAGTTATTCTAAGATGAGAATGGAATAAACACAAAGGGACAGAATCAGGCATCTATGCCCAGCTCCCATGCTCAACAGGTTAGTGGGGCAGCCAATTTTCCTCATTTGGGATCTCCAGAGGCAGCTAAAAGATGCCCTCACTTACTCACACTGGATCTTTATAGAAGTTATACCTTAGGGGCCCTGGCTCATCAGTCCTTTCAAATAAGACCGCATTCAGATTTCCTCATCACCCAGACATTAAATGGCTCTGTGGTACATGGCCAAAAGCAGACCCACAAAGTTTCACACAGTAGACCAGAACCACACAGGGAATGTCTGGATTACCCCATAAGGAGGGCAAAGTTTAGTGTCCCCAAAGCTCTCACCTTTAAGGACCCAACCTTACATTCCAATGATTTTCAAATCCTTCCCATTTTCCCTTCCCTTCCATTCAATTCATATGGCAGCACAGTCTCTGACATTTACACTCACATTCCTCCTCATCCCCTTACCTCCAGCACAGGCTAGTATTCCCTTGCCCCAATATGAACCTGTTTCATGTCCTGGCTTTTCCTTCTCACTAATGGAAAATTCCTTGGAGGGGAAGGTGGTTCCTGCTGGGTCCCTCTCCCAGGATGTTGTGCAGATGTGGTCTCAGAGGAGTCAAATTCAATGATCTTTTCTCAACCTTCATCGCCCTTCCCTTCTGCAGACTTTTACACTGCTGATCAGCCTCTCCTCCTGAAGATTACTCCTCTCCAGGTTCTCAGGACATTGCTCTTCCTTGGTCCTCCCTCCTCTCAAGAGTACTCCTGAGTCTCCTCTGCTGTATCCTCATTCACATCATGCCTGCAGACCACGCGTGTTCCACAAATGTTTACGAGGCCCCCACACTGTGCCAAGCACAGTGTTAACCACTGGAGACATAAATAAGAAAAAGAAAAGCAGTCCCTGCCCTCAAGAACCTTACAATATAATGGGGGAGGACAATACACAAAGCAGGGTGTGGAGGGGAGGAGACACCAAGAGGCATCTTGTACCATGAAGCTGACGCCAGAGGGAGCTGCAGATGTAAAGAGGAACTGATCTAAAAAATACTCACTGACACTTGAAAATGAGCTAAGAACCCAATGTCTGCCCGGTGTAGAGGAAGACTTTGGGAGGAGTTTGGTCCTTCAGCCTCCAGCTCAACCAGAGGAGAACAGGCTGAGGAAGGTGGGGACCAGGCTTGAGTTAGTAGCATGGTGGGGAGGAGAAGGGGTGAGCTTATCCTTACAGGGGGGATTTGTTTCCTGGAGTTGCAGGTGCAGAGGCAAAGTGAAGTGGTTCCACAGGGGTCACTGTGAAATCTTTCTTCTCTTCCCTCTTTATGATATCACTTGATAATCCCATTCACCCCCACAGATGTAGTTATTATCTCAATGCAGGTGATGCTCAGGTCTCCTATTCCTGTTCCAGCCTCTCTGCTGACCTCCAATCTCCCATCCACCTGCCTTCTAGACATCTTGAATTAGGTGTCCAGTAGACATCTTAAACTTGTCATGTCAGAAAGGACGTTATCTTCCCCCCAAACCCTCCCCCTTAATCTTCCCTATTACTCTAGAGCCACATCCCCTTCCTAGTCTCTCAGCCTCACACTTAAGGAATCATTCTATTCCCCTGGGAAAGCCCATTCTTTTTGCTTGGGAACTGCTGAACTACGACAAGGGAGGGTCTGCTTATTTTGTCTACAAGAGTGCCTTCTGCACGAGCAGTTATTCAGTATGGTGCAGGCCAACTGGTGCTGGTCTTGATTCCCAAGGGCACACAGGGAGTCCAGTCGGGAGGGCAGTAACCAATTATGTCAGCAGGAATGGGGGTGGTTCATCCTTGACACATTCAGAGCCTCTTGGATACTCCAGCTCCAGGGTTTCTAGAAAATACTTCAACTCAAGAAGACAAGTTCAGAGGGCCCCTTTAAGTTTCCTAACTAGATCCTGCCAAGGCATCTCAGAGTCCAGAGTTCTCCATTGCCTCAATTGCAAAATTTTCTCAATAAATTTTTGCATTTAGGAGCTTGATGCAGCCAGGAAAGTGAAGGTTTGTGTGCATTTAATTATGAAGAAATTTTAATATTAAAATATATTTTTATTACTCTAAGTAATCCAGCCTATGGATTCATACTAAGGTTTCCATTCCACTAAGCCTCTTCCTCTCCCAGTCATTGTCATAAGGATGTTTTATTGTCTATCTGGCTTTGACAGTCCTTCAGAAACCAGACCCTTCTTGCCTTTTCAATCCTACACTTGGCTCTCTTCCAAGTACCCCATGGTCTTGAAGACCCTGACTTTGCTATTCCTCATACAGGGTCCTCCATCTCAGTTCTATACCTTTTTCCTAGCTGTCCCTCAGGGGTGGAATGTTCTTCCTTCCTCACATCCATCTGTAGTCCCTGAAGAATTTTAAGACTGAAATGATAATTTACTAATTGCAGGAGGAGTTTTCTAGAATTCCCTTTCCACACCACTCATTCCTTCCTTCCTAACTGCCTTCACATCCACTGGATCTGCCTTGAAAGGCCCTGTTCATTTACTGCATGTCCTTCCCAACAGAATGTCTGCTTCCTGAGGGCAGGGACTGCATTTAGCCTTCCTCTGTATCCCCTGGACACGGCATCTTCCCTGGCTCATGCTAAGACCTTTATAAAACCTTGTGGCCGACTCTTTGACTGACCACATTTCCCTTCCCCAGTCATCAGACCTGTCCTCGTGCAGCTCAGTCTTCCTTCCTATTCAGGTGCAGGACTTTAGGGAAATTCCTAGTAAGATCTATGTCATTAAATGTGGCTTATTATTCCAGCCTTTGAACAACTTTTTAGATTCTATCCCTGTTCTTCTACATGGAAGATAATTTCCCCCAACATTATTCCTGCATTTTTGATCTATGAGGAAAGAATGAATGAGAGAATAAAGGGTAGGAATTATCTTGATTTCCTGTGAGCTCATTTTCTAAGCCCAGACTCCCAGCTTCTTTTCCCCTTGGCTGACCAAAGCCTGCAGGCCAGTGCCTCTCACTTCTGCCTGCCCTCACAAGGCACTTGTAGGTCTCCATTACATTTCCCTCCTTCGCCACCCCAGATTTCCCCATGGCCGTCACTTCAGGATAGCTGATTCCCTCAGGGAAGCGAGGGTGGGAAAGAAAGCTGGTTCCCCTCACCATACAAAGGAATCAAAGAAAGACAGGCCTTCCCTCTTAAGAGACTCCGTACTAGGACCCCAGAAGGATCATCAAGCAGTGAGAATCGGGTCATGGGCTGCAGTAAAGTGCAGAATGTCAGCACTTTTCTGATGTTTCCTGCCTTCAGGTCCTGACCTCCCTTCACCAGACAATATTGCTTCTCATACAGGCCCTCTGGCCTGTGGAAACATTTCTGTGGCTGCTCAGTTACTTCTGAATCTCAGTGACCTCAACTGGCATTTTATTGACAAAGATACGGGAGTTGTTTAGTATTTACGTCTCCATTTCATTGTACAGATGAAGGCACTTAGGCTGACAGGGTTAAGGGACTTGCCCAGGCTCTCCCAGCTAGAAACTGACCAAAGCAGGATTTATCTCAGAAAGGTGAGCATACCTAGCCATAGGCTCAACACTCTATCCACTGCCCCACCTGGCCTAGCACCTCCATTAAACCATAAAACTAACTAAAACAAAACATAAAATATCCTCAGGAGAGTTGGGAATATCAGGAGACCAAACACAGGTCCCAGGAGGAGGGACATCTTCAGGGTCTCAGGTTCTCAGGGCCTTCCCTGAGCTGAGTCAGTCACTTCCACCCCTAGAAACCCCCACCCCTAGCTGCTTTGCATGAAGACATCCCCAAGGGGAGGGCCTGCACACACAGGGACTAAAACTGGGGCTGGGGGCAGAGCAGCCCCAGGGGAGGAGACACTACACAATGTAGTCCCTGTCCCAGCATCTCTGTGGGATCCTCATGCTTTTGATCTCAGGTAAGAACATGAGACAACACAACACACAGACAGGCAATCTTTCATCAGATGAGAGAATTCAAAGACGCTTAGAACTTCTGTACCATGAGCCAGGACAGTCCAAGGGGGATGAGGATTTCTAGGAGGTCAGGGGGGGTTGCAGAGCCACGCTGCCTGTGAGCTAAATATCAAAAGGGAAGGAGATTGTTCTTATTGGTTGATCATTAATTCCCACTTTTAGGTTGCATGGGGGACATTGTGCTGACCCAGTCTCCAGCCTCAGTGTCTGTGACCCCAGGAGAGACAGTCACCATCAGCTGCAAGGCCAGTCAGAGTCTCAAACACAGCAACAAGAACACTTACCTGTCCTGGGTCCAACAGAAACCTGGACAATCTCCTTGGGGACTCATTTACCTGGCTTCCAACCTGCACTCAGGAGTCCCTGCCCGGTTCAGTGGCAGTGGTGCTGAGAAGGATTTCACCCTCACAATCAGCAGCCTGGAGTCTGAGGATGGGGCACATTATTACTGTTTGAAACACTTTCTGCTCCTCCCACAGTGTTACATCCCTGAACAAAAACCTTCCCAGGCCTGGGCTGGCTGCTCAGGAGGCTCAGCTGTCTACTCTACTTCCTCTCCTCCAGCAGCTGCTGGGCTGCCTGCTCAGGGCCAGGGTCTCTGGGGCTCAGGACCCAGGGGAAAGGCCATGGTCTGACTGCTCTGGGCCCTGAGGGCTCTTGCTGCTCCTCAGCCCTGAGCAGTATAGTCAAGGGAAGAAATAATTTTGGGATGGAGCGCAGATGGCAGAGTAAACACAGGGATGTGGTTGACGTCTCCCCATGCACCTTATAATACCTGTAGAGATGACTCTAAACAAAATCTAGAGCAGCAGAACCCACAGAATAACAGAGGAAACAAATTTCTTGCGCAAGACAACTTGGATCATTGATAGGAAAGGTCTGCTGCACCACTCTGAGAGAGGAGCACAGTGTAGTGCAAAATGTGCCAGCACAGACCAGACCCCCCAGCAAACCTGGATCAGGCCTCAGAGGATTGAATCACTGGCAGCTATGACAGTGCCCACACTTATCAACCCACAAATACCAAAGACAACTTTGAATGTGAGTAGAAAAGGTCTGTTGAACCTGGGTGAGAGAAGAGCATGGTCCGAAGAGCTGGGCAGCAGCAGCAGCTGCTTCTGGAACTCTTCATGAGGAGGTGGGGCAGGGAGAAGGGGAGGGAGAAGAGGGATCTAGAGGCTGACCAGAGGAGGACTGTAGGGATCTTTTTGCTGATACTGAGGCAGTATTTACTTGCTTTGCTGGTGCTTGGATCTCATTTGCAGGCCTGGTTTGCTGCCCCAGGGTGAGGAGACATACTGGCATGGTGCAATTTGTGGTTGCAGTGGAGAGGGAATCATCCTCACAGTTCCAAGGCAGAAAAGACTGCTTGTGGTCACTCACAGACCAGGGAACAGACCAGAAGAGAAGTAAATAACTCCCCTCTGATCATATTATCTCAGAAGAAATGAAAATTTACTTGTCCCTTGAAGTATCTCTAAAAACACCTGCACAAAACCACTGTTGCGTGGGACATTACATCCTCCACACTGGAGGCAGAGTCCTACCTTAAGAAAGAGTTTAAAAGTCAAATAATTAATGGAGAAAATTAGCAAACAGTGGAGAAAAAGTCAGACTATAGAATCTGAGTTTGGTGACAAAGAATATCAAAACACACAACCAGAAGAAGACCACAAAGTCAAAACTCCTACATCCAAAGGCTCCAATAAAAATATGCAGTGGGCTCAGGTCATTGAAGAGCTGAAAGAGGATTTTGAAAATCAAGAAAGAGAAGTAGAGGAAAATTGGGAAGAGAAATGAAAGTGATGCAATAAAATGAAGAAAAATGAGTCAACATCTTGCTAAAGGAGACCCCAAAAATAGTGAAGAAAATAACATCTTAAAAATAGACCAACCCAAATGTCAAAAGAGGTTCAAAAATTCAATGAGTTGAAGAATGCCTTAAAAAAAAACAAGTATTGGCTAAATGGAAAAGGAAGTACAAAAGGTCACTGAAGGAAATGATTCCTTAAAAATTGTAATGGAGCAAATGGAACCTAATAACTCGATGATAAACAAGAAATTTTAAATGAAAAGCAAAAGAATGAAAAAAACTGGAAGACTATATCAAATATCTCATTGGAAAAACAACTGACCTGGAAAATAGATAAAAGACAGATAATTTAAAAATTATCAGACTACCTGAAAGACATGTTCAGAAAAACAGACTATGCATCATTTTTCAAGACATTATCAAGGAAAACTGCTCTGATGTTCTAGCATCAGAGGGTAAAATAGAAATGGAAGGAATCCGCCAACCACCTCCTGAAAGAGATACCAAAAGCAAAACCCCTAGAAGTATTTTAGCCACATTCTAGAGTTCCCAGATCAAGGAGAAAATGTTGCAAGCAACCAGAAAGAAATAATTGAAGTATTGTGGAAACACAATCAGAATAAACCAAGACTGAGCAGCTTCTACTTCCAGGAAATATAGTCAGTCTTCACAACATGTCCATTGCGGAGATCCTTTGTGTAAATACACATATGTGACCTGTACTGAATTGCTTGTCTTCCCAGTGGGGGTGGGTGATGAGGGAGGAAGGGAAAGAGTCTAAAATTTAAAGTTTTAAAATCAAGTGTTTAAAACATATGTGTGTATTATTATTGTTATTATTATTATTATTTATATGCAACTAGGAAATAAGATATACAGACACTGGGGTAGGGAGATCCGTCTTGCCTACTGGAAAGTCAGAGAGGTGATAGGGGAGGGTATAGGAGAGAGAAGATTGGGGCAGGGAGCATACAGTGGGATCACTGTTTTGGGGTGGTGTGTAGGAGAAAAACTGGGAGAAAATGTGTGACTCAAAATCCTGTGGAAATGAATTATGCAAACTAAAAATATTAAATAAACAAATTTAAAAGATAAAAAAATGAAAATTACGGAATTGAGGCATCTAAGATTGACATTTCTATTATCCCATCATAAAGAATGTCCTTTTCTCTGGGGTGGAGAAGGAGGGGTTCAGAGCCAAGATGTCAGAATGAAAACAGGTACATTGCTGAGCTCCTGCTCCAACTACCTCCAATCTTTGTAAAATATGAGTCAAATTTTATATGAAGAAATATTTACATGAATTTTATAAACAAATTGATATGAATAAATTTTAGAGCTATAGGACCCACAAAGTGACAGAGAGAAACAAATCTCCCACTGAAGGCAGCCTGACAGGCTAACAGGAAGGGCCTATCTCACCAAGCTGGGAGCCAAGCACAGTCCTGCATGATCCACCCAGGTCCAGACCCAGAGAGGCCCCAACCAGTGAGTCAGACTGGCCAGGGCACACTTCAAAAAAGTGAATCACCAGCAGCTGGGGCAGTTTCCAGACTTCTCAACCCATAAATTGCAAAAGAAAGTAAAAAGTCAGTAGGGAATTCTGTTGGAACTGGATGAGGGAAGAATGAAGTCTGGCCCCTGCCCTCAGGTGGCAGAGGTGGTGGAGGCCTGGTGGCTGTAGATGCTGCTGCCACATGGCTCCCTCTGGAGTTCCTGGCCTATAGATCATAGGGGGATCATGTGACCATTCAAAGGGTGATTGCTCTTGCTTTGACCTACTTGGATCTGGGTCACAGCCTTGGATGGCAGTCCTAGGTGTGTGGTCAGTGTGCCAGAGCTTGGGGTGGCTGTAGAGAGGGTGCCCTCCTCAGAACTCTGACAACTGCGAAATCCCCAGCAATTTGGGACATGTCTCTCTCCACTCTGGAAGCAGACTTCTACCATGGCAAAGAGCTCAAAAATCAAGTAATTGGCTGGCAAGATGAGCAAACAGAGCAAGCACAATCAGACCTTTTAAAACCCTTTTTGGGGGGACAAAATGATCAAAACATGAAACCAGAAGAAGTCAAAACTCCTTCATGAAAAGCTTCCAAGAAAAATATGAACTGGTTGTAGGACATGGAGGAGCTAAAGAAGGATTTGGAAAATCAAGTAAGAGCAGCAAAGGAAAAATTCAGAAGAGAAATGAGAATGATACAAGAAAATCATGAAAAGTGAGTCAACAGCCTGCTAAAGGAGACCCCCAAAAATACTGATGAAAATAGCACCTTAAAAAAATAGACTAAGTCAAATGGCAAAAGATGCCCAAAAAGCTAATGAGGAGAAGACTGCCTTAAAAAATCAAATTGCCCAGATGGAAAAGGAATTTCAAACATTCACTGAAGAGAATAATTCCTTCAAAATTAGATTAGAGCAAATGGAAGCTAATGCTGTATTAGAAATCAAGATACTATAAACAGGGCCAAACAAATGAAAAACTAGAAAGCAATGTAAAATATCTCATTGGAAAAACCACTGACCTAGAAAAGAGATCCAGGAGAGACAATTTACAAATTATTGGACTAAGGGAAAGCCATGATCAAAAAAAGAGCCTAGAAATCATCCTTCAATATATTATCAAGGAAAATTGCACTTATATTCTAGAACCAGAGGGCAAAATAGAAATGAAAAGTATTCACCAATCACCTCTTGAAAAAGATCCAAAAAGGAGAACTCCTAGGAATATTATAGCCAACTTCCAGAGTTCCCAGGTCAAGGACAAAATATAACATGCTTCCAGGAAAAAGGATTTTGAGCACTGTGGAAACACAATCAGGATAACATAACATCTAGCAGCTTCTACACTAAGGGATCGAAGGGCTCGGAATATAATATTCCAGAGCTCAAAGGAGCCAGGATTAAAATCAAGAATCACCTACCCAGCAAAACCGAGTATAATGCTTCAGGGGAAAATATGGTTATTTAAAGAAAAAGAGGACTTTCAAGTATTCTTGATGAAAAAACAAAGTTGAACAGAAAATTTGACTTTCAAATAAAAGAATCAAGAGAAGCATGAGAAGGTAAACAGGAAAAAGAAATCATAAGGAACTTATTAAAGTTTTACTATTTACATTCCTACATGGAAAAATGATCATTGTAACTCATGAGACTTTTATCAGTATGAGGATAGTTTATATAGATATGGATGTATGGATGTACGTAGGTGGGTAGGTATGAATAGCAGAGTTTAAGTGTGTGCCTACGTGTGTGTGTGTGTGTGTGTGTGTGTGAATGTGTATACAGGTATACATAGACAGAGGGCACAAGATGAGGTGAATATGAAGAGATGATATCTAAAAAATAAAATTAAGAGGTGAGAGAGGAATATATTGGGAGAAGGAGAAAGAGAGAGAGAATAGAGTAAATTATCTCATATAAAAGAGGTAAGAGAAAACTGTTACAATGGAAGGGAAGAGCAGAAAGGTGAAAGGGAATGGGTTAATCTTACTCTCATTGAATTTGGCTTAAGGAGGGAATAACATAAACATTCAATTGGGTATCTTACCCTACAGGAAAGTAGGGGAGAA
>CM053585.1:29852824-29868326 GCA_028646515.1 Pseudochirops corinnae | reverse complement strand
GGGAGATTATCCCAGTGAAATATCCATTTCATCTTTTTCTAGCCATGGGAAATCACTGAGCTGTGCTACGGATCCAGAGACACCCCCTGAGGTGAGAGCCCAGAGACAGGAGTTTAGGGAGGCCCTTCCTCTTCCCAAGCACAGAGATTTATCCCTCAGACTTTCTCTTTTCTGAGCTACCTAATTCCCAACCCCTCACTCTCCCTGCCAGGGCCTCAGGGATCTTCCTTTGTCCAGAGACCCTGTCACATGGGACCTGGGCTCTGGAGACTCTCATCTCACCTTGGGATGAGAATAGGGGCAGTTGTCCCGGGGGTCTCAAATCAGAGAACATATTGACAGGGGAAAGGGATGGCAGGGGGGCAGGCCAGACTGGGAAACACCAGAACCAGTAGGTCAAGAGGAAGGAGCTGACCACAGACTACAGGCTGCATATTGAGTACTTTAAACACATTGGAACCTGGACTATGTCAAGTTGTGAATCTGAAATCTATGTCCCAAACGCCAAACCGCATGGGAAAATGGTATTATAGGAGAGTCCATTCAACCTGACTAGTGAAAAGACAAATTAAACCAACTGTGAGGTTTTCTCCACCCCCCTGGTAAATGACAGAGATGGACAGAGGTAAGTCTGGAGAGGCTGCAGGAAAGGAGACGTGTGAATAAACTCTGTCCTGTGCTGAGAGCTGATAGAATTATTCTAGAAAACAAGTTTTAATTGTACGAAAAAGTCAATAAGCTGTTCATGACCTTGTAACCACTTATCCAGCTGCTGGTAATAGATCTCAGAGAGCTCAAAGAAGGTCTTTCTCTCAGCCTGAGTTTTCTTCTTTATAAAATGAGTACAAGACCCCTAGGAATGACTCTGACCTAAATCATAGGCTTGTGGTGATCATCACAGGAGAGAGTGCCCATAAAAATGTTGGAAACTGACTTCCTACAGTCCGGACCCCAAGACCAAGCCCCTAGAGACAGAGGGAACTCAGAGAGGCAGGATCTGAATCTGTTCCCTTTCAAGGAGCGAAGATGGGACCCTCATTCTTTGCTTTAAGGAGAAGAAAGCACAGGGATACTCCCAAGGTGATCTGGGGTTGTCTGGCTACTGATTCATCAGAAATCTTGAGTCTGACAATTCAGAATTAGGGTCCAAAGTGGCCTGTGCTTTAACCTTAAGAGAATACCAACTTCCAGAATGGGAATGGACTAGGGAATGGAATGGGTTAGGAATGAAATCCCAGAGTGCTGGGACCCTGGCCTAGGGTTCTCTGAATTTGTCATGGATCGTAGATATTTGTCTTGTCAATTCACCTGGGACACAGATTCTCCTGCCTTTGCTGGGAGTCTGGGCTGTTTCTGCCCAAAGTTCTGAGGCCTGGTCTCCCCAGAGAAGCAGGGAGCCTCATGTTGGCAGAAACAGAAAGACCATTATACCCTTGTCTCTAAATCATCGTGTGTGTTCAGCACACAGGTTATCTGGAGGTGGCAGTAGACGAGTATTTCAGTGTTGGTGGAGACAATTTTTCCAACATCACCTTACATCTCCCACTGTGGATACTCAGGGTATGGAAGCCCACTTTGGAGACCACTCATCTACAAAAATCACCTCAGAAAAATGGCAGAAAGTGCATGGGGCAGAGCCTGAGGTCTCTGCCTACTTCCCTCCCAGGAATAGTCATAGCCCTCAACAGGGCTCCATGACCAGTCATCCCTGTGCTTGTCAGAGTTCAGAAACTATCCGTTTTGTGAGTTAGCAGCAGCAGAATTCATCCAGAGGGGGAGCAAAAAGGATTGTTGCTATGGCAAGCTCAGGACAAAGGTGGCTTGTTGGGTCTTAGCTCCAGAAAACCAGGGGTCTCCTGAGAGTGAAAAGAGAGGGTTGGTCATAGCCTGGGCATCCTGACACAGTCAGATTCTGTCAGAGGACTACAAGGAATCTTGCTCAAGAGAAATTCTATTGGCCTCTTGCCCCTGAGCCCCCATCCAATATGTTTTTCATCTACATGACCAGGTACTCAGAATGGCCATGTAAATAGCAGTTCTCTTTTAACCAGAAAACTGCCAAGTCAATTAAACTGGCCATATCTGGGATAGACAGATGAGCCCAGCCAATTATCCACTCCCCTTCATGCTTCACTTGTCCAAGGACAGCAGAGTCCACAGCAATACAGCTAAGATTCCTTCTTTCAGTTGTTAAACAGGAGACTCCCCTGTTTTTCCTTCTCACTCTAGAGGTGGCAGAAGAAATCCGTGAGTCCATGTAAAGAATGCCAACTTTCCCCAGCTCTAAGTGCTTCTTAAAAGAAAGGTGGCTGTGGGATTCTGGGCCAGTGAAATAACTTCTCTTTAGCCAACCCAGGAGCAGCTTGGTGGTGCAGAGGATAGAGCTCCAGGCTTGGAGTCAGGAAATTTCACCTCCCTGAGTTCAAATCCAGCCTCAGTCACTGGCTGTGTGAACTTGAGCAAGTCACTTAACCCTGTTTACCTTAGTTCCTCATCTGTAAAAGAAGCAGAAGTAAATGCAAATCACTCCAGTATCTTTGCCAAGAAAATTCCAAATAGGATCATGAAGAGTTTTGCACCATAAACAACAACAAAAAGTTAACCCAGAATCCCTCACCTGAAGCCTTCTCTCAGCTCCTACCCTCTCTACCACAGTTCCAAGATAGGGCATCTTCTTTCTATATGTCCTCTCTCCTATATTTTCTCTTCTCTTCAGCTTCCTCTTCAGCTTTGAATTCTGTCTTCTCTTTCCCTTGTCCTGCCTCCTCTTCTCCTTCTCCATAGAATTGCAGAGAGAATCAAATACATTCTCTATGAGAGCTCTTCCAGAGGAGGGAATATTCAGACTGAGTAGTCCCCAGAGACCAGTGAATCTCTCCCTCTCTATCACAGGAGGAGACTCCTAAAGTCAGATTGATCCAAAGTCCTCTTTTATGGGGTTTCTAGATTTCTGACTCAAGACAATGCTTGGGTTAGAATTTGCCTCCATTTCATATAAGCTTTTGAAAAAGTGACTCTTTTTCTGGACAACTTGGAAAAAACAGACTGAATAATCATAGAGTTTGATGGATTAGGAAACTGATTGGAATCTGGATCTCACCCTTCACATCCATCACCTTCCAGAAAGCCCACATAAAGTTTCAACCTGACACATTTAAGTCTTTCCTCTGATTCTTTAAATGTCTGAAGGTGAAACCTTTAGCAACTGCACGGTCCCTCCAGTGACACTCATCCCTGCTACCTCTGTTTCTGATCATACAGGTCCCTCTTCAGTCATTGTATGAACTTTTTTTATCAGCAATTCATTTCAGGCAGCGTGCATCAGTCTCCACTGTCTTTGGGTCACTTTTAGTTCAGTTGAATCAGTTGAGTGGGTGAGAAAGTTAAAATGACATACTGTAGGGATCTATGGAAATCAGAGACACAGGGCATGCAGAGAGAGGTGCACTGAGGAAGGCAGAGGGGAGCCTTGGGGCAGCTCTGTCCAGGGCCCCAGTGGTGCTGCTCCAGCTCCCCAACCCCATTTTTCAGTTTGTCCAGGATTCTTTATCTGCTTTCCCAAGGTGGCTATATCTGCTCTTGTCTGCTCTGAGCCTGTTGCTCCAGCTACCTTTAAAGTCTATCTTTTCTCTCTTCTGAAACTAAGTCCTAGTTCAGCTCATTTCTCTTTTCTAATGGCCATTTCTGCTACCTCCAGTCAGGCATCAGTCTCTCCATCTGGTTAATTATTTTTTTCCAAACCAACGGTGATCTAGTCTCCCCACAAAAGAGGTTTCTTCTAGCCACAATGAGCCACTTTTTCCCGCTGTGCCATGGGAACCTCGAGTTTGCCTTGGCAGAGTTGGAAGGAGATATCGTTAGCGCCAGGCTGCCCAGGAGAAGAAGCAGCAGTAGCTTTCCGGGAGAGCAGGTCACTGGCAGCTGTGGTAGTTTCCAGAATTATCAACGCATGAGAGCCAAGGACAAAGGGAAAAGGTTAGTGAAACTTGGCTAAATTTGGGAGAGAGGGTCAGGCTGTCTGCCTCCAGAGCTAGGAGCTGTCTGAAGTGGTAGCCCTGCAGCCGCCTCCACGTGGTTGCTTCACAGCTTCTGGCCTGCAGATTGCGAGAGAGCAAAGCAATCATTCAGAGGCTAAGTGCTCTTGCCTTGTCCTGGCTGGATCAGGATCGTGTGTGTATATATGTGTACAGGTATACATAGACAGAGGGCACAGGATTAATTGAAGAGAAAGGGATGATATTTTAAAAGGTGAAATTGAGAGGTGGGAGAGGAATAGAATGAGAGGAGACAGGGAGAGACAGAATGGGGTTAAGCATCTCATATAGAAGAGGCAAGGGAAAACTGGTATAATGGAGGGCAAGAACAGGAAGACAAAAGGGAATGGGTCAACCTTACTCTCATTGAATTTGGCTTAGGGAAGGAATGACACACACTCTAAATTGCTTATCTTGCCCTACAGGAGTGTAGGGGGAAAGGGGATTACAGGAGGGATGATGGAGGGAAGTGCAGGTTGCTAGGGAGGGTTGTTAGATACACACACTTTTGTAAAGGGACAGGGACAAAGTAGAGAATAAAACAAGTGGGGGGTGGGATAGGAAGGGAGAAATATAGTCAGTCTTTCACAATATGTCCATTGTGGAGATGTTCTGCGTACCTACACATGTATGGCCGGTACTGAATTGCTTGTCTTTCCATTGGGGGTGGGTCATGAGGAAGGAAGGAAATCTAGAAGTTAACATTCTATAATCAAATGTTAAAAATACATATGTACATTATTATTATTATTATTATTTACATGCAACTGAGTAATAAGATATACAGGCACTGGGGTAGGGAGATCCATCTTGCCCCACCGGAAAGGCAATGGATGAAGGGAGAGGATATAGGAGAGAGCAGATTGGGGGAAGGGATATACAATGGGACGGCTGTTTTGGGGTGGAGGGTAGGGGAAAGACGGGAAGAAAATTTGTAACTCAAAATCTCGTAGAAATGAATGATGTAAACTAAAAACAAACAAAAGTTAATTAAAAAAAAAAGAAAATATGGCAACTGAAAAAGAGAAGTTCATGGGACTCCTTTTACATTTCCTAACTGGGTACTTACTGTCCAGGTACCTCAGTGTCCAGAGCTCTCCCTTGTCTCAATTTCAAAATTTTCTCAGCAATTGTCAGCATTTGGAGGTTGATGCAACCAGAAAAGTGAAGGTTTGAGTACTTTTAATTGTGAATAAATCCTAACACTAAGTTCTGTCTTTTTAAGATCTAAATAGGTACCCTATTCAGTCGTATTAACTTTTCCATTCCACTAATTCTCCTACTCCCCCATCCATTGTCATAAGTATTGTTTTCCAATATTTGGCTTTGAAAGTCTTTTAGAAACCAAATCCTCCATGTCTTTTCAATCTTACACTTTGGTCTCCTCCAAATACACTAGGGTCCCAATACACTGGTCTGACTGATTCTCAAACAGGACACTCTAGCTCTCAGCTCTGGGCCATTTTCTCGGCTGTTGACAATGGATGGAATGTTCTCCCACCCTCACCTCCATCTCTGGTCCTTGGAGAATTTTAAGACTGAAAAAAAAGACTTTATGCAAGAGGATTTTTCTAGCATTCCCCTTTCTCACTACCCTCTTTCTTCCTTCCTAAATATCTTCACATTCACAGTATCAACCTTGTAGCTCCCTATTCAGTTACAAGACATATTTCCCATTGAAATGCCAGCTCTGTGAGGGAAGGGACAGCATTTTAGTCTTCCTTTCTGTGCTTGGTTGCCTGGCTCCTGATAAGTGCTTCACAGATCCTTGTGCCCTACTTATTGACTGACCACATTCCCTTCCCCAATCCCCAAACCTGTACTTGTCCAGCTCATTCTTTTTTCTACTCAGGAACAGGACTTAAGGGAAACTCCAAGTAAAACCCACATCATTAAATGTGACCCATTATTCCAGCCTTTGCATAATTTTTTAGATTCTATCTCCCCCCTTCTGCTTATAAGGAAATTCCCCCCAAAATCCCTGGCATATTTGATCCATAAGAAAAGAATAACTGAGGAGATAAAGTATAGCAATTATACCAAATTACTCTGAGCTCCTTTCCTGGGGCCAGCCCCTCATTGCCCCCCTTCTCTTCACCTTGGCTGCCCAAATGCCTGGAGACCAATGTTCCCTCAGGCCTGCCTTCACTCACCCAAACTCTGCTGGATCTCAGTTACTTTTCCTTTCTGCCCCACCCCAGACTTCCCCAAAGCCATTATTTAAGGAAAGCTGATTCCTTGGGTGAAGTGGGGATGGGAAAGAAAGCTGGCCCCCTAATCTATACCAAGAAAGAAAAGAATGACAGATCTTCCATGTTAGGAGGCTCCATTTAAGCCTCAAAACGATCATTGATTACTGGGATATCAAGTCATGGGCTGGAACAAAGTGCAGGATGTCAGTAGCTGTCAGATCTTTTCTGGATTCCAGTCCTGACCTCTTTTCTCTAGACAGTACTGCTTCTCATGTAATCTCTCTGGTGTTTGAAACCATTTTTGTTGTGATTTGGTCGCTTCTCAATCTTAGGAACACCATTTGTCTTTTCTCGGCAGATACTTGAGTCGTTTGTCATTTCCTTCTTTAGCTCATTCTACAAATGAGGAAACTGAGACAAAAAGGGATAAGGGACTTGCTCAGGGTAACACAACTAGGAAATGTCCAAGACGAGAAGATGAATGTTTCTGGTCCCAGGCTCAGCTCTCCATCCACTGAACCATGTAGCAGCCTGTGAAACCATAAAATTGGCTAAAACAAAAAAATCCCAAAGATCATTGGGAGTAGCAGGAGCAGTCATCACACAAGGGTCCCATGAGAAGGGACATCTTCAGGGTGTCAGGGTCTCAGGGCGCTCTCCTGATCTGAGCCAGTCACTTCTGCTCTGAGAAGCCCCCACCCCCAGCTGCTTTGCATGAAGAGATCTTCAAGGGGAGGGCCTGCACACACAGGGACATAACCTGGGACTGGGGGCAGAGCAGCCCCAGGGAAGGACACACTGCACAATGGAATCCCTGTGCCAGCTTCTCTGCGGGATCCTCATGCTTCTGGTCCCAAGTGAGAACATGGGACAGCACAGCACACAAATGGGCAATTTTTCATAAGATGAGAGAATTCAAAGGAGCTTAGAACCTCTGGGCCATGAGCCAGGACAGGGCAAGAGAGAATGTGGATTTCTAGGAGGTCAGTGGGGTTTGCAGAGCCAGGCCGCCTGTGGGCTAAATATCAAAATGGAAGGAGATTGTTCTGTTTATTTCGTGCTGTTTGATCATTAATTCCTGCTTTTAGGTTCCAGGGGGGACATTGTGCTGACCCAGTCTCCAGCCTCCTTGTCTGTGACCCCAGGAGAGATGGTCACCATCAGCTGCAAGGCCAGTCAGAGTCTCAAACACAGTAATGGATACACTTATCTGTACTGGCTGCAACAGAAACTGGACAATCTCCTCGGGGACTCATTTACTGGATTTCCAACCTCTACTCAGGAGTCCCTGCCCGGTTCAGAGGCAGTGGTGCTGAGAAGGACTTCACCCTCACAATCAGCATCCTGGAGCCTGAGGATGGGGCACATTATTACTGTTTTCAATAGTTCTCTGCTCCTCCCACAGTGTTACATCCCCTAACAAAAACCTCCCCAGGCCTGAGCCGGCTGCTCAGGGGGCTCAGCTACCTCCTCTGCTTCCTCTCCTCCAGCAGCTACTGGGCTGTCTGCTCAGGGCCAGGGTCTCTGGGGCTCGGCACTCAGGGCCCAGGGGAAAGGCCGTGGTCTGGCAGCTCTGGGCCCTTAGGGTTCTTGCTGCTCCTCAGCCCTGAGCAGTGTAGTGAAGGGAAGAACCCACCCTCTCAGACTGGGTCACCCTACAATACCTGGGCCTGAGGCTCTCTCCCATTCCTCTTTCATCTGACTCCCCGGACAAGGAGGAAACAAAGAAGAAACTAGAAGGCTCCAACCAGAGATTCTTTCTGTCCTCTCTTCCTGGGTCAGTATTCCAGAGAAAGCAATGACTCATGGACCCAAGAGTTTCAAAAGCTGAGGCAGCAGCTTAAGGAAGTCCATCACTGGGCCCAGCTTCAGTTTCACATCCTGTGCCCATCTTTGCTGACCATGTCTTCAAATCAGATTTTCACCTAATTTTTTTATCTATTAGAATCAGGGGGCTTTGAAGAGGCTCGTGCTCTCTCTACTGCACTACCAGGCTGTTCCAAGATGCTGACTTTAAAAGACATGAGCAAGGAGGTTGATGGGGGTCAAGATGGTGGAAAAAGCAGTAAACTGGTATAATTCTATGATATTGACCACCAAACAACCATGAAATCACACTCCAAAACATATGCCAGGCACCACATTTGTGCCCAAACTCCTTGACTTTCGCAAACCACGTCCTCCCATGCAAGGAAGAAACAAAAACCAAGACAATGCACTTCTGCTTTTGGGAAATCAAAGTGGCCTGGATGAGTTTTCATGTCTACTGGCTGTCTTTACTTCTCCACTCAGAGAGCTTGTCCTATTGTGACTCTAAATTCTTTGTGGGGGAGGCACTTTGTGTTTGTGTGTAGGATGGCAAAGGTCATGACTGTTGGGTTTTCTTTTCCCCCAGCACAGGCATATCTTCCCATTTGTGCTCTGCAATCACTGTTAGCTAGAGAGTATTAAGGAGCCCATGACAACCCCATGCCGAGGTGAGGGGTTTGTGAGGCCTGCTTAGGAAAGCCCAGCCCCAATGCATTAGGTATGGGCCCATTTGGGACTACTGCTCTTTTGACTGGGGCCGCTAGGTGGCGCCACAGTGCCCAGAGCCCTGGGCTTGAGAGACTACCTGGGGATTTGCTGCCCCCTCTTGGTCAAGAGCTTCCCCACTCACACTCTTTAGATGACCCTTCTCTCTCCTCCCAACACAGTCTTTTCCTCATTATTGGAGTAGTTTCTCTTAATGCCTTCTGACTTTCCTTCTCAGAGGTCTTCCATATTGTAGGATTCTGGTTTTTAGCCTGTTCTGTTTTCTGCTCCCATTTTACAGATGAGTTCATCTCATTCACATTTATAGTGATGATAACTGTGTATTTCCCTCCATACTACCATCCGCTTGTTTATCACCCTCTCTCTCTTACCCATCACCATCTTCCTCCTCATGAGTGTTTTATTTCTGATTACCACCTTCCCCATTATGCCCTCCCTTTCATCAGCTCCCCTTCCCCCTTCTATTACTCCCATGCCATTCAGCTTCCTTATAGGGTAAGGTAGATTTCAATATCAATCTGAGTGTGTATGTAATTCCCTCTTTCACTCAAAATTTCCCACATTCCTTCTTTTTGAAATTTAACATCCGTACAAGCTCTCCTTAGGCCTTTGTCTTTGCCCTAGAAACAGCCTGTTCTAATCTAAAGAAAAGCAGGAACATTCTCCTTGGAAAAGAGCTGGGGACCAGATTAAGCAGATGTAAGTAAGAAGTGTTCTCTCTGAGGCTCTTGCCACTCTATGGGGTCCCCAAAGAGATTGCAGGCTCGGTTAGGCCTGAGCAAATTAGAAACTGGCAGGAGCTTAGATGAGGATCTTTGATTCGTGTTTATCATCATTGCACTGTCAGAGCCAAGCCCAGAATCACCAGAACCCTCCAGTCTCCTTTGCCCTGTGACTTGCTCATTAGAACGTTGTTCCCTATTCAGTTGTAGTTATTTGGGGAAGTTTGAGCAGTTCCCCCCATTTCTGTTTCATTCCTTTCTCCCTGAACCATCACACATAGCTTGAAGTGTTTGCTTCTTTATTGGGGGTAAAACCTCGAGGTTCCCTGGCTAATTAGGAGACTGCTTTCACCTGCAAAGGACCAGTGAGCTCAGTTTTCTTTCTCTTCCCCATAAGGGTGAGGTTTAGAGTCACACTGGAGCCTGCCATTATCTTGGCTCCTGCTAGCAGATTAATACCATTCGTTTCCTCCACTCTCTCTTTCTCTTTCTCCTGCTAAATAATCAAACCTGTATTTGCATCTTTGTAACTTCCATTTTCCCTCATCTTTCAGGACAAATGCTTTTCTATTCTGAACTTTGCCAAAGTTAATTATTTCAGTTAGTTTTCTAGCTAATTCTCTACCAAGCATACCATCCTGACACTGTGCCATCTGCAAAGAGTGATGCATGGGTTTTCTCATTGCCTGTCATAATTTCTTCTATTTCTTTTTCATGTATTATTGCTATAGTTAGAATTTCTAGTACAAAATTGAATAATAGTGGTGATAATGGGCATTCTTGCTTCACCTCTGACCTTATTTGGAAGGCTTCTAGCTTAACAGAACAAGGATGACATGATTTAAAAACCCTCTTCCAATTGACAGTCCTTGAAATATTTGAATACAGCTTTCATGTTCTCCCTGGGTCTTCACTTGCCCAGAGGCTAAGTATCCCAATTTTCTTCAAATGAGCCTCAAAGATATGAAGTCAAGTCCTTCACCAATCCAGTGACTGTTCTCTATATAAGTTATAGTTTATCAATACCCTTCTCAAAGCAGGAAGCCCAGAACTGAACACAGTACTCCAAATGAGGTCTGAAGAGGGCAGAGTATGGGAAAATGATCAGTTCCTTACTCCTGGAATGTAGAACCTTATTTTGTAGCTCAAATCTCCACTGACTTTTTTGCTGCCACATGAATTCGATGACACAAATTGAGTTTCAGTCCATTAATTCTCCTGGTTCTTTTTCAAACATCTGTGTAACCATGGTGTCTTCACCTGTCCTTTTGAAGCTGATATTTTGTGCCCAAATATAAGCCTTTACATTTATCCTGAGTGAAGAAATAGAAAAGAAGTGGACAATAAGCAGCTGCTCATCTATTGGGAAATGACTGAATAAATTACGTTACAGGAATGGAATAGAATGGAATATTGTTGTACTCTAGGAAATAGTGAAAGGGATGGATTCAGATCAACTTGGGAAGACTTGTATGAACTGATGCAGAGTGATGTGAGGAAAACAAGGAGAATGATTTATACAACAACAGGTATCAAACAATAGTATTGCGGGAAGGATAACATCAAAAGACTTCAGCAAGGAATCTCCTGGGAGCCAAGATGGCCAAGTAAGCAGTAAATTGCCATCAATCCACCATATTCACCACCAGAGAACCATAAAATAGCAACTTAAAACGAATGCTCGGCACCACTTTTCTAGTAAAAGAAACTCCTTCACTTTCACAATTCACATCCTTCCATGCCAGGAAGAAATAAATGAGAACGCTGCTCTGATGAATTCCAGAAATCAAAGGGGATTGGAAGCGTTTTCAAATCTACTTGGAGTCTCTACTTCTACATTCAGAGAGCTTGTCCTATTGTTATTCTAAACTCATTCTGGCAGAGGCACTTTGTGCTAGTATGTAGGATAGCAAAGGTCATGATCACTGGGGGTTTTTCCCAGCATAATCAAACCCTACCAACTGTTCTCTACTTGCACCGTTAGCTACAGTGTGTTAAGGAGCCCACGACAATCCCATGCTGAGGTGAGGGGCTTGTGAAGACCGTTTCTGAAAGGCCAGGCGAATGCATTAGGTGTGGGCCCGTCTAGCAACTACTATTCTTCTGATTGGGGCCGCTAGGTGGCGTCACAGTGCCCAGGGCCCTGGCCTTGGGAGAATACCTGGGGATTTGCTGACCCCTCCTGGCCAAGGGCTTCCCCGTACACTCTCTCTCTCTATAGATGATCCCTCCCCCCACCCCCAACACAGTCTTTTCCTCCTCCTTGGCATAGTTCCTCTTAATGCCTTCTGACTTTCTTTCTCAGAGGTCTTCCTCGTGGGCTGCTTTCTCGCATAAATCCTAGTCCTAGGTTTCTCTTCATTCAGATTCACAGAATCTCAGAAAACCAGAATCTCACCAGAGACAGACAGCAACGTCCTTAATGGACTACAGATGCTGCAAAGGGAAAAGCCCAGGGGTCCCAGAGAAGGACAGAGGCTCCCAGCTCTGACTCAGCCTTGGCTTTCTAGGGCCCCTCAGTTACCCGTGTGGGCTGCAGTGGTCCCAGCCCTGAGCACTGACTGCTCCTTCTGGGAGAAAACTGACCTGTCCTGGGGCTCAGCAGGGCTGGACAAACCTGAATCCAAGGAGGGAGGGAGGGAGTTAAAGCACAGACTATGGGCATCTGTGGAAAACAGAGCCCCAGGGCGTGCAGACAGAGGGGCCTCAGCCAGGCAGAGCAGAGCCTCAGGGCAGCTCTGTCCAGGCCCCCAGGGCTGCTGCTCCAGCCCCCCAAGCACAGTCTTCAGTAGCTCCGGGGTTTTCCCTGCTTTCCCGAGGTGGCTACATCTTTCCTTATTCACTCTGAGCCTACTCCTCCAGGTGCCTTCCAAGTCTGTCTTTTCTCTCTTCTGTCACAAAATCCTGCTTCAGCTCGTTTCTCTTTTCTCATGGTCCTTTCTGTCCCTACAGTCAGACATTTGTCTCTATATGTAGTTTAGTTGTTTTTTTTTTCAAAACCACCTTGCTCTCTGCTACCCAGAGGAGAGAGGCTTCCGTTGTTTATAATGAGAGTCACTTGTTAGGGTCTTACCGTAGGACCCTCCAGGCAGCCTTGGCAGAGGTGGAAGGAGAGATCATTGGACCATGAGGGCACAACTTCCCACCCATGGACCACTGAGCTAGTGTGACCCACATGTGATACCCAGCACTGACTCTAGGAGGAGGGGCCTCCATATGTCAGACAGTTTTGCAAATCGATATCTCAGCAACCCTGCACAACCACTGCCTCAGACATAAATATGCCCCGTCACCTTCTATCTCATCCTGACCTCACAGGTCTCAAGCCTGAAGATCCACCAGAGACACAATGATCTCCCCGTCTTGGTTCCTCTGGCTCCTGGTGCTCTGGGCACAGGGTAAGATCAGCCTCGGGTGTTAACAAGTGCTAATCTTATTTGCTACACGAGGATATTGCAAAACTTGGAAACTGAAGATGTGTGGTGGAAGGGGAGGGTGAGGAGGGACTGGTCCTGATGGTCAGTGGCAAGGACATCTGCATCACTCAGAGCACACGCTACTGGACATGATTCTTGATTTCAATCTATTTCCTCTCATTTTCTTTTCTCCACCCAAGGGTCCTGGGCAGCTGTTGTGCTGACCCAGTCTCCAGCTTCACTGTCTGTTGCTCCTGGAGAAAGTGTCACCATCAGCTGCACAACCAGTGAGAATATTTACAGTAATTTAGCCTGGTACCAGCAGCCCCCAGGACAGTCTCCCAAGCTCCTGATCTATGATGGTGCTACCCTGCACTCTGGGGTCCCTGCCCGCTTCAGTGGCAGTGGGTCTGGGACAGATTATACTCTCACAATCAGCAGTGTGGAGGCTGAAGATGTTGGACATTACTACTGTCAGCAGAATTATGAGCTCCCTGACACACAGTGGTGCAAGCCTGAACAAAAACCTCCCTGGGTCGTTGGGTTCTTTAGCTCAGGAGACCAGCTGCTTCCTCCAGAGCCCCTGAGTCAGAGCCAGCACAGAGCCCAGGGGAGGCCTGGTTCTGACAGCTGAGCTCTGGGGGTCCCAGGTCCCAGTCTCTCATATTTCTACCACAGGGGCTGCTGAGATGAAGCTCATCAGGGTCCATTTAGGGGAAACATTTGGAGGGTTCCTGGGAAAGGGGAGGCCTGACACCTCAGATGTTCTTCTTATAGCCTCCCTGACAGGCCACCCCAGGAGAACATCCTCACCAGTGCTCTGGAGACCCCTTCAGTGTTTCCCTCCTTATTCTGGGAATGGGGTTCTCAGGACGATCTCCATCCTTGTCCCTGTCATCCCTAAGGTCTCCCCTATTCATCACCCCAGAGCCCCAGACAATCAGCAAAGACACGGCCAACCTCCACATCCACTGAAGGGATATCATGGTGGGGGGCAGTGGTGGGGAGGAAATTTCTAGGAAGGTCACATTAAGCCTTTCTCTTTGTCCTATTCCTATCACTGGGAGTGTCTGAGTGTATGTGTTGCCCAGATATGTTGCATCCCAAAAGGCCTGTCCATAGGTGGCTCACAAGATGCTGTGAGTAGATATCTCTAGACCAGTGGTTCTCAACCTTCCTAATGCTGTGACCCTTTAATACCTGTATGTGTGCATATCTGCATGTGGACAGACCGGCCTGGATGATGGAGGAGCAGATTTTTAACCTTAAGAGAATACCAACTTCCAGAATGGGACTAGGGAATGGAATGGGTTAGGAAAGAAATCCCAGAGTGCTGGGACCCTGGCCTAGAGTTCTCTGAATTTGTCATGGATCATAGATATTTGCCTTGTCAATTCACCTGCAACACAGATTCTCGTGCCTTTGCTGGGAGTCTGGGCTGCTCCTGCCCAAAGTTCTGAGGCCTGGTATCCCCAGAGAAGTTAGGAGCCTCATGATGGCAGAAACAGAAAGACAGACCATTATACCCTTGTCTCTAAATCACCGTGTGTGTTCAACAAGACAGGAGGTTATCTGGAGGTGGAAGTAAATGAGTATTTCAGTGTTGGTGGATACAATTTCCCCAATATCGCCTTGCAACTCCTACTGTGGGTACTCAGGGTATGGAAGCCCATGCTGTGTTCATAAAGGTACTGGGTTTGTTTTGTCAGGTAGATGTCCAAATATTTTATAATGTCTACAGTAACTTTAAATGTGGTTTCTCTTACTATCTCTTGCTGTTGGACTTCATTGAAAATATATAGGAATGCTGAGGATTTATGTGGCTTTATTTTATATCCTGCAACTTTGCTAAATTTATTTATTGTCTCAAGAAGTTTTTTTACTTGATTCTCTGGGATTCTCCAAGTATATCATCATATCATCTGCAAAGAGTGATAGCTTAGTCTCTTCTTTGCCTAATTTGATTCCTTTGATTTCTTTTTCTTCTCTAACTACTACTGCTAACATTTCTAGTACCAGATTGAATGATAGGGGTGGTAGTGGACATCCTTGTTTCACTCCTGATCTTATTGGAAATGCTAATAGTTTATCCCCATTACATACAATACTTGCTAATGGCTTTAAGTAGATGCTACCTTTTATTCTAAGGAAAAACTCCATTTATTCCTATGCTTTCTAGTGTTTTGAATAGAAATGGATGTTGTATTTTGTCAAAAGCTTTTTCTGAATCTATTGAGATAATCACATGGTTTCTGCTAGTTTTATTGTTGATATGATCAATGATACTGATGGTTTTCCTCTTATTGAACCATCCTTGCATTCCTGGAATAAATCCAACCTGGTCAAAATGTATTATTCTTGTGATAGGTTGCTGTAGTCTTTTTGCTAAAATTTTTTTTTTAATTTTTGCATCTATATTCATGAGGGAGATTGGTCTATAATTTTCTTTCTCTGTTTTGTCTCTCCCTGATTTAGGTATCAGTACCATATTTGTGTCATAAAAAGAATTTGGTAGGACTCCAATAGACTTTATTTCAATGATTATGAGCCAAATGTGCTCAGATCTGGAGAGTCTGTGTAGCACATGGAGACTATTTTAGAGA
>CM053585.1:29825869-29842989 GCA_028646515.1 Pseudochirops corinnae | reverse complement strand
ATTTAATTTTTCAAGTTTTAGTTCTGTAGAATTAATAAAAATCACAGAAATGCTTTGCATTTTCATAGCTATCTTTAATAACTTCAACATCACAATTTGGATTAATGCTTCCTATGTGTTTTTGGCCAACTGAACTTCTTTTTTGTTTTCCACTGAACAGTAAGGAGAGCTGATTGAGTAGCCTTCTGATTGAAATCCGACTCATGTAAAAATGATCCAAAAATACGATACTTTCGGACTGGTCACTGGATCTACCCCAAAGCTTCCTTTGTGTTCAGTCACACCCTGAGCTCAGGAAGGAATGATATCATTATGTTGATTCTGGATTCTTATCACAGTTTCTGTAAAATCACAAACAGCTTTAGCATCTTCAGCATTTTGATGCTTAAAATCAAGGAGCTCCTGTAGACTCCCAATATACCAGTTGAACTAAAGGTGTTCTTAGAAGATTATCTGGAAGGAGACTTGTTTCTTTCATTACGTTTGCCAATCTCACTGGCAGCTCCTGCTGCAAAAATATAGATGAGGTTTTTCACAGGCATTCACAGATCCCAAGTCCAGAAACTGCTTCATGGAGAGCAGGGATAGGGAGAAGTGCTAGTAGAAATCCACCTGACCTGGCGTGCTGCACTTGAGGCTGGTACTGGGATCACCATTTGGGTTGGAACCTGGGCCTAGACCCAGGTTGGCCAAAGTTACTTCATTAACGTCATAGTGAAATATGTTCCAGAAGATGTGAAGAAACAGGGGACCTAAATCTAGAATGTGCCATCGATTGCGCGGCTCCCGCCATCCTGACTTCTTGCTTTCTATGGAACATTGAACTGGGAAGAAAGGACAGGAAAAAAATCTCAGGCTAGAGATTTCTTCATTCTTCTTTGTTTTTTGTTTGGTGGTCTTAGAAACACAAACACAATGGATACCAAAATCTGGATATCTATAGAAGGCTTTTGAGGAGAAGTTCAGAGGAACTGACCACTCCTGGCCAGAAGTGGACTCTGCCCTTCTTTAGGAAGGGGAGAGTGGGGAATACAAAGGCAAGGAAAGCTTTATACCATTAGTCCTGCATAGACTCTCCCCTCAGAGAATGCATTGGTTTGTTCTCTTCAGGGTCTCGATTTTCCCATACACCTTCACATAATTCTCCCAAACATGACCCTTCTCTCATCATCATACATTATCATATATACCAGGTTCTGCTAATAAGGCTCTAATTCTATGTCAGATAATATACATGAGGTTTGTTAAGCATGTTCAATCTTAATTTTAGAATACTCAGTCACTGACCCTCTCACTGGTTTAAATCAGATCAGTTCTTATCCTGACCTAAAAGCCTCCTAAGACTGCTGTCTGCTTTCTGATTGATTGGATTCACATGCTTTCTGCTAACTCCCCTTATCTTACTTTAGTAATGTCTAACAATTTTATGGAAACTTAGTTCCCTACTGTTTCTCACAATTTATTATCAGTAATTTTTACTTGAGTAATTTTTAGCAGTTCTATGGAAACTTCACCCTTTGTTATCTCTCACAGTGGGGAGTCAGATGAAATATGAATGGTAGAGTGCCTCAGGTCCAGGGTATTGTAGAGTGACCCAATGTGAAAGAAATTGTTTCTTTCCCTTTTTTCATTTTTATTAATTAATTTATTTTTAGTTTTCAATATTCACTTCCACAAGAGATTTTAGTTCCAAATTTTCTCCCCATCTCTCACTCCTCCATCCCAAGAAGATGTGCATTTTGATTACCCCTTCCGCCAATCTTCCCTCCATTCTATCAACCCTCTACCCTTCTCTTCTCTTCCCTTCTGCTTTCCTGTAGGCAAGATAGATTTCTATACCCCATTGCAGGTTATCTTGTTTCTGAGCTGCATGTAAAAACTATTTTTAACATTAAATTTTAAAACTTTGAGTTCCAAATTCTCTCTCTTCCTCCCTCCTTTCTCACCCTCATTGAAAAAGCAAGCAATTCAATCAAGGTGATATACCTGTTGTCCAGCAAAATGCTTCCATCATAGTCATGTTGTAAAAGAGTAACTCTATTTCCCTCCATCCTATGCTACCCCCATTTATTCTGTTCTCTAACTTGACCCTGTCTTTGTTCAAAAGTACTTACTTCTGATTACACCCTTTCCCAATCTGCCCTCCCTTTTATCATCCACCTCCCTTATCTCCTTTCCCCCTACTTTCCTGTAGGGTAAGATAGATTTCCATACCCAAATGGGTGTGTATGTTATTCTCTCCTTAAGCCAAATCTGATGAGAGTAAGGATCTCTCATTCCCTCTCACTTCCCTCCTCTTCCTATCCAGTGGATGATTTATCCCATTATTCCTCTCCTTTTCCCCTTCTTCCAGTACTGTTATGGTAATGGAATATAAAGATTCCCCTGTATTGGCTTGGTTTTCAGGTTGAGTGTTGAAACCCGGAGCTTGTAAATCCCATTTGTGGGATGGACTTGTTCATGTGA
The DNA here is from genome assembly GCA_028646515.1 of Pseudochirops corinnae. Lineage (NCBI taxonomy): Eukaryota > Metazoa > Chordata > Mammalia > Diprotodontia > Pseudocheiridae > Pseudochirops > Pseudochirops corinnae. The sequence continues at coordinate 29,840,523 of CM053585.1, read as the reverse complement.
AGAGAGAGCGACGAACTGGGAGGAGCTGGTGCATTTATTTAGAGAGAGGCATGAGCAGAGAGAAGGTCCAAGAAGAGGAGGCCGGAAAAACTTTCAGGGAGCAATGTCATGGATGCAGAGAGAGAGTTGCCAGGGCCAGAGTTGCTGAGAGACTGCTGAGGGCCACTTGGAGCTGCTCAGGACTTTTGAGAACTGCCATCTGGAGCTGCCAAGGAGTGAGAGGGCATGGCTATGATTCTGGTATTCTGTCTATATGTTTTGATGTTGTTTTCCAGATTTGCCTGCTGGTGAAGGACAGAGCTGTTATTGCAGAGGTCCTGGAACCTTGCTGTTGGTTCAGAAGCCCTGAAAAAGTATTTTCTTGTTGTATGTGTACAGAAATCCTGGTAGAGGTTCTTGCTGATGTTTTCAGGGGTTCTGGGACTATTCTGCAGGCAGACAGTGAATTAATGAGGACACTGGCAATGTATATTGTGGCTTTGTTAAGCTTTGTCTCCCCAGGAACAGAGATTTCTGAGAAATTGCCTTGCATCAAGATGAAGAAAAGAATTCTCTTTAGGAACTAAATGCTGTGATGATATCTTAACCTTGTTGTAGCTTAAGGATAGATGGCTTTTGTGCTCTCCAATGCCCCTTTTGGGAAGGTGCTTGGTGTTAATGGATAGTATTGTAATTTAGTTGTGATCCAGGGGTGGAACACTTTTGACTTTTTGGTGCTCTGTGACTGCCCAAATGAATGTACTTTGTTTATGACTGGAAACTAATAGGCATTTGAGAAGAGAGACTTTGTAACTTACTAAATGAATGTATTGGCCAGGGGTGGAATACTTGGACCTTGGTATTTTGCAATTGGATTGAGGACTTACTAAATTATTGACTTATGCTATATTTTGATTTTCTGTGAATGTTTTGCCTTAATCTGTCACTGAATAAATGGAGTTTGCTATGTTCCTAATCCAAACCTAGAAGTTGCCTTTCCTTGGCATTACATTACCAAAGGGGGAATCTTTAAATGCCATTACCATTACAAGTACATACTTCTGTCATCCCTTAATTTGATTTTTTTCCGTATCATCCCTTCCTAGCTCCTTTGAGCTATTTGTCTGGAATATCATATTCTAAGTTTTTCAGTTTCTTAGAGTAGAAGCTGCTTGATCTTGTTTTATTCTCATTGTGTTTCCACAATACTTGAATTGTTTCTTTCTGGCTGCTTGCAACATTTTCTCCTTGACCTGGGAACTCTAGAATTTGGTTAACATATTTCTAGGAGTTTTGTTTTTGGTATCTCTTTAAGGAGGTGATTGGTGGATTCCTTCTATTTCTATTTGACCCTCTGGTGCCAGAACATCAAAGCAGTTTTCCTTGATAATGTCTTGAAAAAAAGATGCATAGTCTCTTTTTCTGAACATGTCTTTCAGTTACTACAATAATTTTTAAATTATATGTCTTGGATCTATTTTCCAGGTCAGTTGTTTTTCCAATGAGATATTTCACATGGTCTTCTATTTTTTCCATTCTTTTGGTTTTGGTTTATAATTTCTTAATTTATCATAAAGTTTTAGCTTCCATTTGCTTCATTCTAATTTTTAAGGAATCATTTTCTTCAGTGACCTTTTGTACTGCCTTTTCCATTTGGCCAGTTTTTTTTTTTTTTTGAGGCATTCTTCTCCTCATTGAATTTTTGGATCTCTTTTGACATTTGGGTTAGTCTTATTTTAAGATCTTATTTTCCTCCCTCTTTTTGGGGTCTCCTTTAGCAAAATGTTGACTCATTTTTCTTGATTTTATTGCATCACTTTCATTTCTCTACCCATTTTTCATCTACTTCTCTTACTTGATTTTCAAAATCCTTTTTGAGCTCTTCAATGACCTGAGCCCAATGCATATTTTTGTTGGAGCCTTTGGATTCAGGAGTTTTGACTTTGTCGTCTTCTTCTGGTTGTGTGTTTTGATCTTCTTTGTCACCAAACTAAGATTCTATAATCTGACTTTTTCTCCACCGTTTGCTAATTTTCCACATCAATTCCGTGACTTTTAAACTCTTTGTTAAGGTAGGACTCGGCCTCCAGTGTGGAGGGTGTAATGTTCCACGCAACAGGGGTTTTGTGCAGTTGTTTTCAGAGATGCCTCTAGGGACCTGTAAATTTTCATTTCTTCCAAGATAATATGATCAGAGGGAAATTGTTTACTCCTCTCCAGGTCTGTGCTCTGGTCTGTGTGTGACCACAAGCAGTATTTTCTGCCTTGAAACTGTGAGGATGATTCCCTCTCCACTGCAACCACAAATTGCATCATGCTAGCATGTCTCCTCACCCTAGGGCAGCCAATCAGGACTGCAAACCAGATCCGAGCATGGGCAAAGCAAGAGAATACTGCCTCAGTATCAGCAAAGAGATCCCTGTAATCCTCCTCTGATCAGCTGCTAGATCCCTATATCCTCCGTCCTCCTCTTCATGAAGAGTGCTAGAAGCAGCTGCAGCTGCTGCCCAGTGCTGGGGTCGGACCATGCTCTTCTCTCACCCAAGTTCAACAGATTTTTTCTACTGACATTCAAAGTTTTGTTTGGTATTTGTGGGTTGAGAAGTCTGGAAACAGTCACAGCTGCCAGTGATTCAATCCCTTGAGATCTGCTCCAGGTTTGCTGGGGGGTCTGGTCTGTGCTTTTGCACCACACTGTGCTCCTCTCTCAGAGTGGTGCAGCAGATCTGTCCTATCAATGGTCCAAGTTGTCTTGGGCTAGAAATGTGTTTGCTCTGTTATTTTGTGGATTCTTCTGCTCTAGACTGTGTTTAGAGTCATTTTTCCAGGTATTTGGAGTTGTGTGGGGAGACTTCAAGCAATTCCCTGATTTTACTCTGCCGTCTGAGCTCTGCCACAAAATTGTTTCCTCCCTTGATTATACTGCTCACAGCTGAAGAGCCGCAAGAGCCCTCAGGGCCCAGAGCTGCCAGACCATGGCCTTTACCCTGGTGCCTGAGCCCCAGAGACCCTGGCCCTGAGCAGGCAGCCCACCAGCTGTTGGAGGAGAGAAAGCAGAGGAGACAGCTGAGCCCCCCAACAACCAGCCCAGGCCTGGGAAGGTTTTTGTTCGGGCATGTAACACTGTGGGAGGAGAAGAAGTTCCTTGAAAACAGTAATACTCTGCCCCATCCTCAGGCTCCAGGCTGCTGATTGTGAGGGTGAAATCCTTCTCAGCACCACTGCCACTGAACCGGGCAGGGACTCCTGAGTGCATGTTGGAAACCAAGTAAATGAGTTGCCGAGGAGATTGTCCAGGTTTCTGTTGGAGCCAGTGTAGATAAGTGTTTCCATTACTGTGTTTGAGACTCTGACTGGCCTTGCAGCTGACGGTGACTGTCTCTCCTGGGGTCACAGACACTGAGGCTGGAGACTGGGTCAGCACAATGTCCCCCCTGGAACATAAAACCAGAAATTAAGATCAACCAACATGAAATAAACAGAACAATCTCCTTCCATTTTGATATTTAGCCCACAGCCAGCCTGGCTGTGCAAACCCCCCTGACCTCCTAGAAATCCACATTCCCCCTAGGACTGTCCTGGCTCATGGCTCAGAGGTTCTAAGCTCCTTTGAATTCTTTCATCATATGAAAAATTGCCTATTTGTGTGCTGTGTTGTCCCATGTTGTCACCTGGGACCAAAAGCATGAGGATCCCACAGAGAAACTGGAACAGGGACTCCATTGTGCAGAGTCTCCTCCCCTGGGACTGCTCTGCCCCCAGTCCCAGTTTATGTCTCTATGTGTGCAGGTCCTGCCCTTGGGGATCTCTTCATGCAAAGCAGCTGGGGGTGAGGGCTTCTAGCAGCAGAAGTGACTGGCTCTGCTCAGAGGAAGGGCCTAAGACCCTTAAGATGTCCTTTCCCCTGGAATCCTTGTGTGGCTGGGGCTTCTGCTATTTTCTACTATCCAGAGGCTTTTCTATGACTTTTAGTGAGTTTTATGATTGCATGGGTTTGGTAGGTGGTATGATGGATAGAGTGCTGAGGCTGGGGCTCGGAACACTCAGCTTCCTGTGATTAAATCCTGTCTTGAACAATTACTAACTGCGTGAGCTTGGGTAAGTCACTTAACCCCGTTTGCCTTTGTTTTGTCATCAGTAAAATCAGTTGAAGAAGCACATGGCAAACCCCTCCACTGTGCTAAAAAAAAACCCAAATTTGTTTACAAAGAGTCAGCAATGGCTGAATAACAACAAAAATGGTCCCCAACCTTCAGAGACATTCCATGAGAAGCAACATTGTACAGTCAATGGGCAGAACCCGTGGAAAGCAAAGATCTGTCAGCTCATGATTTCCTGTACTTTCCTCCAAATCATGGCCTGATATCCCACCAATTAATGTCCCTTTGGGACCTTAGCAGGGAGACTCCTTACATAGAAGGCCTGCCAATCTTTTCTTGCCTCCCTAGGGTTTAGGGGAACCAGCTGTCTTTCCCTCCACCCTTCCCTAAAGAAATCGGCCATTCTTAAGTAATGGCTTTGGGGAAGTCTGGGGAAAAATCATTGAGATGCAGAAAAATCGGACTGAGGGAAAGCAGGGCTGAGTGCAACCTGCCCTGAAGTCTTTTGGGCAGCAAATGGGAATGAAAGTGGGGTAACAGGAATCTAGAAGCAGAAAATGATCTCAGAGCAAATCCAGGTAATTTCCACCCTTTATTCTCTGATTCATTCTTTAGTTGCGTATCAAAAATGCAGGGAATGTGGGGAGGGGAGGAATTATCTTCTGTGCAGAAGAACAGGGATAGAATCTAAAAAGCTGTCCAGTGGCTGGTGTCATGGGCCAAATTTCATGACGTGGCCTTTATTAGATACTTCTCTTAAGTTCTGCCCCTGAATAGGAAAAAAGGAAGAGCTTCCCAAGTACACGACTGGGGACTGGGGAAGGGAAATGTGGCCAGTCAGTGAATAGTCCACAAGCATCTACGAAGCTCTTATCAGGAGACCAGTCAGACACCAGGTGCAGGGGGTACAGAGGAAGTCTAAAGTACAGTCTCTACCCTCAAGGAGCTATGATTGTCATGGGAAAAATGTTTTGTAAATTAATAGGGCCCTATAAGGTAGATAGAGTGACTGTGAAGGAAATTAGGGAGGCAGGAAGTGGGAATACTCGCCAAATGCTCTTGCAGAAAGTAGATTTTTTTCAGTCTTCAAATTCTGCAGAGACCGGAGATGGAGGTGAGGGATGGCGAACATTCCACTCAGGGGGGACAGCCAGGAAAAAGTGCAGAGCTGAGAGATGGAGTGTCCTGTTGCAGAGATAGCCAGGCCTGAGTCCTGGCATTGGAGTAGTTGGAAGAGATTAAAATGTAAGACTGAAAAGGCAAGAAGGGTCTGGGTTCTGAAGGACTTTCAGACAATCAGAGGACTCACAATCTTTGACAAAGGCTTGGAGATCAGGAGGATTAGTGGAAGGAAATGTTATCATGAACCAACAGGGCACCTACTTAGAGTAAAAAGAGAGAGAGAATGTCATGTTAGGATTTGTTCATAATTAAAAGTGCCCAAACATTCACATTTCTACCTGCCTCCACCATCTAAATGCAGACATTTCCTAAGGGAATTTTGGAACTGAGGAAATGGAATTCCTGTGACTCTGAGGTGCCTCGATAGTATCCAGTCAGGGAATATTACAGGCTTCCTTGAACTCGTCTTCTTGATATTTTCCAGAAACACCAGAAGTGGAGTGTACAGGAGGCTCTCAATCTGTCAAAGGCAAAGGGCCCCCAGTGCTGCTGGCAACGCTGGTCATTTGCCCTCCACGCTGGACTCCTTGCATGGCTTTGGGAATCAAGGCAGGCACCGGCTATTGGTCTTTTTGTATGTTTTTAGACAGGGGAGGTCAAGGCAGTTGGGTTTAAGTGACTTGCCCAAGGTCACACAGTTAATAAGTGTGTCAAGTATCTGAGGCCTTATTTGAACTCAGGGCTCCAGGGCTGGTGCTCTATTCACTGAGCCACTGAGCTGCCCTGTATTTATTTTTATTTTTTTTTCAGTTGGTCTGTTAGGATTTTAAATGGCTCAGCCGGAATTCCTCTGTCTCCACCAGCCTTATTTTCAGCAATGCTTTCCAGGTACCCCGTGACTTCACCCTCCTGGACGTCCGGCTCTTGTTCAGTAGCCGCACTACTGCAGTTGTCAGTGATGGTCAGATCTTTCTCAGGGAGCTGTGTTGTATCCTCTTACTATCTCTTCTCAGCATCTTCTCCTTCTGGTAAGTACCTCTCATTTTGGCTGTCATCATGCCCATTTATGAGTAAAACATTCCCCTGAAATCTCTAATTTTCTTAAAGAAGTCTCTTATATTCTCCTTTCTGTTGTTTTCTTCCATTTCTTTGCATTGCTTCTTTAAGAAATCCTTCTTCTTGAGCAGAACTAGGAAAAATTTGTACACAATCACAGACACACCATATATGTGACAACCAACCCTGATAAACTGGACTCTTCTCAGCAATGCACAGCTATAAGACAACTCTACAAGTCTCAGGTTGGAAGGAGATGTCTACATTCAGAGAAAGATCTAGAAAGAACAGAGTTTAAATGGAGACTGAAGCAACCTACATGCTATCATTCTTTTCCATGTCTGGTTTTTTTTTCTTTTTTCCCGTTGTTCACTCCATTGGTTACGACCCTTTTATACAACCAGACTAATGTCCAATGTGTAAGTATTTTCAGATCCTATACTTGATTGCATGCTGCCATGGCATGGGGGGAGACGGAGGGAAGAAAATTTGAAACTCAAAGGATTCTAGAACTGAATCTTGTAAACTCAAATTAAATAAATAAAATCAGTTTAAAAAAAAAAGAAATCCTTCTTCTCTCTCCTTGCTGTTCTCTGAATTCTGCCTTCATTTGGCTGATTTGTTCATTTTCTCCTCTCACTTTTCTTTCCGTTCTTTCCACAGCTACTTGTAAAGCCTCATCCAACAAACATGTTGCCTTTTTCACTCTCTTTTCCCCTTAAATGTTTTTGCAGCTGCATCCTGTCCAGTATAGTGAACCTCAGTCTGCTGTTCTCTGGGCACTCTATCTACTAGATCAAATCCCTTAAACCTGTTTGTCAGTCCCACTTTATATTCTAAGGTCATATCTCTATGGTCTGATGGTTTTCCTTCTCCTTCAAGTCTGAATTTTACAATGAGAAGTTCATGATCAGAGCCACAGTCAGCTTTAGGTCTTGTTTTAACTGTCTGCATAGAGCTTCTCCCCCCCTTGGCTGCCCAATATGTAATCAATCTGATTTCTGTATTGATCGGCTGGTGATGTCCATGTGCAGACTCACTGTCTGGGTTGTAGAAAACCTGTGTTTGCTGTGACCAGTGAGTTTCTCGACTAACCTCTGTCAGTCTCTGCCTTGCTTCATTTTGTGCTCCAAGCCCAAACTTTCCAGTCCTTCCTATTATCTTTTGACTTCCTACTTCAGCGTTCCAAGGCCCCACGATGAAAGTGACACTTTTATGGGATGTTGCTTCTGGAAGATGCTGTAGATCTATATAGAAGTGATCGCCTTTGGTCCAGTGTGGAAGTGCAGTTTGCCTTGGATTTGGACAGGTGCCATTCTGTTCTTTGGGGGATTCTACTCCTGTGTAAAAGGATGAGATTCCCTTTTATGGACTTGGAGGGCTGTGCCATTTTTTTAAGGGATTCCTGTACACAGTAGTACATGTAGGGATCACCTGAATTAAATCCATCCATTCATATTCATTTCAGTTCACTGACACCCAAGATGGTGGTTTTAGTCTTTCTGTCTGCTATTTGATCTGTCAGTTCCCCTCTCTACATAGATCCTTTATTCCACATTTCTGTGCCCTATTGGTCTTTTAGAGCATCAGACTTGCCTTTGTTCACCAGACACACCCACAGCTGAGCTTCTTTTTCGCCTTGACTCAGATCCTTTTTTCCTTCTGGCAATACTTCCAGTTGTCTTCCACTCTTTGCCAGTTGCCCGTTGGACATTTCCATCATGAGGGACTGGTTTTCTGATATCATATCCTTCATCACTTTAATATTGTTTATGGGGTTTTCCTGACAAAGGTACAAAAGTAGTTTGTCATTTCCTTTTGCAGTGCATCACCATTTGTCAGAACTCTCCATTATGTCCTGATGTCTTAAATAACCCTACATAGCATTGATCACAGTTTTATCGAGCTACTTGTCTCTCCACCACCACATGGCAGTGACCCAGGAGGGGTCCAATATAGTGCAGGTTCCACTTGTGAAAATTATCAATAGATGGCCTTTTGTCCATGATCAGCTCCTTGGCTTCAACCTGCTCTTTCTGGCCTTTCCCAGTCTGGCCTACCCCATGGCCATTCCTTAACCCTCCAAGCAGGTTCTAGCCTTTGTATTCCCCAGGACAACTCCTGATGCCCCCCCATGCAAGGCAGTCCTCTCTCTAGAGTCCCAAGTCACATTTTGGGTTTTCCAACTGATAGACTTATTAGATCACAGAGACACCTGGAGCCTAGGCAGGGAGGATGGAGAAGAGGGAATGGGGAGCTCAGAAAAGAGAAGTTTGAAGGATAAATCTCTCTGCTTGAGAAGGGGAATGAGTTCAGGATATTCCTCTGTGTGTGTGTGTGTGTGTGTGTGTGTGTGTGTGTTTGTATGTGTGTGTATGTTTGCACATATTCATATGTTGACACATTCAATGTTCCACCCCTGAGTGAGTAAGTAGAGTCATCCTGATCTTCAGGTTTCCAATGGTAGACAGAAGACAGGGTGTTCCTGATTCTCTTTGGGGGGAATTGACTGAAGAGAAAGAAAGAGCCTGAGGAGGAGACAACGTGTAGAGGAGGCAGCAGCTCCATCACGTTTTTACCCCAAACACCCTACACAAGAGGTTTTGGGAAATGTCCTCTTGTGGAATAACTGGGATTCTCTTGTGGTCCCATGGAGGTATTTCAGCCCTAGCAGAAAAGCTCATTCACTCTTTGTATTGTCATCTGTTATTCTTCTCTGTTTTGTTTCCTCTCAGCTTGGATAAAAGGGTATATTTGGCATATGTTCTGTATGGTCTTTGTGTAACTGGTGTTTGGTCAGTATGGATTCAAGTCTTTGATTTAAACAATTATGTAGCTTGTGGCATTCCTTCCCCAGTAAGGGGTAGCAATGAGGAGCTCAGCTTGGATTCAGAAAAGGAGTTCTTTTAAATTAACATTATTAAGATGGGGAATATAGTGATAGTTCTACCCAAGCAACAAATCTGTGAGGTGAGAAGAATGGCCAGTTTCCTGGCACCAATCACTTGATCTTTGTAGGAAGTGAAGTTTTCTTGGGAAATGGTGGGTAGAGGAGACTCTAGAGAAATCTCTTGAGGTGTCCCTGACAGAAACTGATAAAAACACATTAGATAGAAAGTTGATGTAAAACACGGTCAGAGAAAATGGGCACAGGATTTGAAATTGAAGCATGACCCGTTGATGGACTTCCTTAGGCTACTGCCTGGTCATTTTGAGCTCATTGGCCCATGAGCCTTTGCTTTCTATGGAATGTTGAGCTTGGAAGAAAGGATAAAAACAGTCTCTTTCTAGAAAATCTGGTTTCTTCCTTGTTGCTCAGTGGGGAGTCAGATGAAATATGAATGGGAGAGTTCTTCAAGTCAAGGGTAATATAGGATGATCCAGCCTGAGAGGGATTGGATCTTTTCTTGACTACACTCATCAGGGCTGAGGAGGAGCAAGAGCACTCAGGGCTCAGAGCTTCCAGACCATGGCCTTTCACCAGAGACTTGAGCCCCAGAGACCCTGGCCCTTAGCAGGTAGCCCAGAAGCTTCTGGAGGAGAGGAAGTAGAGGAGGCAGCTGAATCCCCTGAGCAGCCAGCCCAAGCTGGGGGAGGTTTTTGTTAGGGGATGTAACACTGTAGGAGGAGCAGAAGTTCCTTGAAAACAGTAATAATCTGCCCCATCCTCAGGTTCCAGGCTGCTGATTGTGAAGATGAAATCCTCAGAACCGCTGCCACTGAACCGGGCAGAAACTCCTGACTATCGGTTGGAAACCTGGTATACGAGTTGCTGAGGAGATTGTCCAGGTTTCTGTTGGAGCCAGCGGAGATAAATGTTTCCATTACTGTGTTTGAGACTCTGACTGGCCTTGCAGCTGATGGTGACTGTCTCTCCTGGGGTCACAGACACTGAGGCTGGAGACTGGGTCAGCACAATGCCCCCCTGGAACCTAAAAGCAGAAATTAATGATCAAATAGCATGACATAAGTAGAACAACCTCCTTCAATTTCATATTTAGCCCACAGACAGCCTGGCTCAACAGCCTCCCTGACCTACTAGAAATCCACATTCCCCTTGGACTGTCCTGGCTCATGGCCCAGAGGTTCTGAGCTCCTTTGAATTCTCTTATCTTATGAAAAATTGCCCATTTGTGTGCTGTGTTGTCCCATGTTCTCACCTGGGACCAGAAGCATGAGGATCCCACAGAGAAGCTGGCACAGGGACTCCATTGTGCAGTGTGTCCTCACCTGGGGCTGCTCTGCCCCAGCCCCAGTTTATGTCCCTGTATGTGCAGGCCCTCCCCTTGGTGATTTCTTCATGCAAAGCAGCTGGGGGTGGAGGTTTCTAGGAGCAGAAGTGACTGACTCAGCTCAGGGGAGGGCCTGAGACACTGAAGATGTCCCTCCTCCTGGCACCCTTTTGTGATGACTGCTCCTGCTGCTCCCAGTGACGTTTGGGATTTTTTTATTTTCGCCAATTGTATGGTTTCACAGGCTGCTACATGATTCAGTCGATGGAGTGCTGAGCCTGGGAATAGAAACACTCATCTTCTTGTCTTGGACATTTCCTAGTTGTGTTACCCTGAGCAAGTCCTTTATCCCTTTTTGCCTCAGTTTTCTCATGTCTACAATGAGCTAAAGAAGGAAATGGCAAACCACTCCAGTATGTGCCAAAAAAAGCCAAATGGCGCTCCTAAGATTCAGAAGTACTGCATCACAACAAAAATTGTTTCCAACACAAGAAAAATTACATGAGAAGCAATACTGTCTAGAGAAAAGAGGTCAGGACCTGAAGGCATCAAAGATCTGAGAGCTACTGACATCCTGCACTTTTTTCCAACCCATGACTTGATATCCCAGTAATGAATGATGGTTTTGGGGCTTAAACGGAGCCTCCTAACATGGAAGATCTGTCATTCTTTTCTTTCTTGGTATGGTTTAGTGGGCCAGCTTTCTTTCCAATCCCCACTTCACCCAAGAAATCAGTTTTCCTTAAATAATGGCTTTGGGGAAATCTGGAGTGGGTCAGAAAGGAGAAGTAAGTGAGATCCAGCAGAGTGTGGGTGAGTGAAGGCAGGACTGAGGGTACATTGGTCTTGAGGCATTTGGGCAGCAAAGGGGAAGGGAAGGGGGACAATGAGGGTCTGGTCCCAGGAAAGCAGCTCAGAGTAGTTCAGTATAATTTCTACACTTTATCTCCTCAGTTATTCTTTTCTTATGGATCAAATATGCCAGCATTTTTTGGGGGAATTTCCTTCCAAGCAGAAGGAGGGAGATAGAATGTAAAAAGTTTATTCAAAGGCTGGAATAATGGGTCACATTTAATGATGTGGGTTTTACTTGGAATTTCCCTTAAGTCCTGTTCCTGAGTAGAAAAAAGAATGAGCTGGACAAATACAGGTTTGGGGACTGGGGAAGGGATCATGGTCAGTCAATGAGTGGGGCACAAGGATCTGTGAAGCACTTATCAAGAGCTAGGCAACCAAGCACACAATGGAAGACTAAAATGCTGTCTCTTCCCTCAATGAGCTGGCATTTTAATGGGAAAGATGTCATGTAAGTGAATAGGGAGCTACAAGGCTGATACAGTGAATGTGAAGATAATTAGAATGGAAGAAATAGCCCCTTTTCTGCTTAATAAGGATATTCATTGCATTATTTCTCTGTATTCAGTAGAAGGGGCTTTCCAGGGTCCTACGTAGATTGTGAGGTCATGCTACCCCACCAATGGAGTACTGATCCAGCATTAGGGGCTTTTTCGTGGGAGAGGTTTCGCAATTTTTGTGGGTTTTCTGAGAATATTGGGGTCTTTCATAGAATTTTTTGCACAAGGGTATATAACTGCTTGCTTGCCTCTTGTTGGGTGCCTCCCTATACCAGACTGCCTGGGTAGGTGATGCCCAACTCTTGCGAGACTTGTCTTTGGAAAAATAAAGAGCTTCTGTCTTTACCTTGTGAAATCTCTGGATTTATTTTGGGTAAGGGTCTTTGGGATCTTTATCCCACACAGTTGGTGGCCAATGTGGGGCCTCTCTTTGATTGAGGAGGGGTCTTTCTTTCCAAAGGTCAGGACCAAGCACTGGCCAGGCATTTCCTGGAGGTCTCAGGGTTTGCGGGAGAACTACCGCCTAGTCATAGAGAAAGACCTCGACAGAGGTACTTGGAAAGAACAGAAAGCTCATTAGGGCTCCAACAGTAAAAAGGGGAAAAGAAACTGAAAGGAAAAGTCCAGCCGGCTGGTAGATGTGAGCAGTCTGAGAAGTGTGTGCACACAGCCTGGTGGTAAGCACTCAGGGGTCTGGGAGTAATTAGCCAAAAGGTGGACTCTTAAGGAAGTTCCCTAACTGTTACTTCAATGGAAGGAGGCCGCTGAGTAGAAGCTTCACAGGTGACTGAAGGGAAGGGGCAACCCTCCTCAGATAATTCGGCTAAGTCTCTTTGACTTGGGGAGTTCAGTGACGCCTCCCGTAAATTCATTAAGGATGGGAAATGTTTGAAGTTGGAGCACATATGTCAGATACCAGTCAGTTTTAAATCTTTGTGATCTTTTGACTATGTCTCTGTGGTTTTTTTGTCTGTAGTTTTTTTTTTCTAACAGCCTTCTGTGAGTCTATGTTTAAAATTGAATTTCCTGTTTCTCTCCCGCTTCTTGGGAAAGAAAAAGAAAAAAAAATATTTTATTGTTAAAAATTAACAACGTAGAGAATTCCCTGACCTCTTTCTTTGTCCCAGGTTCTGGCCAGGCTTGGGGCTTGGAAAAGAGGGAAGGAGAAAGGAAAAGAGGGAATTTCCATTCCCCCCTTTGAATCAAAAATGGGCTGAGACTAACTAACATTTCCTGCCTTGCCCAAAAGAGAAACCATGAAGTGTAGCTAGACAGATCAGGCAGTTTATAATCGCTATTAGAGGAGAAAATGAGGGGGTTTGAGATTAAGGATTCCTCAGATTACCAGAGTAGATTTTGCTGAAAAACCATTGAGGAAGAGGGAGGTAAGGAAAACCTCTAACTCAAGAGAATCTGAGATATATTGAGAGTTAGTTTCTAATGAGAAAAGTGGGAGCAAAAGTGAAAATTTGAGACAGAGAAATGCTTGAAAGGAAGGAGGGGCATAAAGTTCAGGATGGTCCATAAACTCTGTAATTTGATACTTTTTGTAAGCCTCTCAGGAAAGGAGGGGCAGAGAGGGGGGAGAGAGAGGTGGCTCTCTCTTGGTAAAAATTGTTAGGCATTAATTCCCTCTAGTTTTAAGGTGCATAAAAGCAGCACGAAATTTCGGGTATGATTATCAGGAATGTAAAAGAATGCAGGGAGTCTGAGTAATGGGTTTTGAAAGATTGGGAAAGAGAAAATAATGGCTTGAGTGAAAATATGAAAGTTAGGAAAACTCTCTGTTTGAGAATAGAGAGGGGTGAGCAGGGGAGTATCACTCCCCCCCCCCCCCCCCCGGATGTCCTTGTGTTAGCTTCAGATGGTTTAAGCATGTTGAGAGGGTTCGAGGAAGTTTTGGGGGTTTTTTTCTGAGAGGCTGAAATTGCGTGATTGTTGTTATTGAATTTGAGAGTGGCACCAATTATGGTAGAAAATATAGATTAATGTAATTTGCTAGAATTAAAAGAAAGCAGGTAGAGTTTTAGCCCAGTATATTTTAAATTGACCTGATTATAGTAAGGGAAAGCAAATTTTTTTTTTGTAAACGTCTTTATGAAGATATGAATGGGAATGGGAAATTAAAATGATAAGAATATATATAATATATACATATGTATATATATATGTGGCATTTGAAGGGCTAAGAGTATTAGGATCTAGAAAAGTATGCTAATATGGTTAATTATTAATTGTTAATATGATTAAAAAGAGGTCTGTATTATTTGGTGTTAGGGAATGGATTCATTGTATGAACCCCTCCCTTCTAGAATGACTTTGTAAGGACCGTGGTGGAATCCACATCCTAGCAATTTGTTTAGGATTAATATCATTATAAAAGTATTTTTGGCATTGGCTTGCACAAGGTTCATACAGACCACAATTGTTAAATCAGGTGCATGTCTGGGTGAGAACTGAGAGGCTAAAGGCATTCTGTTGGTAATTTTATGTGAGAATTTCTTTTGGGTATGATATGGATGAGATGAATAGTTTTCTGTGTAAAAGTAATTTGGAAATAATTAACTTAAGGCTATCAAATTGCATGTATTTGATTTGGGAGTTTAAAGTTTAAATTTAGAAACTGAATACCTGTTTATAATATTCCTGGGATTTCTTGTGAAATTTGGCAAATAGTTGTATTACCTGTGTTATAGAAGAAGCAGTTTCTCTTATATTATAGATGCTGCTATATTCTAAATGCTGCTAGATTAAGGATTATATTACCAAAGGAACAAGAAAATGATGAATAGGACATTCTGATTATGTGT
>CM053585.1:29797782-29819064 GCA_028646515.1 Pseudochirops corinnae | reverse complement strand
TATATGTATGTATATATGTATATATTCACATATGTCTATATAGGAGTATATATATGCACAGGAATACATATGTGAGTATGTGTATATATATGTACATAGACAGAGGGCATGGGATCAATTGAATAGGATGGACTAATATTTCAAAAGGTGAACTTGAAAGGTGGGAGAGGAATAGCATGAGAGGAGACAGGGAGAGACAGAATAGAGTTAAGCATCTCATATAGAAGAGGCAAGGGATAATTGTTACAATGGAGGGGAAGAACAGGAAGGCAAAAGCGAATGGGTTAACCTTACTCCCTTTGAATTTGGTTTAGGGAAGGAATGACACACTCTTAATTGGGTATCTTGGCCTACAAGAGAATAGGGGGAAAGGGGATGAGAGGAGGGAGTATGGAGGGGAGGGCAAGTTGGGGGGTAGGGTTGTTAGAAGCACTCACCTCTGTAAAGGGACAGGGACAGAGTAGAGAATAGAACAAGTGGGGGGCAAAATAGGAAGGAGGGAAATATAGTCAATCTTTCACAATATGTCCACTGTGGAGATGTTCTACGAAACTACACATGTACAGCCTGTATTGAATTGCTTGTCTTTCAACAGGGGTGGGTGAAGAGGGAGAAAGAGAAAGACTCTAGAACTTAAAGTTCTAAAATCAAATGTTAAAAATATATATGTATATATATATATACATATTATATATATATATTATCATTATTATTATTTACATGCAATTGGGAAATTAGATATACAGGTACTGGGGTAGGGAGATCC
The DNA here is from genome assembly GCA_028646515.1 of Pseudochirops corinnae. NCBI lineage: Eukaryota > Metazoa > Chordata > Mammalia > Diprotodontia > Pseudocheiridae > Pseudochirops > Pseudochirops corinnae. The sequence continues at coordinate 29,818,298 of CM053585.1, read as the reverse complement.
ATCTTGCCCTACTGGAAAGTCAGTGGGGTGATGGGGGAGGATATAGGAGAGAGCAGATTGGGGAAGGGACTATACAGTGGGATCACTGTTTTGTGATGGTAGGTAGGGGAAGGATGGGGGGAAAGTTTGTAACTCAAAATCTCATGGAAATGCATGATGTAAACTAAAAATAAACAAAAGTTTAAAAACAAAAGAAGTGACTCTAAACAAAATCTAAAGTAGCAGATCCCACAAAATAACAGAGAAAACACATTTCTAGCCCAAGACAACTTGGACCATTGACAGGAAAGGTCGGCTGCACAACTCTGAGGGAGGAGCACAGTGTGGTGCAAAATCTGCCAACACAGACCAGAACCCCCCAACAAACCTGGAGCAGGCCTCAGGGGACTGAATCACTGGCAGCTGTGACAGTGCCCAGACTTCTCAACCCACAAATACCAAAGACAACTTTGAATGTCAAAAGAAAAGGCCTGTTGAACCTGGGTAAGAGAGGAGCATGGTCCTACCCCAGCCCTGGGCAGCAGCAGAAGTTGCTTCTAGAACTCGTCATGAAGAGGAGGGGAGTGGAGGGGGTAGGGATCTAGCAACTGATCAGAGGAAGATTGCAGGGATCTCTTTTCTGGTAGTGAGGCAGTATTCTCTAGCTTTGCCCATGCTTGGATCTGGTTTGTAGTCCTGGTTGGCTGCTCTAGGGTGAGGAGGCATTCTGGAATGACACAATTTGTGGTTGCACTGGAGAAGGAATCATCCTTACGGTTCCAAAGCAGAAAAGACTGCTTCTGGTCACTCACAGACCACAGCAGAGACCAGGAGGGGAGTAATCAACTGCCCTCTGAGCATATTATGTTGGAAGAAATGAAAATTTACAGGTCCCTTGAAGTATCTCTGAAAACAACTGCACAAAACCCCTGTTGCATGGAACATTACTCCCTCCACATTGGAGGCAGAGTCCTACCTTAACAAAGAGTTAAAAAGTCAAGTAATTGATGGGGAAAATAAGCAAGTAGTGGGGAAAAAGTCAGACCATAGAATTTTAGTTTGGTGACAAAGAACATCAAAACATACAACCTGAAGAAGACAACAAAATCATTGTGGAAGCACAATCAGGATAACGCAGGATCTAGCAGTTTCTACATTAAGAGATCGAAGGCCCTGGAATATGATATTCCAGAGATCAAAGGAGCTAGGATTAAAACCAAGAATCACCTACCCAGCAAGACTGAGTATAATGTTCCAGGGGAAAATATGGTCATTCAGTGAGGTGGAGGACTTTCAAACATTCTTGAGGAAAAAACCAGAACTGAATTGAAAATTTGACATTCAAACACAAGAAGCATGAGAAGGTAAACATGGAAAAGAAATCATAAGGAACTTATCAAAGCTGAACTATTTACATGCCAACATGGAAAAATGATAATTGTAACTGATGAAACTTTTCTCAGTATGAGGATAGGTGAAGGGAATATAAATGTATATATGTGTATGCATACACATATGCCTATATAGGAGGATATATATGCATATGAATACATATGTGGACGTGTGTATATATGTGTAAATAGAGAGAGGGCACAGGATTAATTGAATAGGAAGGGATGGTATTTCAAAAGGTGAAATTGAGAGGTGGGAGAGGAATAGAATGAGAGGAGACAGGGAGAGACAGAATGGGGTTGAGCATCTCATACAGAGGAGGCAAGGGATAACTGTTACGATGGAGGGGAAGAATAGGAAGGCAAAAGGGAATGAGTCAACCTTACTCTCATTGAATTTGGCTTAGGAAGGGAATGACATACACTCTAAATTGGGAGTCTTGCCCTACAGGACAGTAGGGGGGAAGATGACGAAAGGGGAGATGACAGGGGAGGGCACGTTGCAGGGGAGAGTTGTTAGAAGCACACACATTGTAAAGGGACAGGGACATATTAAAGAATAGAACAAGTGGAGGGCAGGAGGAAGGAGGGAAATAATAGTCAGTCTTTCACAATATGTCCATTGTGGAGACGTTCTGTGTAACTACACATGTACGGCCTGTATTAAATTGCTTGTCTTTCCAGTGGGGCTGGGTGACAACGGAGGAAGGGAAAGACTCTAGAATTTAAAGCTCTAAAATCAAAGGTTTAGATAGATAGATAGATAGATAGATAGATAGATAGATAGATACCTACATACATACATACATACATACACACACACATATATATATATATATATACATACATAATGATTATTATTTACATGCAACTGGGAAATAAGATATAAAGGCACTGGGGTAGAAGATCCATCTTGCCCTACAAGAAAGTCAGAGGGGTGATGGGGGTGGATATAGGAGAGAGCAGATTCAGGGAATGGGTATACAGTAGGATCACTGTTGGGGTGGTGGGTAGGGGAAAGACAGGGAGAAAATTTGTAACTCAAAATATCACGGAAATGAATGATGTAAACTAAAAAAAAAGTTAATTAAAAAAAAAGAAAATATGGCAACTGAAAAAGAGAAATTCATGGGACCCCTGTTATATTTCATAACTAGGTATTGTCCAGGTACCTCAGTGTCCAGGGCTCTCCCTTGTCTCAACTTCAAAATTTTCTCAGCAATTGTCAGCATTTGGAGGTTGATGCACCCAGAAAAGTGAAGGTTTGGGCACTTTTAATTGTGAATAAATCCTAATATTAAATTCTCTCTTTTTTAATGTAAATAGTACCCTATTCAATCATATTAACTTTTCCATTCCACTAATCCTACTGCTCCCCCATCCATTGTCAAAAGTATTGTTTCCCGATATTTGGCTTTGAAAGTCTTTTAGAAACCAGATCCTCCATGTCTTTTCAATCTTACACTTTGGTCTCCTCCAAATACTAGGGTCCCAATACACTGGTCTGACTGTTTCTCAAACAGGACACTCCAGCTCTCAGCTCTGGGCTGTTTTCTTGGCTGTAGACAATGGGTAGAATGTTCTCCCTCCACCATCTCCATCTCTGGTCCTTGGAGAATTTTAAGACTGAAAAAAAAATACTTTCTGTAAAAGGATTTTTCTAGTATTTCCCTTTCTTACCACCCTCTTTCTTCCTTCCTAATTATCTTCACATTCACTGTATCAGCCTTGGAACTCCCTATTCAGTTACAAGACATCTTTCCCATTAAAATGTCAGCTCCTTGAGGGAAGGGACAGCATTTTATTCTTCCTTTCTGTGCTTGGTTGCCTGGCTCCTGATAAGTGCTTCACAGATCCTTGTGCCCTACTCATTGACTGAACACATTCCCTTTCCCAATCCCCAAACCTGTATTTGTCCAGCTCATTCTTTTTTTAACTCAGGAACAGGACTTAAGGGAAATTCCAAGTAAAACCCACATCATTAAATGTGACCCATTATTCCAGCCTTTGAATAACTTTTTAGATTCTATCTCCCTCCTTCTGCTTGGAAGGAAATTCCCCCAAAAAAACGCTGGCATATTTGATCCATAAGAAAAGAATAACTGAGGAGATAAAGTGTAGAAATTATACTGAACTACTCTGAGCTCCTTTCCTGGGACCAGCCCCTCATTGCCCCCCTTCTCTTCCCCTTTGCTGCCCAAATGCCTCGAGACCAATGTCTCCTCAATCCTGCCTTCACTCACCCAAACTCTGCTGGATCTCACTTACTTTTCCTTCCTGACCCTCCCCAGACTTCCCTAAAGCCATTATTTAAGGAAAGCTGATTCCTTGGGTGAAGTGGGGATGGGAAAGAAAGCTGCCCCCCTAATCCATACCAAGGGAGGAAAGAATGACAGATCTTCCATGTTAGGAGGCTCCATTTAAGCCCCAAAAGGACCATTAATTACTGGGATATCAAGTCATGGGTTGGAACAAAGTGCAGGATGCCAGTAGCTGTCAGATCTTTGATGCCGTCAGGTCCTGACTCTTTTTTCTAGACAGCATTGCTTCTCATGTAACCCTTCATGTGTTAGAAACCATTTTTGTTGTGATTCAGTCACTTCTGAATCTTAGGAGCGCCATTTGGCTTTTCTGCGCAGATACTTGAGTGGGGCTCAGGGCTCAGGGGAAAAGCCATGGTCTGGTAGCTCTGTGCCCTGAGGGTTCTTGCTCCTCCTCAGCCCTGAGCCGCATAGTGAAGAAAAGATCCAGTCTCCCTCATTGGATCATCCTGCAATATTATTGACTTGAAGCACTCTCCCATTCATATTTCATCTGACTCCCCATTGAGCAACAAGGAAGAAACCAGATTTTTCTAAAAAGAGACTCTTTTTATCCTTTCTTCCAAGCTCAATATTCCATAGAAAGCAAAGGTTCATGGGCCAAAGAGCTCAAAATGACCAGGCAGCAGCCTAAGGAAATCCATCAATGGATCAAGCTTCAATTTCACATCTTGTGCCCATTTTTTCTGACCATGTTTTAAATCAATTTTCTATCTAATGTGTTTAATCAATTCCGGTCAGGGACACCTCAAGAGATTTCTCTAGTGTCTCCTCTACCCACCGTTTCCCAAGAAAAACTTCACTTCCTACAAAGAAGATCAAGTGATTGGTGCCAGGAACCTGGCCATTCTTCTCTCCTCATAGATTTGGTGGCTGGGTAGAATTATCACTCTATTCCCCATCTTAATAAAGTTAATTTTAAAAAAACTGCTTTTCTAAAGCCAAGCTGAGCTCCTCATTGCTATCCCTTACTGGGGAAGGAATGCCACAAGCTACATAATTGTTTAAATCAAAGACTTGAATCCAGACTGACCAAACACCAGTTACACAAAGACCATACAGAACATGTGCCAAATATACCCTTTTACCCAAGCTGAGAGGAAACAAAATAGAGAGGAATAACAGATGAGAATGGTCTGGACAATACAAAGAGTGAATGAGCTTTTCTGCTAGGACTGAAATACCTCCTTTGGACCACAAGAGAATCCCAGTTATTCCACAAGAGGGCATTTCCCAAAACCTCTCGTGTAGGGTGCTTGAGGTAAAAACGTGATGGAGCTGCTGCCTCCTCTACATGTTGTCTCCTCCTCAGGCTCTTTCTTTCTCTTCAGTCAATTTCCCCCAAAGAGAATCAGGAACAGCCTGTCTTCTGTCTAACATTGGAAACCTGAAGATCAGGATCACTCTACTTACTCACTCAGGTGTAGAACATTGAATGTGTCAACATATGAATATGTGCAAACACACACACACATGCAAACACACACACACACACACAGAGGAATATCCTGAACTCATTCCCCTTCTCAAGCACAGAGATTTGTCCTTCAACCTTCTCTTTACCGAGCTCCCCATTCCCTCTCCTCCATCCTCCCTGCCTAGGCTCCAGGTGTCTCTGTGATCTGATAAGTCTGTCAATTGGGAAACAAAATGTGACTTGGGACTCTAGAGAGAGGACTGCCTTGCACAGGGGGCATCAGGAGTTGTCCAAGGGAATACAGATCCTAGAACCTGCTTGGAGGGTTAAGGAATGGCCATGGGGTAGGTCAGACTGGGAAAGGCCAGAAAGAGCAGGTTAAAGCCAAGGAGCTGACCACGGACAAAAGGCCATCTATTGATAATTTTCACAATTGGAGCCTGCACTATACTGGACCCCTCCTGGATCACTGCCATGTGGTGATGGAGAGACAAGTAGCTGGATGAAACTATGAGCAATGCCATGCAGGATTATTCAAGACACCAGGTCATAACGGAGAGTTCTGACAGAAGGTGATGCACTGGAAAAGGAAATGACAAACTGCTTTTGTACCTTTGCCAGGAAAACCCCATAAACAATATTAAAGTCACGAAGGATATGATATCAGATAAACAGTCCCTCGTGGTGGAAATGTCCAACATGTACCTGGGAAAGAGTGGAAGACAACTGAAAGTATCTAAAGAAGGAATAAAGGATCTGAGTCAAGGCCAAAAAGAAGCTCAGCTGTGGATGTGTCTGGTGACCAAAGGCAAGTATGATGCTATGAAAAACCAATATGCCACAGAAATGCACAATAAAGGATCTATGTACCGAGGGGAACTGACTGATCAAACAGCAGATGGAAAGACTAAAACCACCATCTTGGATGTCAGTGAACTGAAATGGATGTGAATGGATGGATTTAATTCAGGTGATCCCTACATGTACTACTGTGTACAAGAATCCCTTAAAAGAAATGGTGCAGCCCTCCAAGTCCATAAAAGGGAGTCTCATCCTTTTACACAGGGGTAGAGTTCCCCAAAGAACAGAATGGCATCTGTCCAAATCCAAGGCAAACCACACCTCTACACTGCAACCTCTGATGCCAAAGGGACCAAAGGCGATCACTTCTTTATAGATCTACAGCATCTTCCAGAAACAACATCCCAAAAGATATCACTTTCATTGTGGGGGCTTGAAATGCCAAAGTAGGAAGTCAAAAGATAATTGGAAGGACAGGAAGGTTTGGCCTTGGGGCATAAAATGAAGCAGGGCAAAGACTGACAGAGGTTAGTCAAGAAAACTCACCGGTCATAGCAAACACAGGTTTTCTACACCCCAGACAGTGAATCTGTACATGGACATCACCAGCCAGTCAATACAGAAATCAGATTGATTACATACTGGGCAGCCAAGGGTGGAGAAACTCTATGCAGTCAGTGAAAACAAGACTCAAAGCTGACTGTGGCTCTGATCATGAACTTCTCATTGCAAAATTCAGACTTGAAGGGATAAGGAAAACCGTTAGACCATGGAGATATGACCTTAGAATGTAAAGTGGGACTGAAAAACAGATTTAAGGGATTTGATCTAGTAGATGGAGTGCCCAGAGAACAGCAGACTGAGGTTCACTATACTGGACAGGATGCAGCAGCAAAAACATTTAAGGAGAAAAGAGTGAAAAAGGTAAAATGGCTGTTGGATGGGGCTTTACAAATAGCTGTGGAAAGAAGGGAAAGAAAATGAGAGGAGAAAATGAACAAAACACCCAAATGAAGACAGAATTCAGAGAACAGCAAGGAGAGAGAAGAAGGATTTCTTAGAGGAGCAATGCAAAGAAATGGAAGAAAACAACAGAAAGGAGAATATAAGAGACGTCTTTAGGAAAATTAGAGATTTCAGGGGAATGTTTCATGCAGAAATGGGCCTGATGACAGCCAAAATGGGGGGTACTTACCAGAAGTAGAAGATGCTAAGAAGAGATAGTAAGAGGACACAACACAGCTCCCCGAGAAAGATCTCACCACCACTGACAACTGCAATAGTGTGGCTACCGACCAAGAGCTGGACATCCAGAAGGGTGAAGTCAAGGGGGACTTAGGAAGCATTGCTAACAATAAGGCTAGCGGAGATGACAGAATCTCAGCTGAGCCATTTAAAATCCTAAAAGAACAACTGAAAAAAAAATAAAAATAAATACAGGGCAGCTCAGTGGCTCAGTGAATAGAGCACCAGCCCTGGAGCATTGAGTTCAAATGAGACTTCAGATACTTGACACACTTATTAACTGTGTAACCTTGGGTAAGTCATTTAAACCCAATTGCCTTGACTTTCCCCCTCCAAAAACATGCAAAAAGACCACCAACTAGTGGATGCTTTGACTCCCAAAGCCATATTGGGAGTCCAGCTTGAAGACAAATAACCAATGTCGTCAGGAGCCCTGGGGGCCCTTTGCATCTGACACATTGAGAGCCTCCTGCATACTCCAGTTCTGGCGTTTCTGGAAAATATCAAGAAGAGAAGTTCAAGGTAGCCCGTAATATTCCCTAACTGGATCCTATCAAGGCACCTTGGAGTCCAGAATTTTCCTTTGTCTCAGTTCCAAAATGTCCTTAGGAAATGTTTGCATTTAAGAGGTGGATTCAGGCAGAAACGTGAAGGTTTGGGCACTTTTAATTATGAACAAATCCTAATATGATATTCTCTCTCTTTTTACTCTAAGTAAGAGCCCTGTTGATTCATGATAACATTTCCATTCCACTAATCCTCCTGCTCTCCAAGCCTTTTTCATAAGAATTGTGAGTCCTCTGATTGTCTGAAAACCCTTCAGAACCCAGACCCTTCTTGCCTTTTCAGACTTACACTTTAATCTCTTCCAAATACTCTGATGCCAAGACTCTGGCCTTGCTTTCCCAACAACAGCGCACTCCATCTGTCAGCTCTGGGCCTTTTTCCTGGCTGTCCCCTGTAGGTGGAATGTTCTCCCTTCCTCACTTCCATCTCTGGTCTCTGCAAAATTTGAAGACTGAAAAATAACTACACTCTGCAAGAGCATTTGTCTAATATTCCCACTCCCTGCCTCCCTGATTGCCTTCACAGTCACTCTATCTGCCTTATAGGTCTCTATTCATTTACAAGACATTTTTCCTATGAAAATGACAGCTCCCAGAGAGCAGAGACTGTACTTTAGGCTTTCTCTGTACCACCTGCACCTGGTGTCTGGCTGTTCTCCTGATAACAGCTTCATCGATGCTTGTGGACTATTCACTGACTGGCTGCATTTCCCTTCCCCAGTCCCCAGGCCTGTACTTGGGAAGCTCTTCCTTTTTTCCTATTCAGGGGCAGAACTTAAGAGAAGTACCTAGTAAAGGCCACGTCATGGAATTTGGCCCATGACACCAGCCACTGGACAGCTTTTTAGATTCTATCCCTGTTCTTCTGCACAGAAGATAATTCCCCCCCCTCCTCAAATTCCCTGCATTTTTGATACACAACTAAAGAATGAATGAGAGAATAAAGGGTGGAAATTACCTAGATTTCCTCTGAGATCATTTTCTGGCTCTAGACTCCTGTTACCCAGCTTCCATTCCCATTTGCGGCCCAAATGCCTTCAGGGCAGGTTACACTCAGCCTTCTCCCATCAGACTCTTCTGGACCTCAATGATTTTCTGTCCTGCCCCACCCCAGACTTCCCCAAAGCCATTACTGAAGGATGGCTGATTTCTTTAGGGAAGGGTGGTGGGAAAGAAAGCTGATACCCCTGAACCATAGGAAGCGAAGAAAAGATTTGCAGTCCTTCCATGTGAGGAGTCTCCCTGCTAAGGTCCCAAAGCAGCAATAATTAGTGGGATATCAGGTCATGATTTGGAGGAAAGCACAGGACACCATGAGCTGACAGATCTTTGCTTTCCACAGCCTCTGCCCATTCACTGGACAATGTTGCTTCTCTTGGAATGCCTCTGGATGTTGGAGACCATTTTTGTTGTTATTCAGCAATTTCTGACTCTTCATAAATCAATTTGGGGTTTTTTTGGCAAAGACACTGGAGTGGTTTACCACGTGCTTCTCCAACTGATTTTACTGATGACAAAATAGAGGCAAACAGGTTTAAGTGACTTACCCAAGCTCATGCAGTTAGTAATTGTCCAAGACAGGATTTAATCACAGGAAGCTAGGTGTTCCCAGCCCCAGCCTCAGTGTTCTCTCCATCCTACCACCTACCAAACCCATGCAACCATAAAATTCACTAAAAGTAACAGAAAAGCCTCTGGATAGTAGGACATAGCAGAAACCCCAGTTCTCAGGAGAAGGGACATCTTCAGGGCCTTAGGCCCTTCCACTGAGCAGAGTCAGTCACTTCTGCTCCAGAAGGCCCCACCCTCAGCTGCTTTGCATGAAGGGATCCCCAAGGGGAGGGCCTGCACACACAGGGACATAAACTGGGACTGGGGGCAGAGCAGCCCCAGGGGAAGAGACACTGCACAATGGAGTCCCTGTTCCAGTTTCTCTGTGGGATCCTCATGCTTTTGGTCCCAGGTGACAACATGGGACAACACAACACAGATAGGGGCAATTCTTAATTAGATGAGAGAATTCAAGGGAGCTTAGAACCTCTGAGCCATGAGCCAGGACAGTCGTAGGGGGAATGTGGATTTCTAGGAGGTCAGGGGGGTTTGCAGAGCCAGGCTTCCTGTGGGCTAAATCAAAGTGGGAGGAGATTGTCCTGTTTATTTCATGTTGGTTGATGATTAATTTCTGCTTTTAGGTTCCAGGGGGGGGACATTGTGCTGACCCAGTCTCCAGCCTCACTGTCTGTGACCCCAGGAGAGATGGTCACCATGAGCTGCAAGGCCAGTCAGAGTGTCAAACACAGTGATGAACACTTATCTACACTGGGTCCAACAGAAACCTGGACAATCTCCTCAGCTACTCATTTACTGGGTTTCCAACATGCACTCAGGAGTCCCTGCCCGGTACAGTGGCAGTGGTGCTGAGAAGGATTTCACCCTCACAATCAGCAGCCTGGAGCCTGAGGATGGGGCAGAATATTACTGTTTTCAAGCAACTTCTGCTCCTCCCACAGTGTTACATCCCTGAACAAAAACCTCTCCAGGCCTGGGTTGGCTGCTCAGGGGACTCAGCTGCCTCCTCTGCTTCCTCTCCTCCAGCAACTGCTGGGCTTCCTGTTCAGGGCAAGGGTCTCTGGGGCACAGGACCCAGGGGAAAGGCCATTGTGTGGCAGCTCTGGGCCCTGAGGGCTCTTGCTGCTCTTCAGCGATGAGCAGTATAGTCAAGGGAAGAAATATTTTTGTGGCAGAGCCTAGATGGCAGAGTAAACACAGTGATTTGCTTGAAGTCTCCCCACACAACTCCAAATACCAGGAAAAATGACTCTAAACACAATCTAGAGCAGCAGAACCCAGAGGAAATAATAGAAGAAACACATTTCTAGCCTAAGACAACTTGGACCATTGATAGGAAATGTCGGCTGCACCACTCTGAGAGAGGAACACAGTGTGGTGCAAAATCTGCCTGCACAGATCAGACCCTCCAGCAAGCCAGGAGTATGCCTCAGGGGACTGAACTACTGGCAGCTGTGACAGTGCCCAGACTTCTCAACCCACAAATACCAAAAACAACTTTGAATGTCAGTAGAAAAGGTCTGTTGAACCTGGGTGAGAGAGGAGCATGATCCAGCCCCAGGCCTGGGCAGCAGGTGCTTCTGGAACTCTTCATGAGGAAGAGGGGGAGGGGGGACAGGGAAAAGGAGAAGAGGGATCTAGAGGCTGACCAGAGGAGGATTGCAGGGATCTCTTTGCTGATACTGAGGCAGTATTCTCTTGCTCTGCCCATGCTTGGATCTGGTTTGCAGTCCTAATTGGCTGCCCTAGGGTGAGGAGGCATGCTGGCATGGTGCAATTTGTGCTTGCATTGGAGATGGAATCATCCTCATAGTTCCAAGGCAGAAAAGACTGCTTCTGGCCACTCATAGACCAGAGCACAGACTGAGACAGGAGTAAATAACTCCCCTCTGATCATATTATCTCTGAAGAAATGAAAATTTGCAGGTTCCTTGAAGTATCTCTGAAAAAAACTGCACAAAACCCCTGTTGCTTGGGACATTACACCCTCCACACTGGAGGCCGAGTCCTACCTTAGCAAAGAGTTAAAAGGCCAAGTAATTGATGGGGAAAATTAGCAAACGGTGGAGAAAAAGTCGGATTATAGAATCTTAGTTTGGTGACAAAGAAGATCAAAACACACAACCAGAAGAAGACGACAAAGTCAAAACTCCTACATCCAAAGGCTCCAACAAAAATATGCATTGGGCTCAGGTCATTGGAGAGCTCAAAAAGGATTTTGAAAATCAAGTAAGAGAAGTAGAGGAAAAATGGGTAGAGAAATGAAAGTGATGCAATAAAATCAAGAAAACTGAGTCAACATCTTGCTAAAGGAGACCCCAAAAACAGGGAGGAAAATAAGATCTTAAAATAAGACTAACCCAAATGTCAAAAGAGATCCAAGAATTCAATGAGGACAAGAATGCCACAAAAAAAACCAAAAACTGGCCAAATGGAAAAGGCAGTACAAAAGGTCACTGAAGAAAATGATTCCTTAAAAATTAGAATGAAGCAAATGGAAGCTAAAACTTTATGATAAATTAAGAAATTATAAACCAAAACCAAAAGAATGGAAAAAATAGAAGACCATGTGAAATATCTCATTGGAAAAACAACTGACCTGGAAAATAGATCCAAGACAGATAATTTAAAAATTATTGTAGTAACTGAAAGACATGTTCAGAAAAAGAGACTATGCATCATTTTTTCAAGACATTATCAAGGAAAACTACTTTGATGTTCTGGCACCAGAGGGTCAAATAGAAATAGAAGGAATCCACCAATCACCTCCTTAAAGAGATACCAAAAACAAAACTCCTAGAAATATGTTAACCAAATTCTAGAGTTCCCAGGTCAAGGAGAAAATGTTGCAAGCAGCCAGAAAGAAACAATTCAAGTATTGTGGAAACACAATGAGAATAAAACAACATCAAGCAGCTTCTACTCTAAGAAACTGAAAAACCTAGAATATGATATTCCAGAGAAATAGCTCAAAGGAGCTAGGAAGGGATGATATGGAAAAAAATCAAATTAAGGGATGACAGAAGTATGTACTTGTAATGGTAATGGCATTTAAAGATTCCCCCTTTGGTAATGTAATGCCAAGGAAAGGCAACTTCTAGGTTTGGATTAGGAGCATAGCAAACTCCATTTATTCAGTGACAGATTAAGGCAAAACATTCACAGAAAATCAAAATATAGCATAACTCAATAATTTAGTAAGTCCTCCATCCAATTGCAAAATACCAAGGTCCAAGTATTCCACCCCTGGCCAATACATTCATTTAGTAAGTTACAAAGTCTCTCTTCTCAAATGCCTATTAGTTTCCAGTCATAAACAAAGTACATTCATTTGGGCAGTCACAGAGCACCAAAAAGTCAAAAGTGTTCCACCCCTGGATCACAACTGAATTCCAATACTATCCATTAACACCAAGCACCTTCTCAAAAGAGACAGTGGAGAGCACAAAGGCCATCTACCTCTAAACTACAACAAGTTTAAGATATCATCACAACATTTAGTTCCTTAAGAGAGTGCTTTTCTTCATCTTGATGCAAGGCAAGTTCTCAGCAATCTGTGTTCCTGGGGAGGCAAAACTTAACAAAGCCACAATACACGTTCCCAGTGTCCTCATTAATTCACTGTCTGCCTGCAGAATAGTCCCAGAATCCCTGAAAACATCAGCAAGAACCTCTACCAGGATTTCTGTACACATACAACAAGAAAATGCTTTTTCAGTGTTTTTGAACGAACAGCAAGGTTCCAGGACCTCTGCAATAACAGCTCTGTCCTTCACCAGCAGGCAAATCTGGAAAACAACATCAAAACATACAGACAGAATACCAGAATCATAGCCATGCCTCCTCACTCTTTGGCAGCTCCAGATAGCAGTTCTCAAAAGTCCTGAGCAGCTCCAACTGGCCCTCAGCAGTCTCTCAGCTACTCTGGCCCTGGCAACTCTCTTTCTGCATCCATGACATTGTTTCCTGAAAATTCTTCTGGCCTCCTCTACTTGGGCTTTCTTTCTTCTCATGCCTCTCTCTAAATAAATGCACCAGCTCCTCCCAGTTCAGCCCTCTCTCTTCATATGAACAAGTCCATCCCACAAATGGGATTTACAAGCACTGGGTTTCAATGCTCAACCTGAAAACTAAGCCAATACAGGGGAATCTTTAAATTCCATTACCATCACAGTACTGGGAGAAAAGGAAAGAGAGAGGAATAATGGGATAAATCGTCTCACATCAAAGAGGCAAGAAAAACTTTTACAGTGGATAGGAAGAGGAGGGAAGTGAGAGGCAATGAGAGATCCTTACTCTCATCAGATTTGGCTTGAGGAGAGAATAACATACACACCCATTTGGAAATCTATCTTATCCTACAGGAAAGTAGGGGGAAAGGAGATAAGGAGGGGGGATGATAAAAGGGAGGGCAGATTGGCAAAAGGGGTAATCAGAAGCAAGCACTTTTGAAGATGGACAGGGTCAAGCTCAAGAATAGAACAAATGGGGGCAGGATAGGATGGAGGGAAATAGAGTTAGTCTTTTACAACATGACTATGATGGAAGTGTTTTCCTTGACTATGTGTGTATGACCTTGATTGAATTGCTTGCTTTTCAATGAGGGTGAGAAAGGAGGGAGGAAGAGAGAGAATTTGGAGCTCAAAGTTTCAAAACTTAATGTTAAAAATAGTTTTTACATGCAGCTCAGAAACAAGATAACCTGCAATGGGGTATAGAAATCTATCTTGCCTACAGGAAAGGAGATGGGAAGAGAAGAAGATGAGGGGAAGGGGTGATAGAATGGAGAGAAGATTGGGGGAAGGGGTAATCAAAATGCACATCATTTTGGCGTGAGGGAAGTGAGAGATGAGGAGAAAATTTAGAACTAAAAAGTCTTGTGGAAGTGAATATTGAAAACTAAAAATAATCTAATTCATGAAAATAAAAAAAAGGGAAAGAAACAATTTCTCTCACACTGGGTCACTCTACAACACCCTGGACCTGAGGCACTCCATCATTCATATTTCATCTGACTAACCACTGGGAGAGACAGCAAACGGTTAAGTTTCCACAGAACTGCTAAAAATTACTGAAGTGAAAATTACTGATAATAAATTGTGAGAAACAGTAGGGAAATAAATTTCCATAGAATTGGTAGACATTACTTAAGTAAGATACGGGGAGTTAGCAGACAGCGTGTGTACCCGATCAATCAGAAAGCAGACAATGGCCTTGGGAGACTTTTAGGTCAATAAGAACTGATCTGGTTTAAACCAGTGAGGGGTCAATGACTGAGTATTCCAAAATTACTATTGTGCTTACTTAACAAACCTGATGTATATTATCTGACATGCCCCACATAGAATTAGAGCCTTATTAGCAGAACATGGGATGTATGATAAAGTATGATGATGAGAAGAAATTTGGAAGGAATATGTAAAGGGTGTATGGGAAAATTGAAACCCTGAAGAGAACAAACCAATCCATTCTCTGAGAAGAGTGTCTGTGTAGGACTAATGGTATAAATCTTTTCTTGTTTTTGTATTCCCCACTCCCCCTTTCCTAAAGAAAGGTGGAGTCCACTTCTGGCCAGGGGTGTTCAATTCCTCTGAACTTCTCCTCATGAAACTTCTTTAGATACCCAGATTTTGGCATCCATTATGTTTGTGTTTCTAACACCACTAAACGGAAAACAAAGAAGAAAGGAATCTCTAGCCTGAGGTTTTTTCCTGTCCTCTCTTCCTAGTTCAATGTTGCATAGAAAGCAAGAAGTCAGGATGGGAGGAGCCATGCACTGGATGGCACCTCCTGGATTCAGGTCCCCTGTTTCTTCACATCTTCTGGAACATATTTCACTATGACGTTAATGAAGTAACTTTGGCCAGCCCGGGTCCAGGCCCAGGTTCCAACCCAAATGAGGATCCCAGTGCCAGCCTCAAGCACAGCATGCCAGATCAGGAGGATTTCTACTAGTGCTTCTCCCTGTCCCTGCTCTCCATGAAGCAATTTCTGGACTTGGGATCTGTGAATGCCTGTGAAAAACCTCATTTATGTTTTTGCAGCAGGAGCTGCCAGTGAGACTGGCAAACATAATGAAAGAAAAAAAGTCTCTTTCCAGATAATCTTCTAAGAACACCTTTAGTTCAACTGGTACATTCAGAGTCTACAGGAGCTCCTTAGTTTTAAGCATAAAAATGCTGAAGATGCTGAAGCTGTTGGTGATTTTACAGAAACTGTGATAAGAATCCAGAATCCACATAATGACATCATTCCTTCCTGAGCTCAGGGTGTGACTGAACACAAGGAAAGCTTTGGGGTAAATCCAGTGACCAGTCAGAAAGTATCATATTTTTGGATCATTTTTACATGAGTCGGATTTCAATCGGAAGGCTACTCAATCAGCTCTCCTTACTGTTCAGTGGAAAACAAAAAAGAAGTTCAGTTGGCCAAAAACACAATGGAAGCATTAATCCAAATTTTAATGTTCAAGTTATTTAAGGTGACTATGAAAATGGAAAGCATTTCTACGATTTCTATTAATTATCCAGAACTAGAACTTCAAAAATTAAATGCAAAATCACCAACACAGCCCATGCAAGTGGTTGGAGTACTATCATGTCTCTATCACATGATGTTTGAACTTTTTAATAATGCAATGAGAACAACCATGAAACACCATGCTGACAAAGGTGCTTACTCTTCTATTCAGGTTCAGGTAACACTGGGTCATGAGGACTTGACTGTGAAGATGAGTGATAATGGAGGTGGTGATCCTTTGAGGAAAATCAATAGACTTTTCAACTACATGTATTCAACTGCAACCTGACCTCGTGTTGACACATCTCTGTAGCCCAGGCTGGTTTTGGTTATGAATTGCCCTCATCTTGGCTTAAGGCACAGTACACTTACAAAGACCTGAAATTGCATTCCTTAGAAGGTTATGTCACAGACGCTGCTATTTACAGTAAGGTCCTATCAACAGAGTCAGTGCAAAGGTTCCCAGTATGTAATAAAGTTGTATGGAAACATTATAAAGCCAATCATGATGCAGATAACTCGTGTTTGTGTCAAGCAGTAAACCAAGGGACATGACCACGTTCTGCAGTGCATACCTGCGTCTAGGCCATCTCAAAAAACAAAATAGGTTTCTAGTATTGTATTTGAGAGGGAATTTGGAAACTGTGACACAAAACAGATTTTCACACTCATGGACTGGATAGAATAAATGGAAACTGAATTCCATAGATATCTTACAAACCTCCTAAAACCTTGAACTGTCTCATTTAACTGTAAGAAGACAGAAAATGCCAGCTACTGTGTGCATTTACTTTTAACTACTGCAGAGGGGGCTAGCATTGTTTTGCTTCCTTTTCAATGGACTTGGGGGACTAGGTTTCAAGTATAAGAATCTCTAGTTTCCTTGTGGTACTTCTGCAATTTATCTTATATGCAGTAAAAGCATTTCTCTAATTGTGCTGATTAATTGGTTAACTATCTAGAATCTGGAAATTCTTGTTATGCTTTATTTAATTCTACTCAGGAAGGAGAGGAAATTAAAATTGTTTTCACATGAATCAATAACTGCCTATTGGTTGCACATATAAAGGCAGAAAATTATTAGCCTGTGGGCTTTTTATAATTTCTTTTTGTATTTGACCTTGTGTCACTTATTTTTAGATGTAAAATTTCTTTTTCTGAACAATTAATATCTAGTTCTCTCTGTTCAATCAAGGTCCTGTGAAATTTATGCAGAATGATGTTCTTGTGATTAATTTCAAGAGGACATTTCTTACATTTAAATGACTAGCCACATTTAACAAATCATGAAAAATTTTGAGGGGATAGCTATTTACTATGTGATTATAATTTGTTTAGTGACTCTAATTGTGACATTAAGAAGCAATGTGACATAAGCGATAGACAGTCAGGAAGACTGAGGTCCAAGTCACACCTGGCTGTGTTTACCAAAGGTGAGGTACTTAATTTCTTGACTTAATTCTCTAAGATTATAAATTGATTTCTGTTGGTAGAGGAATTTTCATAACAAGAGTGTACCATAACAATGAAATCCCAGTTCTAGCTTCCTCCAAAAACAGCGATGTTAATAATGGTAGAATTATCCGTATATACCACATGGACGTAACAACACAGGTCTAGATTAGGTTTCCACAGACATTTAAAAAAGCATAATAAAACCTCACTGTTCCAGCCTCCTCAACTACTGGGAGACTGACTGTATAGAAGGGGTTCTTATATAATTCTTATATAGTTAATTGCATGCAAGAAAACACAGCAGAATAGAAAGAATAAGAATTGAATAAATAACAATCAATAGTGGAGATTAGACTTAAGGCTCAAAATCCATATGTATCTTGGTAGCATCATACTATCAGCACAAGTAGTAATTGATTTTCTGGTAAGTTACCAAAAAGAGATCAGTTCTCCTTCAGTATTGGAGATGTGACTTTGAAGCAATAAGACTATTTTGTGAACCTCTATCATTTTCTTTAAGGCACTGGGAGAAAAGTCTCATACATTTTTTTAAAAAAGAATTTATTGGAAAATATTAAAATACTTTCACTTATAAAGAATAGTGTGTTTTCTGATGATGGGAGTCGAATGAGGCATTACTACCTATGCTATATAAACTTTGCTAATTTTAGAGGAATGATCAATTAAAAAAACAAAATAATGTAACAATGTATTATTAGTTAACTACATAATAGTAGACAGAGGGCAAATAATTCTGACTCATTGTCATTGCTTTTCATAACTGTCTCCAAATTTTCTAGCAATAATGATGTATAAACTTTTGGAACTGTTCAAATCAGAACAGGTTTTAAATAAATTACAAAACTGTCATTGTCTTTCATAAAATGAAAATTTTAGACAAGGGAGCATAGTAAAAATGGTGGCATTGAAGCAGGAAAAACTCTGTGTCTCCCCCCATAACCACCTCAAATACCTATAAAATAGGACTCTAAACAAATTTTAGAGCTCCAGAACCCACAAAGTGACAGAGAAACAAAATTCCCTCTGAAGGCAGCCTGGCAGGTGGACAGGAAGGGTTCATCACAGCATGCTGGGAGCCCAGCCCAGCCCCACATGAATCCCTGGTTTTAGCCCCAGGGTGGACAGGACCAGCCACAGCTGGAGCATTCAGGAGAGTGGATCACCAGCAGCTGTGGCTGTTTCCAGAATTATCAACCCATAAATGCCAAAGATAAAGTAAAAGGTCAGTGGAACTCGTCTGAATTTGGGGCAGATGGAGGAGCAGTCTGGCCTTCTGCCCCCAGAGGCAGAAGAGGTGGAAGCAGCAGCCCTGTAGCTGCTTCCACATGGCTTCTTCAGAGCTCCCGGCCTGCAGATTGCAGGCCGTCTAAGAGTCTATGCACTCTTGCCTTAACCTGCCTGTATCTGGATCGTGGTCTTGGGTGGTGGTCCTGAGGTGTGTGACCAGTGACCCAAAGCCTTTGGGGGCTGTAGAGATGGTGCCCTCCAGCAGCTGTGAAAACCCCAGCAATTTGAGACAAAGCTCTATAACAGCAATCAGTTTAGCAGATACTTAGCACTTAGTAACTTGGGGCTAAGTATGGAAGATGTGAGCCCTGTTGAAAGGGTATGAACTCTCCTGTTTTGGGGGGGAGGGAGGAAGGAGATTAGCTGCAACAGGAGGCCAGTGTGTGTATATAAAGAAGAATTCCAGACACAGAGAGACAGAATTGGAAATCTTCCTCCTGGTGGCTCCCATTAGAGGAAGCAAGATTGTCCCAGCATCTGGGAGCTGGGCTGCTGGACTGAAGAAGTGAGTTGGAGTTTTCTTGAGAGAGAGGGAGAGAGAGAGAGAGAGTTTCTCTCCCAGCATCTGGAAGCTGACTGAGAACCAAGATGAAGTTTTTCTGAGACCAGAATCTGGTGAAGGCCTCCTGGAAGGCTGAGAGGGCTTGCCTGGAAGGCCTCCTGGAAGGCCGAGATTCACTTGGGTCCTAGGGCCAGCTGAACTGCTGGAGGACTGAAGAAGCATGAACAGGATAAGCCTTTGTTGGTTCGTGGCCTGGCTGATCCTTGAGTTCCCAGCAACAGAAGTGGTGAAGGGTGTGAGTTGTGCCAGACCCTGTGAACTTCAGTGTGTACTAGGGATTGCCTGGAGGACTGGACAAGGACCTGGGAGCTGTCTACTTTTGAGGACTGGAAAAGGACCTGGGAGCTATCTGCTTCTGAATCCAGGTGACTGTTTGGTGGATTCAGAAGGGAGCTGGGACCGTGGAAGGGGATCCAGGGAATCAGAGAGACCACTCTGAGTCAAGATGAAGAAAAGGCCTCCCCTTAGATGAAATTGAGGTTTGCTAGACACCAAGGGGTGGAGGGGTTTTGTGGTTTTTCTAATGATTGTATTTAATGACTGATAGGGTTGATGTATGATTGCCCCATGAGTGGAAGATTGATTATTGTATTGTGAATTGATTAAATGATTAAATATTGATTTGCCCCATGAGTGGAAGACTCATTATTGTACGGTGAATTGATTGAATGATCGAGTATTGATTACTGTATCATGAATTGATTGAATGCTTTGTTCTAAATATTGTGGCCACTGTAGTGAAAACTGTGTGGCCATTCTAATGTTAAGCTGTTATGAATATCGTACTGAACCTTAATTGTGGTGAATATTATATTGTGATATATTGTGAATGCTTGCCTTGATTTGTAATGGAATAAGTGGAATGTTCACTATACTGTGTAATCCGAATCTTAAAAGCTGTTCACAGCAGCAGTGCTCTGGAAAGCTGCTCATGCATAGCTTTACAAGATCTCCCCTCCAGAAGCAGAGTTCTACTGTGACAAAGAGCCCAAAAGTCAAATAATTGACTGGCAACATGAGCAGACAAAGGAAGCAAAGCAAGCATAGCAATCCAAATTTACAGTCCTCTTTTGGGGACAAAAAGGATCAAAACATGGAACAGGAGGAAGACAACACAGTCACAACTCCTGTATCAAAAGCTTCCAAGGAAAATATAAATTGGTTACAGGCCATAGAGGAACTTAAGAAGGATTTTGAAAGCCAAATAAGAGAAGTGGAGGAAAAATTTGGGAGAGAAATGAGAATGATGCAAGAAAATCATGAAAAGAGAGTCAATAACCTGCCTGAAGAAAATAACACCTTGAAAAATAGACTAACTTAAATAGCAAAAGAAGCCCAAAAAGCCAATGAGGAGAAGAATGCCTTAAAAAGCCAAATTTGCCA
>CM053585.1:29743750-29797282 GCA_028646515.1 Pseudochirops corinnae | reverse complement strand
GAGGCCCTTCCTCTTCCCAAGCACAGAGATTTATCCCTCAGACTTTCTCTTTTCTGAGCTACCTAATTCCCAACCCCTCACCCTCCCTGCCAGGGCCTCAGGGATCTTTCTTTGTCCAGAGAGCCTGTCACATGGGACCTCAGGCTCTGGAGACTCTCATCTCACCTTGGGATGAGACCAGGGCAAGCTGTCCTGGGGATCTCAAATCAGAGGACATATTGACAGGGGAAAGGGATGGCAGGGGGCAGGCCAGACTGGGAAACACCAGAACCAGTAGGTCAAGAGGAAGGAGCTGACCACAGACTACAGGCTACATATTGATTACTTTAAACACATTGGAACCTGGACTATGTCAAGTTGTGAATCTGAAATCTATATCCCAAACCCCAAACCACATGGGAAAATGGGATTGTAGGGGAGTCCATTCAACTTGACTAGTGAAAAGACAAATTAAACCAACTGTGAGGTTTTCTCCACTCCCCTGGTAAATGACAGAGATGGACAGAGGTAAGCCTGGAGAGGCTGCAGGAAAGGAGACGTGTGAATAAACTCTGTCCTGTGCTGAGAGAGGATAGAATTATTCTAGAAAACAAGTTTTAATTGTACGAAAAAGTCAATAAGCTGTTCATGACCTTGTAACCACTTATCCAGCTGCTGGTAATAGATCTCAGAGAGCTCAAAGAAGGCCTTTCTCTCAGCCTGAGTTTTCTTCTTTATAAAATGAGTACAAGACCCCTAGGAATGACTCTGACTAAAATCATAGGCTTGTGGTGATCATCACAGGAGAGAGTGCCCATAAAAATGTTGGAAACTGACTTCCTACAGTCCGGACCCCAAGACCAAGCCCCTAGAGACAGAGGGAACTCAGAGAGGCAGGATCTGAATCTGCTCCTTGCCAAGGAGTGGTGGTGGGACCCTCATTCTCTGCTTTAAGGAGAAGAAAGCACAGGGATTACCCCCAAGGTGATCTGGGGTTGTCTGGCTACTGATTCATCAGAAATCTTGAGTCTGACAATTCAGAATTAGGGTCCAAAGTGGCCCATACTTTAACCTTAAGAGAATACCAACGTCCATAATGGGAATGGACTAGGGAATGGAATGGGTTAGGAAAGAAATTCCAGAGTGCTGGGACCCTGGCCTAGAGTTCTCTGAATTTCTCATAGATCATAGGTATTTGTCTTGTCAATTCACCTGAGACACAGATTCTCCTGCCTTTGCTGGGAGTCTGGGCTGCTCCTGCCTAAAGTTCTGAGGCCTGGTCTCCCCAGAGAAGCCAGGATCCTCATGTGGCAGAAACAGAAAGACCAACCATTGTACCCTTGTCTCTAAATCACCGTGTGTGTTCAACAAGACAGGAGGTTATCCGGAGGTGGGAGTAGATGAGTATTTCAGTGTTGGTGGAGACAATTTTCCCAATATCACATTGCATCTCCCGCTGTTGGTACTCAGGGTATGGATGTCCACGTTGGAGATCACAAGTCTACACAAATCTCCTCAGAAAAATGACAGTAGGAGAGTGGGACAGAGCTAAAGGTTTCTGCCTACTTCCCTCCCAGGAATAAAGTCATAGTGCTTTAGTCTAAAATTATTACTTAGAGATAATTGGCTTACCTAGGCCAGCTGGAAAGGAAATGGACTGAAAGCTCTCCAAGGAGAATAATTACCAGCTTTGAAGTCTACTCTCTTCTATTGGAATTGGTTCCAAAAGAAACAGAGACAGCTTTGCTTATTAGAAGATTCCACTGGGGCAGTTGCAGTGATGATGGGGAAGCTAACCTCATAGGCTGCCTAGAAGCTGGTGATGCTTCAGATCATCACTGCCAGGGCCTCCCTATGAGTAGAAGACTGAGAAACCTGCTTTCAGCTTCCCTTTCTGGCCTCTTCCCATTTGAAGCCAAGCTCTGTGACTCTGGTGGGCAAAAGGAAGGAGGCTAAGTAATTACTGTGTGCTGGTATCAAGGCCGTGCTGCTGCAACAAAGTGCATGGCACACCAATCTTCCCTGGAGACAAGGCACTCCAACCTGCCACTCGTCCAGCTCTTCTTGCATTATTTAACCACTATGCTATTGCTTCTATCAGGGGACATACCCATTAATTCTCATACCTGTTAATTCATCACCACAATAAAACATCTGAGTCACCTTCTCAGAGCCCCAGGACAACATGGGGTAAATTGCACAGGGACAGAACAGAGCTGGGCCCCTTTTCTCCTCAGCCTTCTCTTTTCTAAGCTCCCTCATCCCCAGTATTTCACAGGCACATCCCACCTTCATTTCATTTGTCTTTGTTCCTTCATAGACACCATTAATTCAGAGGGAGCTGCCTTGGGAGAAATCCTGGACCAGACTCTCCCCATGTATGGACCAAGTCCGAACTGGCCCTCGACACCTTAGCATTTTTTCTTTTGACATTTCATTCCCTCAGTCAATATAGTAATAGGGAGGGAGGGAATAGAAGTATTGATCTAAAAATAGATCTACTGAAATATTTTTAGAAGTGTGGAAGAGAAAAGAAGAAAGTTCAGAAGAAAATACAGAGGAGCAGATTTTTTTAAAAAAACACAAAAAATTTATTATATACTTTTCTCAATAGGCAAGCGGTGTGAAATGGAGATTCAAGCTTTTATTGAGAGTCTACTTTCTGTGTTTTTCCACGTGTGGAAATTTTTTTTTAGTGTTTAAGAAAAAAAATCAAAAGATAAGGCTTTGGAGCAGCCTAATCAGGAGCAGCAAAGAACTGGCAGCACAGCTGGCCTGGAAAATAACTACAGACATTTTAGTATAAATGTGAAAGAAAATCCTCACAGAAGAAAAATGACAGATATGAAGGAATCAGAAAAAACTGGGAAGATCTGAATGAACTGAGATACAATAACGTATTAACATCTAGGACAGCAGTTCTCAACCTGTGGGTCGCAACCCCTTTAGGGGTCGAACAGAGTCGCCTAAGACAATCAGAAAACACATATTTCTGATGGTCTTAGGAACTGAGACACCACTCCTCTATCTGTCTCCAGGAGGGTCCGCCCACATGCAGATACACCCACATACGAGTATTAAAGGGTCGCGGCATTGGGAAGGTTGAGAACCACTGATCTAGGAGGAAAATCTACAGAATGATTACAGTCAGGAAACCACCCCTGATTAGACAGAGAAATCTGTTCAATGTAATGCCAATCATGCTATGAAAGACTAACAGTCAAATGAGCCTCCTTGCCTTCAGAATTGTGTGTTGGAAGATAAATGGGGTGGGAGGAATCTATGTCAGACAAGGATAATGTATTGGATTGTTTGGTGTAACTGGTTTTTTGTGTGGAAAGGAGGGATTTGGGTGGGTCATTGAGAAGAGACAGCAAAGAAAAAATTAACAACTAACCATGTGAAAAACGAGCAACTGAGAAGCATTCAGTTTAGAGAGCGCAGGGTCGAGCCTGCCAGAAACTAATTGTTGGATGCGCTTTGTACACATGCAGATACACACAGAGAGACAGCAATACAACAAAGCTTCCCAGGCCATGTTCCCACCGGGAATTCACAGCTCAAGACTCAGTCCCCAGGAGGGGAAATATTAACTACTAGGAATGATGCTGAGGGACTGCACTCTTATCACCACTGTACCTGTAAGCTCCCTGTCACCAAATAGCCTCAATGCATTAAAAGCATTCATTCAGGGGGTACAATAAGAAGTTACAAAAAAACATTTCCTGGGAAAGCCTTGAGCAGGCTCTCCCACAGACACACACAGAGTCCATGGCATGAAAGACGGGCACAAAACTGAATACAGCAGCAGCAAGGCACCAGGACAGAGAACATAGATGGCAAAGTGGTTATTGATCACATTGGCAACAGAAGCCCTTTCTCCCTTTGTGGGCCCCAATACATCTCCTCTTCACTGGACCTCTCTGCTGGGTCACCTCACTCCCCCAGGAGGGTCAGGACACCTGCAGCTCTCTGTCCTCAGTACGTTTCTCTGGTCCCAAAGTAGACAGACAATTCCTCTTCCCTCAACTAGATGCCAGCATTTCTAAGGGCACTAAAACCACATACCTCGACACCTCTCAATACTCTCCCATCTTGGCTTATTCTTTCCCCTAAGATGGGAATAGAATGAACACAAAGAGAAAGAGGCAGCCATCTCTTTCCAGAAGTGTGTCTGATATATCAGTGTAAATTCTACTAAACGTCTCGCTCTTAAGGTGTCTGTCTTACATTCCAACTATTGGCCAATTCTTCCCATTTTCCCTGCCTGTCATACCTTTCCCTTCCATTAAATTCACATCCTAACACAATCTCTGACCGCTTAACATTCCATAATTAGATCCTGTCAAGACACCTCAGAGTCCAGGGCTCTCCATTGTCTCCATTCCAAAATTTTCTCAGGAAATGTCTGCATTTAGGAGGTTGGTACAGCTAGAAAAGTGAAGGTTTGAGCACTTTTAATTATGAATAAATTCTAATATCAAATTTCCTTTTTTTATTCTAAGTAAATCCTACTCTAAGCAGGTACACTATTAATTCCACTAACCTTCCTACTCCCTGATCCATTGTCAGAAGTACTGGCAAGTCTTTGTTTGGCTTTCAAAGTCCTTCAACCTAAATCCTTCTTGCCTTTTCAATCTCACACTTTGCTTTCTTGCAAGTACCCTATGGTTCCAAGATTCTGGACTTGTTGTTCCTCAAATAGGACGCTCGATCTCTGAGTCCTGGGTCTTTTTCCCGGCTGTGTCCCCTAGGTGGAATGTTCTTCCTCCCTCACCTCCATCTCTATTCCCTGGAGAATTATAAGACTGAAATCAAAATCTACTTTTCTGCAAGAGGATTTTTCTAGTATTCCCCTTTCTTACCATGCACTCCCTACCTTCCTAATTGCCTTCACTTCCACAGTGTCCATCCAGTAGGTCCCTATTCTTTTACAAGATGTCTCCCATTAGAATGTCAGCCCCTTAAGAGACGGGTCTGTATTTTAGCCTTCCTTTGTGACCCCTGTGCTTGCTATCTTCCCTGCCTCATGATAAGAGTTGAATAAATGCTTGTGGACTGTTCATTGACTGAATACATTTCCCTTCACCAATCCCCAAACCTGTACTTGTGCAGATCTCTCCTTTGTCCTAGGAGGTTCAGGTGTTTAAGGACATTCCTAGTAAAAACCACATCATGAAATTTGGACCATTATACCAGCCAGCCTTTGGATAACTTTAGATTCTATCCCTGTTTTTCTGCATGTAAGACCATTCCCAATAAACTCCCTGCATTTTTATCCATAACCAAAGAATGGATGAGAGAACAAAGGGTAGAAATTACCTTGATTTCTTGTGAGTTCTTTTTCTGGGGGCCAGACTCCCAGCTTCCGTTCTCCTTGGCTGTCCAAAAGCCTTCAGACCAGTGTCCGCTCTGTCCTGCCTTCACTCAGCCAAGACACTTGTGGACCTCAATTACTTTTCTCTAATGTCTCACCCCAAACTTCCCCAATGTCATTACATTAGAATAGCTGATCTCTTCCGGGAAGTAGGGGTGGGAAAGAAAGCTGGTTCACCTAAATCATACCACGGAAGAAAAGAGTGAGAAATTTTCCATGTAAGGAGGTGCCATGCTAAGCCCCCAAAAGGACCATTTCTTACTGGCATATCAAGTCATGGGTTGGAATAAAGTGCAGTATGTCACTAGCTGTCAGATCTTTAATGCCTTCAGGTCCCAACCTCTTTTCACTAGAAAATATTGTTTCTCATAAAATATCTCTGGCCTTTTGGAACCACTTTTGTTATCATTCAGTCATTTGGGACTCTTCATAACCCCATCTGGGGTTTTCTTGGCAAAGATAATGAAGTGGTTTGCCATTTTCTTCTTCATCTCATGTCACAGATGAGGAAACTGAGACAAATAGGGTTAAGTGACCTGCCCAGGCTCACACAGCTAAGAAATCTCTGAAGCAGGATTTGATCTCAGGAAGGTCAGTGTTCCTGGAACCAGGCTCAGCACTCTATCTACTGCCCCATCTAGTAGCCCCAGGAAACCATAAAACTGACTAGAATTAAAAAAAAAACAACTAAGGATAGTTGGGAATAGCAGGAGAACCCATCACACGAGGGTCCCAGGAGAAGGGACATCTTCAGGGTTTCAGATTCTCAGGGCCTTCCCCTGAGCAGAGTCAGTCACTTATGACCCTAAAAGCCCCCACCCCCAGCTGCTTTGCATGAAGGGATCCCCAAGGGGAGGGCCTCCACACACAGGGACATAAACTGGGGCTGGGGACAGAGCAGCCCCAGGGGAGGACACTGCACAATGGAGTCCCTGTACCAACTTCTCTGCGGGATCCTCATGCTTCTGGTCCCAGGTGAGAACATGGGACAACATAACACACAGATGGGCAATTTTTCATATGATGAAAGAATTCAAAGGAGCTTAGAACCTCTGGGCCATGAACCAGTACAGCCCAAGGGGGAATGTGGATTTCTAGGAGGTCAGAGGGGTTTGCAGAGCCAGGTGGCCTGTGGACTAAATATCAAAAGGGAAGGAGATTGTTCTGTTTATTTCATGCTGTTTGATCATTAATTCCTGCTTTTAGGTTCCAGGGGGGACATTGTGCTGACCCAGTCTCCAGCCTCCGTGTCTGTGACCCCAGGAGAGACAGTCACCATCAGGTGCAAGGCCAGTCAGAGTCTCAAACACAGTAACGGATACACTTATCTACACTGGCTCCAACAGAAACCTGGACAGTCTCCTCGGGGACTCATTTACCTGGTTTCCAACCTGCACTCAGGAGTCCCTTCCCGGTTCAGTGGCAGCGGTGCTGAGAAGGATTTCACCCTCACCATCAGCAGCCTGGAGTCTGAGGATGCGGCACATTATTACTGTGTTCAAACACTTTCTGCTCCTCCCACAGTGTTACATCCCCGAACAAAAACCTCCCCAGGCCTGGGCTGGCTGCTCAGGGGGCTCGGTGGCCTCCTTTGCTTCCTCTCCTCTAGCAGCTGCTGGGCTGCCTACTCAGGGCCAGGGTCTCTGGGGCTCAGGGCTCAGAGGAAAGGCCATGGTCTGGCAGCTCTGGGCCCTGAGGGCTCTCGCTCCTCCTCAGCCCTGGGCAGGGTAGTCAAGGGAAGAACCCACCCTCTCAGATTGGGTCTCCCTACACAGCCTTGGGTCTCAGGGTCTCTCCTATTCCTATTTCATCTCACTCCCCACTGAGGGACAAACAAAGAAGACACTGAAATCTCCAGCCACACGTGCTCTCTGTCCTTTCTTCCCAGCTCAGTCTTCCATAGAAAGCAGTAACTCATGGGCCCAAGAGCTCAAGAAAACCAGGCCGCAGCCTGAGGAAATCTGACAATGGGCTGAGCTTCCATTTCACACCCTGGGTCCATTTTCTCAGATCTGATTTTTACATCACATTTTGATCCATTACTTAGGCTCAGATATCTGGATAACTTAATTTCCTTGACCCTCGGTTCCCCCAAACATAAAATGAAGATAATAAGAGCACTCACCTTTCTGGGTCACTACGAGGATCAAATGAGATGCTATTGGTAAACTGTTCAGCACAGAGCCTGGCACATGGCAGGGAGCCCGATAAATGTTTATGTCAATGAAGAGAACAAGGAGTAGTTGAGCTGTCAGATCTACGGAGGAGGGCAGAATTTGTGACCAAAGAAGAGACGGAACATTATGGGATACAAAATGGGTGATTTTGTTTACATTGAAATAAAAAATTATTTACACAAAAAACTCAATGTAGCAAAGATTAGAAATAAAATGGAAATCTGGGAAACAAGTTTTATAGCCAGTGTTTCCTGTGAAGGCCTTCTTCATCAAATGTATAATGAACTGAGTCAAATTTATAAGAAAACAAATTATTCTCCAAATGATAAATGGCCAAAGGATATGAAAATTCAGTTTTCGTATGAAGACATTAAAGCTATCAATAGTTATATGAAAAAACACTCTAAATAACTATTGATCAGAGAAATGCAAATTTTAAAAACTCTAAGGTACCACATCACACCTATCAAATTGGCCAACATGATGTAATGTTAACGGAATTGGCAGATCTTTCCTGCCCCTTAGAAGGTCCATGTGAGCTGCTTTAAGCTCTGGCTCCACCCACAGCTTGAGTCACATGGAGCCCGTGGCAGAAGGAGCAGAAAAAGAGAGTGAGGCCCAGCAGCTAGCATGAGTGAGAAAGGGAGGAATTTTGCCTAGGGGAGCTTGTTTGTGGGGAGGCCTAATGGAGGGAAGGCTTCTCTGGAATCGTGATGTGTATAAACCGTGCTTTAAACCATGGTGGAACTGGTTTTCTGGTAGCTGAATAAATATCTTTGTTCATCTTTGAGGAAGAGAGTTTGTTATATTTTGCAATTCAACCCTGGAAATACATCTACATATTCATAGCAGCTGCTATGAGCATCACATTGGCAATACACATGATAAAACAGGAAAATAATAAATTTTGGAGAAGATGTGGGAAGAATGGAACACTTATGCATTCTTGGTGGAGTTGCAAACTGATCCAAACATTACACAGAGCAATTTGGAACTATGCCCAAAGGCTATAAAATAGTAAATACTCTTTGATCCAACAATGCCATTACTGTGTCTGTATCACAAAGAGATCAATTAAAAAGGGAAAGGACCCCCATGTACAAAGATATCGCTAGCCCCTCTTATTGTGGTGGCAAAGAACTGGAAATTGAGAGGATGACTATCAAATGAAGAATGGCTGAACAAGGTGTGGTATATGAATGCAATGGAATGCTATTGTTCCATAAGAAATGACAAACAGGTAGACTTCAGAAAAACCTGGAAAGACTTACATGGACTGGTACTAAGAACACTGTCTATAGTAACAGCAACATTGTGTGCTGATCAACTTGGATAGACTCGTCTCTTCTCAGCAATGCAATGATCTAAGACAGTTCCAAAGACTCATGATGGAAAATGCTATCTACATCCAGAGAAAGAGCTATGGAGTCTGAATGCAGATTGAAACACATTTTCTCCCTTTTTTCTGCTTTTTTTCTTTCTTGTGATTTTTCCCTTTTGTTCTGACTCTTCTTTCACAATGTGACTAATGTGGAAATATGTTTAATGACTGTACATATATATCCTATATCAGATTGCACATCATCTTGGAGAGGGAAGAGGGGATGGAGGAGGAAAATTTAGAATTCAAAATCTTATAAAAGTGAATGTTGAAAACTAAAAATGAATAAATAAATTTTCAAAAAAGAATACAAGTCATATCAATTGATAAATGGTCAAAGGTTATGAACAGGAAATTTTCAGATAAAGAAACTAAATATATTAAGTCATATGAAAAATGCTCTATATCACTTTTGATTAGAGAAATGCCACTTAAAACAGCTCTGAGATACTACGTCATACTTATCAGATTAGGTAATATGAAAAAAAAGGAAAATGATAAATGTTGGAGAGAATTTTGGAAATTTGGGACATTGATGTACTGTTGGTGGAGTTGTGAACTGATCCAACCATTCTGGAGAGCAATTTTGAATTATGACCAAAGTGCTATAAAATTGTGCATATCCTTTGACCCAGCAATACCACGACTAAGTCTGTATTCCAAAGAGATCATAAAAAATGGCAAAAAACCTCCATGGGCAAAAGAAATATGTATAACAGCTCCTTTGGTGGCAGCAAAATATTGGAAAATGGGATGATGCCCATCAGTTGGGGAATGGCTAAACATGCTGTAGTATATGAAGATAAAGGAATATTACTGCGCAATTAGAAATTATGAACAGGCAGATTTCAAAGAAAGCTGGAAGTGAAATGAGCAAAATCAGGAAAATATTGTACACGTTATGAGCAACATTGTGTGATGATCAATTATGAATGACTCAGCTCTTCCCAGTAACACAATGATTCAAAACAAGCACAAAGGACTCACAAAGGAAAATGC
The DNA here is from genome assembly GCA_028646515.1 of Pseudochirops corinnae. Classification (NCBI taxonomy): domain Eukaryota; kingdom Metazoa; phylum Chordata; class Mammalia; order Diprotodontia; family Pseudocheiridae; genus Pseudochirops; species Pseudochirops corinnae. The sequence continues at coordinate 29,787,369 of CM053585.1, read as the reverse complement.
TCTCCACTTCCTGATAAAGTACTGATGGACTCTGAATGCAGCTCAAAGTTTTTTTCATTTTATTCATTTTCATAACTTTTTTTTTCTTTTGATCTGTTTTTTCTTTCATGATAAATATGGAAATAGGTTTTCCATGACAACACATGTATAACCTATATCAAATTTCCTACCATTTTAGGAAGAGGGGAGGGGAGGGAGGAAGGCAGAAAAATGTGAAACTCAAAATCTTGTAAACGTGGATGCTAAAACTTGTCTTGACATGTCATTGGGGAAACAGAACTTTTAAAAGACTTGAGCACTTCTCATCACAATGGCCAGCTATGATTCCCGATGACTGATGATGGGGCACACAATCCACATCTTGGCAGAAAGAAGTGATGAATTCAAGGTAAAGAATAAGGAAAATGTTTCTGAGTACAGTCAGTGTGAACATTTGTTTACTTAACTATGCATATTGATCCTAAGGGCTTTGTCTTTCTTTTTCCCAATAGTGGGGGTAGGAGGTGAGGGGACATTGAAATAGGGAACAAAAAGCAAAAAAAAACAAGGGAAAAGTGTGGCTGATTATTAGAACTAGACTTGTAGGGTCACAGGACTTCCCAGGCAAGGTACTAGCCCTCAGGGAGATCCATGTGATAGACCCGTTCTCAGAAAAGAACTCATTACCTCCCCTCCCCCCCATCTTGTGAGAAACATGTTCACTCTAAACAAAGAACATTGTGAAATCAGGAAAACTCTCATTTTATTTAGTCCATTATTCTACATTCCTAATGAAGAGATCTCTCCTAAGCGGAGAGTACATTTTCTTTAGACAAATGCCAGGCTTAAATGCCCTCTTTCAATTACAATTTCCCCTCTCACTCCTTTGGCCAGCATTCTGGGGTTCACTAAACCCCATTCCTTGATTACATCTTCACATTTCAATTGCCCCCTTCCTTGTCATCTTCATTTTTCCTTGTACTTAAATAAAGGAAAGGCCAAAGATGCTTGTAGTCTCCTCTCCTTCTGTCTGCTTCATATAGCATGAGAAAGGATTTTCCTCAATTGCTAGGAAAATTGACAAAAGTCTGAAGATTCGAACCCAGGATATCAACAATGAAAGTCTCATTATAATGGATCTTTCTTTTTGAATGAGACCTGGCCTGCCAGTCCTCTTTTTATACAGAAAAAGGCCTTCTCAGAACAAAAAAAAAAAAAAAAAAGAAGCTGCTATGCCGATTTCCATGTGCCAGCATCTCTACAAGCAGTTTTGTCCCTGACATGAGCCATCAGTATGCCTTCAAATCAGGTTTCATGTAATTTCTGTTTTTATATAATTTCTGTGGAAATAAAATTCAACCATACCTTACACTGATGTAGCATCTTTAATGCAGAGAAGATAACAACAGGATGGCCAAAAAGAAGCTGAGACAAGCAGGAAAGCTTTGAAAGTTACAGAATGAATTTATTCCATGCATAAAAAGAAAAACGAGCTTTGCATAGGAGGAATCTGCAGCTTCATGTGCAATCCTGTTTTTCCATCCTAATTTCTATGTAGAAACACTCATTTGATTTGGTGCTTTCTTGGTACTATTTATTTCACTTAAAATCCCTTCATAGGTCTTCCCATGATGATTCATGAAGACCAGGCAGCAGCTCCATGAACCAGGGAATGGGTCAAAGTGAAATGTCACATCCAACGTCTATTTCTCCAAACACATTCCTAAATCAGATTTTTATGAAGCGTCTTGTTTGTAGACAACTTTGGAAATATTTTTCTGATAACAACAGTGAGCTGAGGTTATGGGAATGAAGGGATCGGCAGATAGGTTAGTTTTGGAAAGGAGGAAAGGTCTTATTTCCTTCAGGATTGATAGATGGGAGGAGGAGCCAAGTGAGCACACTGAGATTCTTGGAGTTTTACAGAATTAGGGAGATCAGGAATCTCATCAGTCTCAATGAGGACTGAGAATCCTCCACACCTTCCCTCCTGTGCAATTCATTTCTATGACCTTCCAGAAATCCCACACAGAATATCAACTCAACAGACTGGAGACCTTCCTCTAATTCTTTTTAAATTTCTGAAGGCTGGGAATGTAAGAGGCTAGCTGTCTGTCTAGTGACGCTCATTCTTGCCATCTGGTCATCCAACCTTTCTTTCTGATGATACATGTCCCTTATCATGTGATTACAAACCGTTCACCAGCAGGTCATTGCTGACATGTGGATCTGCTTACATCCAGGATCTTACAACTTTCCATTGCCTTTAGATCCCCTGCAACTGAATTGAACTAAATTACGGAGTAAGGCAGGTCAAAGTATGGAAATCACAGGAACATGGGAGTAAATTCAGAGATCAGCCTTGAGGTGGTGAATTCCAGTGTCCCAATGGGGTCTGTCCAACTCTCCAAGCCTATTGTTCTGTCAGTCCAGGAATCTCTTCCTGCCATTTCCATGTGGCTGTGTCCTCCTTCTACCACTCTGAGCCTGTTCCTTCAGCTGTCTTCAAAGTTCATCTTTACATTCTTCTTCAACTAATTCCTTACTCAGGTGATTTCTCTCTTCTAATAATTTTCTTTGTTGCCACAGCCCAGACAACTGTCTCCCCTCTTGGCTGACTCTGCCTTAGACTCACTCATCTACTGTGATCAGCACAGTTGGGTGGGCTAGCAACCAGTGAATGAAGAGACAGGGGTGTACTCCATAGTCTGTTTATTACAGAGCCATTTCATAGGCAAAGATACAAGGAACTTATAAAGTTTATATGCCCCTAGCAGAAGATGTTACATAATGAGAAAAAAATGTAGACAATGTACAAGGACCCTCTTTTGATCTTGATCACTCTTTACCCTAGCTTAAGGCTAGTCATTCATTAAGACTTTATCCTAGGACCACTGTGTGGAGGCACAAACCTGACTTGCTGATTATCTACCCTGAATTTTCTTTACTTATTCACAAGACCAAGTCAAGAGTATATATCCTCCTGATTATCTGCCCTGTGACTTTATAGAAGTTTGTAAAGGAGAGGGGAACATTCCATTAGTGGGGCTGAGGGATCCCTGAAAGCCCTCTACATTCATCCAGTCTCCTCTGGGAAGGCAGAGTCCTCTTTTGTTTAGAACCACAACCAGCCACCTGTTGGGGTCTTTTCATGTGACTGTCCAGGCAGACTTGGCATATACGGAACTAGAAAGTGGGGTCATTTAAGCATGAGGTAACATGCTCCAGCAAATCTAGTATAGAGTCTGACCTTCATCTCACCTCTAGAAATGAAGCTTAGAGGCCAGAGGTGGTTCCTGGGACTGTTTTGCATAATGACATCTCAGCAACCTTGCACAAGCATGGCCTCAGATATAAATATTTCTCTATCCCCATCTGTCTCACTCTGGTTCAGAGTTCTCTTCCTACAGGTCTGTGAAGGACAGAATGATCTCCCTACTCCAGCTTCTCTGGCTGCTGGTGCTCTGGGCTCAGGATAAGATCAGTCACAGCCTAATGATCATTGAGGTGCTCTAAGAGGTTGCAAAGCTTGGAAATGTATGAAGGACAAGGGAGGGGTAAGATGTATAAGGGAGGGGTCCTTTTGGCCAGTGGGAAAGACATGTCAGACTTAGTCACAGAACATACTGTCTGAAAGAGGGGGAACTCACTGGGGATTTCATCACATGTGGATACAGTTCTTTACTAAATCTATTTCTTCTGACATTCTTTTATCCAACAAAGAGTCCAGTGCAGCCATTGTGCTGACCCAGTCTCCAGCCTCCCTGCCTGTGACTGTGGGAGAAAGAGTCACCATCAGCTGCAGGGCCAGTCAGGGCATTGGCAATTGGTTAGCCTGGTACCAGCAGCCCCCAGGAAAACCTCTCAAGCCTCTTATCTATGCTGCTACCTACCTAGCTCCTGGCGTCCCTACCCGATTCAGTGGCAGTGGGTCTGGGACAAATTTTACTCTCACAATCAGCAGTGTGGAGGCTGAAGATGTTGGAAGTTACTATTGTCAGGAATACAGAGAGTACCCTAACCCACAGTGGTGCAGGCCTGAACAAAAACCTCCCTGGGCTGTTGGGTTCTTTAGCTCAGGAGACCAGCTGCTTCCTCCAGAGCCCCTGAGCCAGAGCCACCACAGAACCCTGGGGTAAGCTGGGCCTAACAACCAAGCTGTGGAGGCCACAGGTCCCTGTCTCTCACACTCCAGAATGGGGAAGGAAGTGGAAAGAAGGAAGAGGAGAGAGAACCTTCTCCCCTCTCCTCTCAAGCCATGCTCATAATCCCCTCCTAGGTTCCCAGTGAAGCTGGTCCCCTTCCTTGCTCACTGCTCTTCCTCTCCCCCACCCCCTTACTGTGGGGGCTGCTCAGAGGAGGATCACTAATGGCCATTTAGAGGAAAGATTTGAAGGGTTCTTGGGAAAGAATAGGCCTGACCCACAGGACGCTCTTTCTGTACCCTGCCCTGACCTCTGTCCCTTTCTGGCCTCTTCCTGTTAGAAGCTAAACACTGTTATTCTACAAGGGTGAGGGAAGGGGTGAAGTAATTAGTGAATGTTAGCATCAAGCCCATGTACCTACAACAAAGTGTATGGGACACAGATCCTCACTGGCCACCAGATACACCAACCTGCCCCTTCACCAGCTGGATTTCTAGGAGGTCAGTGGGGTTTGCAGAGCCAGGCTGACTGTGAGCTAAATATCAAAAGGGAAGGAGATTGTTCTGTTTATTTCATGTTGGTTGATCTAATATTCCTGCTTTTAGGTTCCAGGGGGGACATTGTGCTGACCCAGTTGAAGGGGTGCTTCTGTATCATTTTGGGGAGGCTTTTGTACCCCAGTTTGTAAAAATCTCACTTGTGGTTGGGTAACTATGTATGTCACATCAGTTTGTAACAAGCCTGTGCCATTAAGCTGTAAAAGTCACGCTTTCCTTCAGCCATAAAGGCATTCACTCTGCCCCTCCCCCTGCCCCCAGCCTCAAAGTCTTTTCCCAAAGTCTGCTAGTTTCTCATGAATCAATCACTCAAGATTCTTAGAGAAATATATAACGCCTTTGTTCTTAGCAGCCAGCTGTGCTTTAGAAACCTTGAGCAACTTTATCAAGGAGATAACTCCCTCCTGAGATGGTCTCTAATCAGTCTAGCTTCCAAACTTGGCACCTCCTGAAACAATCAAGCCTATACTTCCAGAAGCTATGTTGGACCTATGTCATTCATCCTTGACCAAAAAGTTACCTAGTGACCTGTCAGAGCTAAATCCCCACCTTTTGCTCCCCCTCCCCTTGGAATCTCCAAGTGAATTATGGGCAATTTGCCTGTGCAATTGATATTAAAAATGCATGGCCCTTTAAGCACTCAACCACTCCCAGACTCCTCCCTAATCCCACTTTTGCCCACCTAGTTAGTATAATGAGCCTCTGACTGACAGTTTTATGCCTTTAAAAGGGCACCTCTATCCCCCAGCACTTTGCAGGTCTTCTTTCTATCTCCCCCTGCCCGCTGAAAAGCATAACTTTATAACTCTGCCTTAAATCTCTTTCAGCTTGCAGCCCTTGCCTCAGCGAAACAATAAACTTTTATGACTCTACCAAAGGACAGCTGGGTCCAGTAAATTCTTTTTCTGACAACGAACCTAGAACGGATTTCATTAGAAATCCCACACCCTTTCTCCCTCATCACAGTCTTCAGCCTCAGTGTCTGTGACCCCAGGAGAGACAGTCACCATCACCTGCAAGGCCAGTCAGAGTGTCAAACACAGTAATGGAAACACTTATCTGTCCTGGCTCCAACAGAAACCTGGACAATCTCCTCGGGGACTCATTTACAAAGTTTCCAAACTGGTCTCAGGAGTCCCTGCCCAGTTCAGTGGCAGTGGTGCTGAGAAAGATCTCACCCTCACAATCAGCAGCCTGGAGCCTGAGGATGGGGCACATTATTATTGTGTTCAACATTCTTTTGTTCCTCCCACAGTGTTACATTCCTGAAGAAAAATCTCCCCAGGCCTGGGCTGGCTGCTTTAGAGGGCTCCATGGTCTCCTCTCCTCCAACAGCTGCTGGGCTGCCTACTCAGGCCATTGTCTCTGGGGCTCAGGGCCCAGGGGAAAGGCTGTGATCTGGCAGCTCTGGGCCCTGAGGGCTCTTGCTCCTCCTCAGCCATGAGCAGTGTAGTCAAGGGAAGAACCCACCCCTCTCAGATTGTGTCACCTTACACTACCCTGGGCCAGAGGCACTCTCCAATTCATATTGTATTTGACTGGCCACTGAGGAAGAAACAAAGAAGAAACCATAAATATCCAGCCAGAGACTGTCCTTGCTTCCTAACTCAATATTCCAGAGAAAGGAATGAGTCATGGACCCAAGAGCTTGAGAAGACCAGGCAGCAGCCTACTGTAATCCATCAATGGACCAAGCTTCATTTTCCCTTACCCATTTTTTCTGACCACACTTTTAAATTAGATTTGGATCTAATTTCTTTTTTTATTTGCTTTTTAGAGGGCAATTGGGGTTAAGTGACCTGCCCAAAGTCACATGGCTAGTAAGTGTGTCCAGTGTCTGAGGACAAATTTGAACTCAGGTCCTCCTGACTCCGGGGCCAGTGCTCTATTCACTGCGCCACCTAGCCACCCCTCTAATTTCTTATCTATTCATGCCAACAGGCCATGAAGAGATCTCTCTAGAGTCTCTTCTGCCCACCCTTTTCCAAAGAAGCCTTCAAATCCTACAAATAAGGGGAACAAGGCATTGGTGCCAGAAAAATGGTTATTGTGCTCTCCTTCTCCATACAGAGTCTTGTTAGAATTATAACTCTCTTGCCCATCATAATAATGGTAGTCTAAGAGACCTAATTTTTTTTTTAAGTCCAAGGAGAGCTTCTCATTGCTATTCCTTACTGGGAAAGAAGTGAACCAAGGTATATCTATACCCATACCCATACCCATACCTATACCGATACCTATACCTATACCTATATATCTGTATGTATATGTGAGTATGTATATCCAAGATTTGAGTCCATTCCAACCCAATGTGTGTTATACAAAGACCATACAGAGTGCATATCAAATATCCTCTTTCATTCAAGCTAAGAGTAAACAGAAAACAGAGTGATGATGCAGATGAAAATATATCAAACAATACAAAGTGAATGAGCTTTCCTGCTCAGAGTGAAATATCTTCACTGGACTATGAGTGTATCCCAATTATCCCCCAAGAACAAATTCCCCAAAATGTCTACTGTAGGATGTTTGGGATAAAGAAATGATGGAGCTGCAGCCTCCCCTACACGTTGGCTCCTTACTAGACTCTTTTTCTCTCTTCAGGCAATGCTCCCCAAAGAGAATCAGGAACTACTTGTCTAAAGCTGGAATCATGAAGACTACAATCACTCTACTCCCAGCTCCACCCCTGATACAGGTGTGAAACACTGAGTATGTCAGCATATAAATATATGCAAAAAAAAAAATATACATATATATATATGGAGAGAGAGAGAGAGAGAGAGAGAGAGAGAGAGAGAGGAATATCTTGAACGCATTCCCCTTCTCAAGCAAAGAGGTTTATCCCTCAACTTTCTCTTTTCTAAGCTGCCTTTTCCCTCCTCCATCTGCCTGGGCTCCAGGTGTCCCTGTGATATAATAAGTCTGTCAGTTAGAAAACCCTAAATGAGACTTGGAACTCTAGAGAGGAAAATTTTACACAGGGAGCATCAGGACTTGGCCTGAGATACTAATCCCAGACCATGTTTGGAGGGGAAAGAAATGACCATGCGGCAGGCCAGGTTGGGAAAGAACAGAAAAAGCAGGTTAATGCCAAGTTGCTGAACATGGATGAAAGTCCATCTAGTGATCACCTTTGTGATTGGCATCTGCACTATATTGGCCAACTCCTGGATTGTTTGTGGTGGTAGAGGGGCTTGAGTAGATCAATGAAACTATAGCAATGTCATGAATCTAAGACACACAGGTCATAGTGGAGAGTTCTGACAGAAGGTGAGCTATTGGAAAAGGAAATGACAAACCATTCCAGTACCTTTGCCAGGACAACCCCATGGATGAGCTTAAAGTGAAAAAATATATTATATCAGAAAATGAGCCCCATGGGGTGGAAATGTCCAACATAAAACTGGGAAAGAGTGGAAGACAACAGAAAATACCTCCAGAAGGAATAAAGGAACTGGGCCAAAGCCAAAAGGAAGCTCAGCTATGGATGTATCTAGTGGCCAAAGGCAAATCTGATGCTGTAAAGACCAACATTGCATAGAAACCTGGAACAAAAGATCTATGTACTAAGGTAAATTAGATATGGTCAGGAGATGGAAAGATTAAACATCCCCATTATGAGTGTCAGTGCACTGAAAAGGATGTGAATGGATGAATTTAATTCAGGCAATCCTTATGTACACAACTATGGGCAAGAATCCCTCAGGAGAAATGGAGCAGCCCTCAGAGACCATGAAAGGGGATCTCATCCTTTTAAACTGGGGTAAAATCCCAAAAGTGACAGAATGCCATCTCTCCAAATCCAAGGTAAACCACACCTCTATGCTGCAACCACTGATGCCAAAGGGGCCAAAGCTGATCACTTCTATGAAGATCTACAGCACCTCCCAGAAATAACATCCCCAAAGATGTCACTTTCAACATGGAGGCTTGGAATGCTAAAGTAGGAAATTGAAAGATAATTGGAAGAACAGGAAAATTTGGCCTTGGGGCACAAAATGAAGCAGGGCATAGACTAACAGAGCTTAGTCAAGAAAACTTGCCGGTCATAGCAAACACTGGTTTTCTACAACCCAGAAAAATGAGTCTGCACATGGACATCACCAGATGGTCAATATAGCAATCAAGGGTACAGCCAAGGGTGGTGAAGCTCTATGCAATCAGTTAAAACAAGACCTAAAGCTGACTGTGGCTCTGATCATGAATTTCTTATTGCAAAATTCAGACTTGAAGAAAGGGGAAAAACCATCAGACCATAGAGATATGACCTAAATTACTACCCTTAAAAATATGAAGTGGAAGTGACACAGATTTAAGGAATTAGATCTGGTAGATAGAGTGCCCAGAGAACTATGGACAGAGGTTCACAATATTGAACAGAAGACAATGACAAACACATTCCAAAAGGAAAAGAAAGACAAAACAGAATGACTGTCTAATGGAGTTTTACAAATAGCTATGGAATGAACCCAAGGAAAAAGGAAAGAAGAAAGGGAATAATATACTCAAATGAATGCAGAATTCCACAGAATAGCAAGGAGAGAAAAGAAGGTTTTCTTAAAAAAGCAATGCAAAGAAATAGAAGAAAACAAAAGAATGGAAAAGACAAGATCTCTTCAATAAAATTAGAGATATCAAGAGAATGTTTGATGCAAAAATGGGCATGACAGCCAAAAAGTGGTAGTTACTTAGCAGAAGCAGAAGATACTAAGGAGAGTTTGTAAGAATACACAAAACAACTATAGAAGAAAGATCTCAGTGTCATTGACAAACCCAGGAACTATATGAACACAATCACAAAACACTTTTCACACAAATAAAGTCAGCTCTAAATAAGCAGAAAAATATCAGTTGCTCATGGGGCGGCCGAGTCACTATAATAAAAATGATAATTCTACCTAAATTAACTTACTTATTCAGTGCCATACCAATTAAACTACAAAAAATTATTTGTGGAGCTAGAAAAAATAATAACAAAAACAATAATAAGAACAAAAAATAAGAACAAAAGGTCCAGAATATCAATGAAAATATCAATGAATATATCAATATATCAAATATCAATGAAAAGAAATGCAAGGGAAGGTAGCCTAGCTGGACCATATCTAAAATTGTATTATAGAGCAGCAGTCATCAAAACTACTTGGTACTGGCTGAGGAATAGAGTAGTGGATCAATGGAATAGATTGGACACACAAGGCACAGTTGTCAATGACTGTAGTAATCTACTGTTTGATAAACCCAAAGACTCCAGCTTCTGGTATAAGAACTCACTATTTGACAAAAACTGCTGGGAAAACTAGAAAATATTATGGCAGAAACTAGGCATAGACCAACATCTTATGCCATATACCAAGAAAAGGTCAAAATGGGTACATGATTTAGGCATGAAGGGTGATACCATAAGCTAATTAGGTGAGAAAGGAATAGTTTACCTGTCAGGTCTACAGAAAAGGAAAGAATTTATGACCCAATGAGAAACAGAAAACATTTTAAAATGCAAAATAGATCATTTTGACTACATTAAATTGAAAAGTTTTTGCACAAAGTCAATGCAACCAAAACTAGAAAGGAAGCAGAAAGCTGGGAAACAATTTTTACAACCCATTTCTGTGATAAAGGCTTCATTTCTCATATATATTGAGAACTGAGTCAAATTTATAAGAATACAAGTTTTCAGATAAAGAAATTAAAGCTATCTACAGTCACATGAAACAATGCGCTAAATCATTATTGATTAGAGAAATGCAGATTTTTCTCAACAATCCAGAAAAATGAGTCAGCACATGGACGTCACCAGATGGTCAATATAGAAATCTGAGGTACCACATCACACCTGATAAGATTGGCTAACGTGGCAAAAAAGAAAATGATAAATATTGGAGAAGATGTGGGAAAATTGGAACATTAATGCGTTGTTGGTGGAATTGTGAATCTATCTAACTATTCTGGAGAGCAATTTGGAACTATTCCCAAAGTGCTATAAATATGTGCATACTCTTTGACCCAGCAATACCACTGTTATGTCTATATCCCAAACAGATCATGAAAAAGGGGAAAGGATCCACACATACAAAATATTTAGAGCAGCTCTTTTGTTTTTGTGGTAGCAAAGAATTGGAAATTGAGGTCATGCCCATCAATTGGGGAAGGGCTGAACAAATTGTGGCATATGAATGCAAGGGAATACTATTTGTTCCATAAGAAATTATGAGCCGGTAAATTTCAGAAAAACTTGGAAAGACTTACATGAACTGATGCTGAGTGAAGTGAGCAGAACCAAGAGAACACTGTATACGGCAACAGCAACATTATGAGACGACCAACTTTGATAGACTTTGCTCTTCTCAGCAATACAATGATCTAAGACAATTTCAAAAAACTCATGATAGAAAGTGCTTTCCACATCCAGAGAAAGAACTATGGAGTCTGAATGCAAATTGAAGCACACTATTTTCTGGGGGTGGGGGGAGAGCAGCTCTTTCTCATGTTTTTTTTTTCCTTTTTGTTCTGATTCTTCCTTCACAACATGAATAATGTGAAAATATGTCTAATAGGATTATAGAGTGTATAGCCTATGTTAAATTGAATGTCATCTTGGGGGGAGGGGAGGGAAAAAAAATTGGAACTCAAAATTTTGTAAAAGTGAATGTTGAAAACTACCTTTACATGTAATTGGAAAAATAAACTATTAAGTGGGAAAAAAAGAAAAAGAAAAAAATTTAAAAGAAAACTTTATTTTTCCTTCCTTTTGTGTGTTTTGAGATTCGTTCTTCAAATATGCTTTACAAAGAAAAGAGTCTAATAAATAAGGGTGGTAGGCTTGGAGCAAGAAGACACAATCCAATCACAACTTTTACATTTAGTAGCTACATAACCTTGAGAAAATTATTTCATTTCTTTGAAACCCAATCAGGATGTCCCTGGACTTAGATATGAAATCATTCAGTTGTAATCTGTGATGGGTGAAGGAAGCTACCATACCAGGAGTTTCCTATCCTGATGAAGTCACTGACACTCCACATATCAATAGAAAATAACATGTCTTACACACACACACACACACACACACACACATACACACACACACACACACACCACTTTCCATCAGTACATACTTGTGCCCCCAAAAATGCAGGGCCTCTGGGACTTTCCTATCAACTCTCTCCCTGGCTCAGTCCATCACCTCTTTCCTATGTAGAAATGATGAACAATTTATTGTTGAGTAGTTTCAGTTGTCTCTAACACTTTGTGACCCAACTTGGGGTTTTCTTGGCAGAGATACTGGAGTGGTTTGCCATTTTCTTCTCCAGCTCATTTTACAAATAAGGAAACTGAGGCAAACAGGGTTAAGTGACTTGCCCAGGGCCACATAGCTATTAAGTATCTGCGGCTGGATTTGAACTTGGGCCTTCTTGACTCCAGGCCCAACATTCCCTTTATATATATGTGTAATGTGTACCTATTTCTTTTCTAAATAAAAATGGTCCACTGGAAAGAGAACTGCCACAAAAGCCATAGGACCTGCATTCAAATCCCACCTCAGATTTACTATGGGTGTGACCTTAGGCAAGTCACTTCACAGTTTCCTCATCTATAAAATAAGGGACTGAGATGACTTCTATATCTCCTCAGCTCTAGATCTATACTCCTATGATTTCTGACCCTAACTGTTGTTTTATATGTTTTTAGGCACAGGCCACACAATGAAGAGGCTTAATTATTTCTTCTTAGTTCCTTTGTCTGGAATTAGGGTAAGTGGCTATAAGAAGGCAGTGATAATTCCACTGGACGGTCCATGGTCCCAACAGTAGGGCTTATGATCAATTAAGCTCAAAACATAATAACCTCTACATTTTATGGAATGTTTTTTGTAAATTAAGTAAATAACTTGATTGAAATAATCAAACACAGTAAACTTACATGATGTTACTAAGCAATTTATTAAAAAGATAACATTATTTAGAGGAAAATGTAGATACACACCTAGGTACAATTTACTGCCTTTCTCATTCATCTTTATTATTCTAGTTTAATCTTTCCTTTTTTTTTTCCTTTAGGCTTGAGAGAGACAAGTCCTTAGCTCCTATTCTCGCTTACTTCTCTTCTAAAATACCAGGCTTTTAAATGCAGGGCTTAGCAGAGAAGGTAGCTGTCAGCCAGGCATGATTTAAGGTTGCCATTCCCAAAAAAAACAGCATCCCCACTTGTAGGGGCAACTACACTGGTATACCTAGGCTAGCACAGGTTCTTAGATCTGCTAGGGAAGAGAGCTGTTTAAGGGGTCAACAATCTTTTTAATTACATTCACTAGTTCAGGGGAAAAGTCAGCACCCTGAATTTCGGAGAAAATACAAGCTGAGAAATAAATACCAACAGACAGGCCTCTGACTGCCTGAATTAACTATACACTTTACATACATCCATGGTCAAGAGAATCCTGGATAAGTCACCTGATTTCTGTCTGCCTCAACTATAAATGGGGATAATAATTGCACCCACCTTGCTTGGTTGCTATGAAGATCGAATGAGGTAATATTTGTAAAGTGCTTAGCACAGTGCCTGGCACATAGCACATAGCTTAATAAATGTGTGTGTCAATTAGGAGAGCAAGGAATAGTTCAACTGTCAGATCAATGGTGAAGGGAAGAATTTATGACCAAACAAGAGATAGAGAACATTATGAAATGCAAAACAGATCATTTTGATTATGTTACATTAAAAAGGTTTTGCACAAAGTCAATGCAACCAAGATTAGAAGGAAAACAAAAAGATGGGAAACAATTTTTACAGCCAGTGTCTCTGACAAAGGCCTCATTTCTAAAACATATTGAGAACTGAGTCAAATTTATAAGAATACAAGTCATTCCCCAGTTGATAAATGGCCAAATGATGTGAACAGGCAGTTTTCAAATGAAGAAATTAAAGCTATATATAGTCATATGAAAATGCTCTAAATCTCTATTGATTAGATAAATGCAAATTAAAACAACTCTGAAGTCCCACCTGACACCTATCAGATTGGCTAACATGACAAAAAAGGAAAATGATAAATGTTGGAGATGGTGGAAAATTGGAACACTAATGCATTGTTGGTAGAGTTGTGAACTGATCCAACCATTCTGGAGAACAATTTGGAACTATGCCCAAAGACCTGTAAAATTGTATATACCCTTTGATCCAGCAATACCACTACTAGGTTTATATCCCAAAGAAATCATTGTAAAGGGAAAACGACCCATGTGTACAAAAATATTTATAGTCACTCTTTTTGTGGTGGCAAAGAATTGGAAATTGAGGGGATGCTCATCAATTGGGGAATGGTTGAACAAGTTGTGGTATATTAATGCAATGGTATACCATTGTTCTATAAGAAATGATGAGTAGGCAGATTTCAGAAAAACTTGGACTTACATGAATTGGTGCCGAGTGAAGTGAGCAGAACCAGGAGATCATTGTACACAATAACAGCAACATTGTGTGATGATCAACTCTGATTGACTTGGCTTTTCTCAGTCATACAATATTCCCAGACAACTCCAAAAGACTAATGGTGGAAAATGCTATCCACATCCAGAGAAAGAACTATTAAGTCTAAATGCAGATCAAAACATACTATTTTCACTGTTGGGTTTTGGTTTGGTTTTTTTTGGTTTTCATGGTTTTCCCTTTTGTTCTGTTTCTTCTTTACAATATGTCTAATGTGGACATATGTTTAACATGACTGCATATGTATAACCTAATGATTGCTCGCAGTCTTGAGGAGTGGGAGTGGAAGGGAGAAACTCAAAATCTTACAAAAAATGGATGTTGAAAACTATCCAGGTAATTGGGGAGAACAAAATACATTCCATTCCAGACATATTGAAGTTCAGAACCTCAACTTGAGGCTTTTTCACTCTCCTGGTTGCTGTCTTTTGAACACCATCTACCTTATCAATTTGCCTTTCCTTAGCTGTGGTGGTACCCAGAAATGAGCTCAGTACTCCATATGGGATCTGAGTAAGACAGAACACAGTAGCAAGTGCATCCCTATTTCTAAAAGCCATGTTTCTCTCCATGCAGTCCAAGATCCCTTGGATAGATATGACTGCCATATCATTCTGCTGACTCATGGAGCATACAGTCCACAAAGACACCTGCCTCTTTGGCAGAACAGCTGCTGTCTAGCCATGCCCCCTCATGTCGAACTTGTGAAAATGTTTTTTGTACCCAAGTTTAAGACTGTACATTTCTATCTCTTGAATTTCATCTTAAAAGATTCAGTACGATACTCTAGCCGTAGGCTAGGCAAAGTCTAGGCCATGGGGCATATCCAGTCAGCTGCTTTTTTTGTATGACCCAAAAGCTAGGAATGCTTTTTGCATTTTAAAATAACTAGATAGCCGCCAAGATTCCCTCCAGGTATAGCTCAGTGGGCTGAAAGTCCCATGTGCCTGAGCCTGTTAGGAGAGGGGCAGTCAGGGTTTGAACTTTCTGGTCCTGAATCCCCCTCCCCATGTGTATGTATTTGGGTATGCCCAAGAGGAGCCCTGGATAGACACTCCTCTGTGTAAGACTGAGTCTGGGCCCCCTCTAGGACACCTGCTATAACCACCATATCCTAATTAAGGGGAAAGCACCATTTTTGTAATTTTCCTAGACTTACCTAAAGAGTTAACTTTTGTTTCCTGATGCCACCAACCACACATGCATGTGTCCTGCTTTGTAAACAGCAGTCTGGACAATAATCCTTTATTTTTCTATGCTCAACACATGCACTGGCACATAGATGGGGGCTCAATAAATGCTTGTTGACGTCTTTTGACTTGACCTATGACAAAAAGTTGTTAGGGACGAAGTTTTGGAGCTTTCATGGGGTGAAGTATCTGAAGGGCAGCTAAGGACCAGGAACAGAGATCCAGAAGGAAAAAAGGAGGAAGAGGGGAACTGGAGGTCGCTAAGAGAAGCAATTGATGGGTCTAGATTTGGGGTTCATAATAATTCACAAGTTATAACCCCTCTGGTGCCAACTTCCACAAGCAAACATCAGGTCTTTTTCAAGGGAAACTGTCATATTCATTATGTATCTTCTGGTGCAGTAGGAGCTGTGAGTGGAGAAAGGCTGGTCTATACCCCCTTCAGCCCCACCTCCACCCTTCTTCCATCATGGCCTGTAGCTATGGCATCACTATCTTGTGCACTTCTGGAAGTAAGCCAAGCAGCCAGAAAGCCATGAATAAAGGCACCACCCTAGACAGCAATAAGTAATTTAAATAGGATTCTATCTTCTATCCTTAAGTTCCAAGGCTAGCAGTTAAACCATGTAATATTTATGGTCTCTTCAATTTCTAGTCTTCTAGGATTCTATTTCAGACTAAGTGGGAAAACATACATAATTTCAATCTATTTAGACCTAAGGGTAATTAACATAAGTTACACCTTAGAGGAATGCCCACATAGGTAGTTTCCATATTAATTATCCTTCCACATGTGGAAAAACTATCATAGTTCATTTATTTACCTCTTTTGGTAGAATTAGTAGCTTCGATAAACAGTAATTTTTTCAAAAATCCTGTCCAGGTAGTATATTAAATCTTGTATTAATGAATCAACCAATCAAAGCATTTATTAAATATCTACCATTTGTGTGGTACTATATTAGGCACTGGGAACCCATAAAGAATGAAACAATCCCTACTTGAAAGGTTTACATTCTGTCATCTCAACTGTAACTTAAAGAACAGAAAGTATCAGTACCCAAAGGAACATAATAGAGGATATAATGTATTTTCTCTCAATACAACAATTTAGTTGATGAAAAAAAAAACTCACATCTTGATCTTCCAATACTTAACAGAGGATGAAATTGTATAAAGAATTCTCCCAATTATTTGAAGTTATTCTTCAGCATAAAATCCGTTTAGTAAATTGTCTGTACTTCAAAGGTTTTTCCCCAGAATAATCATATCTATAGGGTGTTTCTTCAGCATGAATTCTTTGATACTTTCTAAGGTTCTGAGGCTTTTCCATGTTCATTACAACCTGGTATAGTGCATGCAGCACTGAATATGGAATCAGGAAGGCCTGGTTTTGATTCCTGCGTTAGACACTCATTGGCTGTAGCCCATACCTTAACCTCTCTGGGCCTATTTCCAGACTTGTAAAATAAGGAGGTTGGACTCAATCTCTAAATTCCTTCTGGTGTGATCCTAAGGAGTAAAAGATACTTTATAGATTCTTTTAGGTCAAAGGTTTCCCAAATACTAAATCATATTCATAAATTCTCTCTTCCATATGTATGTGTATGTGTATCAAAGCTTTATTTCAGACTGAAAGATTTCTAATATTTACTTAAAGAATTTTCTCCAGTATGAACCAACTCATAGTCTTTAATCTTCTGTTTTCAATTATTGTTACTGATGTTTGTTACTAATGATGTTTAACACATTTACAAATGACCTCTCCCCCCCTCAGGAGGTCTCTTGTAATATAGTAAAACAATTTAGGAAAACTAACTAGTGACCTCATCTGAAAGTGAATACAATATTCCACATCTGTAGCATCATCCAAATCTCTATTTTTTCAAATTTTTAAAAAATTAATAAAGATTGATTTTCTCTTTTCTACCTCCAACCTACCCCCAAAAGAAAAAAAATACCTCATAACAAAACTTCATAATTAAGCAAAACAAATTCTTTCCTTGTCTGTATTACAAAAAAAAAAAAAAAGTCACATTCTGTAGCCTAAAGTTATCACCTCTCTGTCTGAAGAAGGTTGATAGCATGTTTTACTGCATGTCTTTTCAAATCATGAATGAACAAGTACTGACATAGTTCTTACAATTTTTAAAATTTTCTTCACAATGTGGATATTGTATAAACTTCTGGTTCTGCTCATTTCATTCTTCATCAGTTTATAAAAATCTTCAAAATTGCTCACTTTTATAATATTGATGTTAAACTATAAATTATTCTGGTTCTGCTCATTTCACTCTGCATTCATGCATGCAACCCTTTCCCATTGAAATCATTGATTTGCTCATTTCTTACAGCACAACAGTATTGAATCATTTTCCTATACCATAACTCATTCAACCATTCATCAACTTATGAGCATCCCCTTAGTTACAGGTTTTTACCATGCCAGAAAAAAAAAATGCTTATAAACATTTTTGTACATAGAGGATTTTTTCCTTTCTTTTAATTTTTCTGTATAGGTCTAGCAATGGTATAGCTGCATAAAAAAGGCACACACCACTTAGTAACATCTTGCATACAAATTAAAAATTGCTTTCCAAGTAGTTGTGCTCATTCACAGGCCCAGAAACATTGTATCAATATTCATGTTTTCTCAGAGTCCCTCCAATATTTGTCATTTTCTTTTTTTGTCATCTTTCCCCCTCTGATGGGTGTGAGTTAGAATCTCAAAATGGCTTTAATTTCCATTTCTCTAATTAGTGGTGATTTGGAGCATCTTTTTTTTTCAAATGGCAAAAGACAGCTTGGATGTCTTCCTTTGAGAAATGCCTGTTCATATCCTTAGACCATTTATTAACTGGGGAATGGCTCCTATTCCTACAAATTTGAATAAGTTCCTTATATCTTGGAAAAGAGACCTTTATCAGAGAAATGTGATGTAAATATATTTTCTCTAGCCAAGTGTTTCCCTTTCAATCTTAACTTTGTTGGATTTGTTTGTGCAAAAACTTTTTTTAATGTAATCAGAAATTCTTATTTTATCATCTGTGATCCTCTATTCCATATTTGATCATGAACTCTTTGATAGATCTGGCCATTTTTTTCATGTTTCTCTCGTTTATGATGATCCCTTTTATACTGCACTATGTACCTACTTGAAATTTATCTTTGCATAAGTTGTGAGGTGTTGTTCTAAATCTAATTTCTTCCATACTGCTGTCTAATTTCCCCAGTAGTTTTTGTCAAATAGTGAGTCCCTTATCCCAGTGGTTGAGGTCTTTGTGTTTATCAAACATGAGAGTACTAGATACACTTGTTTCTGAATGTTATGTATGTAATCTGCGCCACTGCTTGGTCTACTTTTTTTTTTTTTTTTTACTAAATTACTGAGTATTACTTTATAGGATTCATTTGAGACCTGACACTGCTAAGTCCCTTCCATTCCCATTTCTTTTCATTATTTCTCCTGAAATTCTTGACCTTTTTTGCCTTGATATGAATTTAATTTTTTTTTTTTCTAGCTAGCCCTATAAAAGACTCCTTTGGCTGTTTGATCTAGTATGGCACTGAATCAATGACTAAAACCTCTTATGACTCATCACTACTTCAGTTGACAATTTTCCTGAAAAGCTTTCTCTTCAGTCTGGATCCTCTGTTTGCTTATGGTGAGCTGTGTCTGAATCTTCCCACATATTCTTGATAGTCAATGGTGTTCTCCACCACAAATGTTATTATGTGCAATAAAATTAGATCTTCCACCTTCATTATATTCAAAAGGCTTCTGTAGAGTATCCATTCTCTAATATTGCATGAAGTTTCCACTTCATTTGAAAGCTTTCTCACACTGATTACACTAAAAAGGCTTCTCTTCCATAGGAATTATCCTATGTTCATTAAGCTGTCTCCTCTGACTGTTACTCTTGAGCACAGATTATCTGATTTCATCAGTTCTAGACTACTGGCAAACACTTTCCTCACATTCATTAAATTTAAATGGCAAATTACTTGTGTGAATTCTCTTATGTGTTTTAAGATTTCCTTTCTGGCTGAAGGCTTTTCCACATTCATTACATTTAAAGGGTTTTTCTCCAGTATGAATTCTTTTATGTGCAGTAAGACCTCCCCTCTGCCTGAAGGTTTTTCCACATTCATTACATGTATAGGGTTTCTCTCCAGTATGAATTCTTTTATGTGTATAAAGTCCTCCTCTCTGGCTGAAGGCTTTTTCACATTCATTACATTTGTAGGGTTTCTCTCCAGTATGAATTCTAATATGCTTATTAAGATCTCCCTTCATGCTGAAGGCTTTTCCACATTCACTGCACTTAAAGAGTTTCTCACTATGATGAATTGTTTGATGCGTCCTAAGGCGTCTCTTCTGGCTGAAGGTTTTCCCACATTCATTGCATCTATAGGGTGTCTCATCAGTATGAACTCTCTGATGTTCCACCAGGAATACACTGTACTTGAAGCTTTTACTACATTCCTTACATGGAAATGGTTTCTCTCCAGTATGAGTTATTTTACTTCTATTTAGGTTTCCCTTTCTGTTGAAGAATTTTTCACATTCATTCTTTTCAGAGGGTGTCTCACCCATATGAATTCTCTTATGGGTTTTAAGGTTTCCCTTCTGGCTAAAGGCTTTTCCACATTCATTACATTTAAAAGGTTTTTCTCCAGTATGAATTCTTTTGTGTGCACTAAGACCTCCCCCCTGCCTGAAGGCTTTCCCACATTCATTACATTTATAGGGTTTCTCTCCAGTGTGAATTCTCTTATGTGCTCTAAGACATCCCTTCAGGCTAAAGGTTTTTTCACATTCACTACATTTATAGGGTTTCTCTCCACTATGAATTCTCATATGTTTAATAAGATCTCCCTTCAGGATAAAGGCTTTTCTACATTCGCTGCATTTAAATGGCTTCTCACCAGGATGAATTATTTCATGTATTTTAAGGCTTTGCTTCTGGCTGAAGGTTTTTCCACATTCATTGCATTTATAGGGTGTCTCACCAGTATGAATTCTCTGATGTTGTACAAGGAAGGATCTATACTTGAAGCCTTCTCCACATTCATTACATTCAAAGTATTTCTCTCTAGTATGAGTAATTTTATGTCTACTTAAGCTTCCTTTCCGGTTAAATGCTTTTCCACATTGATTACATATATAAGGTTTCTCTCCAGTATGGATTATTTGATGCTGTACAAGATATGAATGGTATCTGAATCCTCTTCCACATGTATTACACTGAAAGTGTTTCCCTCCAGTATGAGCTTCTTTGTGAGCTTTAAGGTTTCCTTTCCGGTTGAAGTTTTTCCCACATTCATTACATCTATATGGTTTTTCTCTTCTATGATTGTTTCGATGTATAGTAAAGCATGAGATATTCCTGAAAGTTTTGCCAGATTCATTACACTTCTTATTATTACGAGTATTTGTTCTATGGTAATGAACAAGGTTTGACTGATAACTGAAAGACTTCCTATATTTACTGTGTTTACAAAGTTTTTTCCCTAAGGCAGTTCTATTATGTTTAATTAGATCTGAAAACTGCTTGAAACTCTTTCCAACCACATCAGACTTAAGGAGACTTTCTCCTACTTCAGGAACTCTCTGGTTTTCAATAAGGATTGCCCCCAAAACAAGCTGTCTCCCAAATATATTCCATTTATGAGTTGTTGACACCTGCCTAGATTGTCTCTCTTGTTTTCCCCTTTGTCTCTCTAACCAGACATCATGAACCCTTGCTTCTCCCAACCTGGAATCCCAAGGGCCACCTTTTGTAAGTCTCTCTTTGGAAGATCCTCCTATACAAATACCCTGCTTTGGAGTTGACTTCTTGGTTTCAGATCCTGTCTTCTGAATAAGGGAATCTGAAATCAACAAAAAAGTATTATTATCTATTGTTTCCTGTGCTAGAAGAAATCAAAGTGATTTACTCTAGATTCTGTCTTCTCTTTCAAAGAGAATGGTGATCTGGAAAAGATAAATATAAAGAGGGATTTGAAGGTTAACACAGGTAAAAAAAAAACAGTAACAGAACTAGGTATTCAGGACTTAATCCCAGGGGATTGAAAACATTTGTAGATGTCATCAGAGTAGCAATTCTCAGGCAATTCTTGGAAAAAGGCTACAATGACCAGAAAAGGAAAACAGATTAATTCTGGAAATTATAGCATGAAAAGCTTGAAGATAACATCTAGCCAAATTCATGAACATATATACGAACTGCAAGTACTTAGAAAACAAAGTATTGATCTTTAAAACCCAGCATCGATTCCATAAAAAGAGATTATGTAAAACCAATCTCATTTCCTTTAATTATAAGATTTCTGGATTGGTGGATGAGGATGCTGCAGACTTGGATATCAAGTTTTTAATAAGCTGTGTGACAAAGACTCTCAAGTTGTCTTTGTCAATAAGATGAAGAAACAAAAATTGGACAGTATATGTCAGTGGATTTATAAAAGCTTAAGTAACCTTACCCCAAAAAGAGTACTGAATAAGGAATTGTTGTCAAACTGGAGAATATTTTCTAGTTGTATATCTTTGAGTTCTATATTTGGCCCTGTCCTATTCAACATGTCTATAAACAGTTTTGAAGAAATCATAGAGGGCACTCTTCCCAATATTGCTGATGACACAGAAGTATGTGGGATAACTAATATGTTGGATGAACAAATCAGAATTTTTTTAAAAAAAGGATAGAAGAATGGACAGGAATAAACAACATGTAATTTAATAAGTATAAATGTAATTCCTGCAATTAGGACATCAGCTGTACAAATATGGGATTGGAAAAACTTGACTGGGTCATGTTCAAAGACCTGGGGGTTTTAGTTGACCACAAGTTTAATTTGGACCAACAATAATAATTTGTTCCTGTATTTTCATGTCATCTGTGTGGACAAGGAGAGATAATGATCAAATAATAGTACGGTAAGGCAGACTTGGATCTAGTTAAATGACTCGACTGTAAGAGAAGTCTTTAATATTTTAATGTCAACTTGGAGAGTGTCTTCTAATGTGGACTGTCCTACAATCTATTCTTGGCCCTTTGTTGCTTAATACTTCAATCAATGCATGAATAAAAGCATAAAAGACATGTTTATCAAATATGGAGATAAGATGAAGCTAGGAGGAGTACCTAACATGAGTTACAGCTAGAATTCCAAAGAGTCATGACAGGGTAGAACCCTGAGCTCAATTTAAGGAGCTTAAATTCATTAGAAATAAATGTAAAGGCCTGGTTTCAAACATCAAGAATCAACTATAAACTGAAGGAGGTATGAATACCCCAGAGAATTTCACTGAAAAAGGCCTGTGAGTTTTGATGGGCTCAGTAGGAGTCAACAGAGTGTTATGATAGAATGTGATCTTAGGATGCTAAGTATTCAAAGGGAGGCACACCAACCTGCTGAAACTGTATCTGGCACATTGCTGGGAAGACTTATGAGCTGATATAAAGTGAATCAAGTAAAGCCAGAAGAACAACTTACCCACTTATATCAATACTGTAAAGATAATGAACTGTGAAAGACTTACTAACTTTGATCAACACAATGACCCACCACAATTTCAAAGGACTTATGATGAAAAATGCTTTCCATCTCCAGACAGAGAAGAGATGGGCTCAGAATGCAGAATGAAGCATATTTTTTCCTATTTCTTCTTCTTCTTCTTCCTTCTCCTCCTTTTCCTCTTTCTTCTTCTTCTTCTTCTTCTTCTTCTTCTTCTTCTTCTTCTTCTTCTTCTTCTTCTCCTTCTCCTTCTTCTCCTTCTTCTTTTTCTTCTTCAGAAATAGGGCTAATGCAGAGAGTTGTTCTACACGACTATACATATTTATAAAAGGTTTTGTTCTTCTTGCCTTCTCAATGGGTATGGAGCAGAGAGAATTTGGAATTCAAAATAAAATAATATTGAACTTTTTAAAAAGATATGAAACAAGTAGTATCAATAGAGAATTGGGAGAAGTAAATCTTACAAATTATAACAAAGAAAGAACCAAAAAGACTTGGTAATGTATTGGATATAGGGGAAAAAAATCTTAAAAGAATAACAGTCCCATGGTGAGAGGGAGAGAGAAAGAGAAAGAGAGAGAGAGGGAGAGAGAGAGAGAGAGAGAGAGAGAGAGAGAGAGAGAGAGAGAGAAGAGAGGAAAGAACGCTATTTTGGGAAAAGATAATGATATTGTAGTTCTGGAAATACTGAGTTTAAAGCGAAAGTCAAAAGAACATACTCTATATGCAAGTGCAATTATGGAAGTGGTGGGCCAGTGAATGTACAGGACAAGGGATGTAGATTTAGAAATTTAATTCTCACTATTGTTCTATAAGTAATGATGAGCGTGTGATTTCAAAAAACCTGGAAAGACTCGCATGAACTGATGCTGAGTGAAATGAGCAAAACCAGGAGAACATCATACACAGTAACAGCAATATTGCGCGATGACCAACTTGGATAGATTTAACTCTTCTCAGTAATGCAATGGTCTAAGACAATTCCAAGAGACTCATGATGGCAAATGCTGTTCACATCCAGAGAAAGAACTATGGATGGAATCTGAATGCAGATCGGAGCATATTATTTTCTCTTTTTTGTTATTTTTGCTTTTTTCTTTCTCATGGTTTTTTTCCCCTTTTATTCTGATTCTTCTTTCACAATATATCTAATGTGGAAATGTCTTTAACATGATTGTACGTGTATAGCCTATATCAGATTGCATGCCATCTTGGGGAGGGGGGGAAGGAGGGAGAAAAAAAATGTGCAACTCAAAATCTTGTAAAAGTGAATGTTGAAAACTATCTTTGCATGTAATTAGAAGAAATAAAATACTATTAAGAGGCAAAAAATGAAAGTATGTAGGAAAAAATACGTAAAAAAAGAAATTTAATTCTCTTAAACTCTTAAAGTAGTCCATCTACTCTATACTGGCACTGAAGTACAAGCCAGGAATTACAAAGATAAAAATGAAAATGGCTTCCCATGAGGCTCTAACATTCTACTAGGGAGAATGCAACATACATACAGATAAATAAATAGAAGATCATTTGAGGAGGAAGAGAGAACTTGGAACATCTGAAGTGACTCAAGAAAGCTTCAGGGAGAAAGCGAAGTTAAGAGCTCCGAAGGAAGTTAAGAATTCTGAGAGGTATAAGTGAAAATGGAGTGCACTCCAGGCATGGGGGACACAAGGCTTATGTGAATGCCAAGAGGCCAGAGATGGCATACTCACTTCATCATCTTTTCCCAACACAGCATCCTTCCCCCCCCACTCTCTCCCTTTCTGACTGTGAGAGTGCTATTTTTTCAAGTCTTCTTCCCCTATATCCAATACGATACTAAGTCCTTTTGGCTCTTCCTCTGTTGTAACTATCTTGGGTTTACTTCTCCTGATCCTCTACTGATATCACTCATTTCATATCTTTTTTAAAAATCTCAATTTTATTTTATTATCAGTTCCAAATTCTCTCCCTCCCCCCACACACTGAGAAGGCCAGAACAAAACTGACTATCAATATGTAGTCATGCAAAACAAATTTCTGCATTAGCCCTATTTCCAAAAAGAAGAAGAGAAATGGGGGGGGAGGGGGATCAACTTCACTCATGGGAAAAGCAAGTTATTCACTCTTGCTGGAACATAAAGAGAGAAGAGGAATAATGTATAATAAGGCTGGAAAGGTAGTTTGGAGTTAGACTGTGGACAGCTGTAAATGCCAGGCTGAGAAGCTTATAAAAAAAAACACCAAAGGTTTTTATCCAAGGAAGTGACATGATCAGATCTCTCCCTTAGGAAGATAACTACGTGGCGCATGGATGAGAGAGGGGAGAACCTGGACACAGAACAGTAGTTAGGAGACTATTACAACAACCCAGGGAAGAGGTGATGGGCCCTTAGATAAGGTGGTAGTGACAAGAACAAAAAGAAGAGGATAGATGGTAGAAATGTGGTGGGTGATAACTAATAAGACTTGGCAATTCACTAAATGTGTGTGTGAGGGGAAACATGAAGAGTGACTCTAGTGTTAGTTACGTGATCATCTGGTAGGAAGTGAACAAAACCAGAAAATTTTGGAGGAAAAGATTATTAATCCTGTACTGTTGAGCTGAGATGCCCACGGACAACCAAGAGATGTCCAGAAGGCAGTTGGCAGTGTAGGAAGTGGACTGAGGGGAGAGATTTAGCCTGGACGTACAATTTTGGGAAATCATCTCTAAAGATATGACCACAGAATTCATAGGAACTGATGAAGTCATGAAAGGAAAAAGTAGAGAGTAAGAAGAGAAGAGATAGCTTTACAGAGAAAACCTGTCTGAAGCTGTGTAGAGAGGAGCAGAAGGCTGAAGACAGAGCATGAATGAGACTCTGAGAACTGGCTGGCGAGGGCTTGGGAGACAGAGAAGACAATTCAGGAGACAGAGATTGAAGAGCTCAAGAGACAGAAGGAGAATCAGGGTAGAAGAACCAAAATAAGTGAACCATGAAGAAGATCATCACAGTAACTGCAGGTGTGGAGGACCATCGGAGTCAGCAATACTCTCTTTTCCAACTCTACTGACAAGCTGGTCATCTGATTTGTAGACTCGTAGTGAGGGAGAATCTGCCACTTTTCAAGGCAGGCTATTCCTCAGATACCTGACTGATAATTAACAGGCCTGAGAAGTCTTGAGATATTCCTGGCCACCTCAGATCTCCATATTATTTACAGGTCGGCACTCTGAGGTCAAGCAGAAAGAGTTTAATCCTACTTTCACATAATAGGCCTTCCAATATCACCTCTAAAATCTTCTCTTTTCCAAGCTAGACATTGCCATTTCCTTCAATCAAGCCCTGTATCATACTTTGGCCATTCAAAATTCTGGTAGGGTTTGGTTTTGATTTGGGTGTTTTTTTGGGGGTGGGGGAAGAAAGAGGTTTAGGGAAGGTTGTCTTTCTTGCAGTAGATTCTTTGCTTTAGCTCTGTTTCCTCCTCCTGCCTGGCAATCTCTCCCTTTTCTAAAATGATCAATATCTGGAATCTTCCATGTTGGAATCTACCCATGACATGAGAAGTCAGTTCTGTTGCACCTGAACAAAAGTCCACCTCTCCCTATAAACCTCTGGCCCTAATTTGTACCACTGAGCTGCCCTAATGGATGAGAATGGATCTCAGACAGTCCCACACTGAGAGGGGAATAAACAGAGCCCAGTACATTCTGTCACTGAATTATGAACGCTATGCCTTCCCCATCTGTTGCCTTAAAAGCACTGTAATCAAAGCCTAGTGATAACTTTCTGTTGAGTGTCCCAGTGTGCCCAGTGACCGTGATCCTTATACATCCTGTCCCTTCCACTGTGATAGTTACAGCCTCATCTCTCTTGACTACAGTTCAGGTGCAGCTTCTGCCTTGATCCCTCTTCATTTGTCCCTCCTAGCCCAATACCCTTGCCTCCCAATGCCCCTGGATATTTCCAGGTAGATCTTATGTCTTCTCTTGTGCACACTAAAATGTATACATCAAAAGCCTCTTGTTTTCTGAATCACTGGCCTATCTGCTGCTTCTGTGAAGACCTCTACGGAGCTGCAGCACACTGGGATAAGCATGGTCTCCGATCCTTCCACATCCGACTTCTGGTTTCCTTCCTCTGATCGTGCTCCATATTGTCCATGTCCTGCCTAGAATGAAATGCCCAGAACTGAACACAATATTCCAGTTGTGGCCTGACCAAGGCAGAGTCCAGTGAGACTCTCACAGAATCCCAGAGTTAGAAGGGTCCCCAGAGGCCATCAAGGCCAACCTAAGCCAGACTGAGAAGCCCCTCTGAAGCTCCTCAAGGAATATGACGAAGTGAAATGCTGCAGAGATAAGCCAAGAGGAGGATGTGAAAGAGAGCTTTTGGGAAAGAGAAGAGAAGCAACAGTGGGAGTGGGAAAAGCCACAGACTAGAGAGAGCCCTATTATTCTAACCAGCCAGGGGCCCAGAGACAAGACAAAGCCTCTGAGCCTCATGTCAATGCATGATTCACCTTACTAGGTGTAAAAGCACGTTGTAACCTATAAAGTTCTTATATGTACATAAATTATCACTGCTATCATGGAACTCCCAGACCACCACAAAGATCATTTTCCATAGAGCAGTGACAGATTATAATACTTCAAGTAGGGAAAGTGATCAGAGAAAATGGAGATATAGCATGGATGACATTTTGGGGGTGGAGACTGTTTGGCCTTGAAAGGAATGACAGAAAAGAAATGTCAAGTTAAATAAGACAGGAAACGAAGGTCAATGAAAGGGTCTTTTTTGGTCATTTTAACTATAGTGTAAACTTACCCATATCTAAGAGCCGTAAGAAACGGAGATTAAAGATGTAAGAAGAGGAGAAAATAAACTCAGGAAGAAGTAGGAAAGGATGCAATCTGGAGCATAGGGAGAGGCATGAGCTTCAGACCAAAGAAATGGCACTCTCTCT
Organism: Pseudochirops corinnae; assembly: GCA_028646515.1. NCBI lineage: Eukaryota > Metazoa > Chordata > Mammalia > Diprotodontia > Pseudocheiridae > Pseudochirops > Pseudochirops corinnae. Next base: position 29,759,553 of record CM053585.1, on the reverse strand, counting down.
CTCTGAGACTGGAAGAAAATGTGAAGAGAGGGATTCAGGGAGTGCTTTATTCAGGTGAAGGTGGAGAACATGGGACAGGGCTCATGTGGGTCAGCCCCAGGACTCCCCCATAGGCCTGGGAACCTTTTAGGAGACTTCCCTGTCCACCAGCTGACTCTGACCAGCTAAGCTGTTTCCCCATCTTTCTATTCTTCACTCACTCACCTTCAAAAGAAAAAGTGACTTCTTCCTCTCGCATCCATGGTGTTTCTCTTCTTTCCAGTTCGGAAATCACACTGGGTTTGAAAACTGGAAGTCCTACTAATGGAGAAATAAATGGGAAAATGCTGAATTCAGAGAGATATCTCATCAACTTTATCCTCTTTCTTTTTACGATACAGATCATGCCTGAAAGACCCAGATGGTGGTGGAAAGGACACCTCTGGCTAAAAGGCCAGAGATCTTTCTTGTTTTCAATTACCCATAGTGTGGGTCTTTAGAGGAGAACCTTTGACTGAAATGAACTTTTGGAGCAGCACAATAAAGCTGCTGATTTCTAATGCAAAATAAAGGTCTTTCAGCTTAGAAGAGAAAGCAGAAACATTGTGTCTCTGAGAGTCAAGAAATTTAGGAATCTCTCCACATCACCTGTGTTGGTGAGACGTTGCCAGCAGAAATCAAAAAGCAGTCAAGCACTTCAGGAATCCCCCAGCCAATGGGAAATGAGAAGGCAAAGACAACCCAACCATGGAGAGAAGGCCATCCTTACCCAGGAAGACAAAATTCTCATAGTTCTCCAGCATCACTTTCTTAAACAGGTCCTTCTGAGCAGGGCCCAACAGCTTCCATTCCTCTTGGGTGAAGTCCACACTCACATCTTGGAAGGTTAATATCTAAAACAGCAAAACATGTTCCTGCTCACCTCAGGACCAACTCTCAAAGGAAACACTGAAGAAGACATAAAGGTGTCAAAAGGTAAAGGGGAAGGTTCTCACGGCTTTCAGGGTTCTGAGTATCCAAGTCAAATATTTCTTAAGGTCTTCCTGTATACCATACTTCCTAATAGGCTGGATGTCACAGAGAAAAACTTGCTTTACTGCTCAATCAACCTTACAAATCACCTCCCACTCTGAGAGAACAGTGAATCACACATTTTACTCATGTGTAAGAGTAGGGTTTTCTACTTATCCCCCTCCAATCAGTCAGTAAATATTTGTGAAGTATCTACTATAAGCCAGGCACCAGTTAAGTGATGGGAATAAAAAAGAAAGAGAGGGGCAGCTAGGTGGCGCAGTGAATAGAGCACCGGCCCTAGAGTCAAGAGGCCCTGAGTTCAAATCCAGCCTCAGACACTTAACACAAAACTAGCTATGTGTCCTTGGGCAAGTTACTTAACCTCAACTGCCCTACCTTCCCCTCTCCAAAAAGCAAAAAAAAAAAAAAAGGAAGGAAGGAAAGAAGAGAAAAGATAGTCACTGCCCTCAGGGAGCTCACAATCTAATGGGAGAGAGTACAAGGAAACAAATATGTACAAACATGCTACAGACAGGATAAGTAAGGAATAATTAGGAGAGGGAAGGGAATTAAATGAATGTAAACACACACTTCTCTACTGAATCAATCAATCAAAGGTATAAAATGGGTAGGAACAAGTCCTTAATTTGGGAGGAATGAAGTGTTTTAATGATTTCATGAGAGAAGGATGACTCCAGACAGAAAATATGTTGTGACTGATCAAAGAGGATCAATCATTCCCCATAGAGCTGTAGATAAATAAACAGCCTGAGATCAGGCCCATCAGTGATATCAGCTGTCAGGAGCTTACAGGTTCAGGAGGACGCTGAGGCAGACCCCGGCACATGAATCAGAGGGTAGCAAGGAAGGGGGAATGTTCCCAGGAGTGGGACATTACCTTACCTCCCTCTTCAGTGACCATGTCACTGCTTATACTCTGCTTCCGCAAAGGATGATCCATAGACTTTGATTCTTACATGGCTGTGCTGACTCTTGGTACACACACATTCTACAGACCCTCATAGGAACATGCCTCTCTTGTAAGAGTAACGAAATTCAGCAGCCATGTTTTAGCATTTTACTTTTCACCTGAAACCCAGCTAGTTGTCCCCATGTCAAATGAACATCAGTAAAATGTGTAAATTGTTCATGGTTAGATTGTTTTAATTCCTCTGGAGTGACAGAAGCCTTAAGACATGAGCATCCATTTAGAGAGCATTTGCTACTAAGTGGAGGAGAATGGATAAGAGAAGTTTTCTATCCTCCCCACTTTTAAATTTCCTCTATTAGAATCTATAACTCAAAATTTGAAAAAAGAATGTTAAAATTGTTTTTATGTGCAATTGGGTTTTAAAATAATACATTAAATTTAAACTTCCTGTTTTCACTTGGTCTAATCCAGCTACTTTTCCCTACATTTATTCTCTTCACTGATATTTCCAGCAACTATGCAAGCACATCATGGACTGTAATCCTGAGGGTCCAAGTGTGGGGATTCCAGTATCCTTGACGGTGAAAATGTTGTAAAAATGTTTGCCAAGTTTTTCCATTTCTCATATGATTTGTCCTCCTTCCAGTTTAACCTTTAAATGGTCCCTAAACGATTTTTCTTAGCAGTGTTTCTTGTTAAGCTTTTTAAAACTATTTTTTCCCAGTATTATTTCATAAGGCAATCTTGCTCATCATCATTCAGCACCCTGCCCTGTGATATTTTACAAATGAATTTATAGTCTAGAAAACTATGTGGCAAGGTAGATAATGGAGTCTTGGATTTGTAGTCGAGCCAAGTTCAAATCCTGTCTCAGACTCATTAGCTGTACAACCCTGGGAAAGTCATGAAACCACTCATCCAGGAAAAACTTAAAAAACAAATTGACACCAAGTTAAATAAACAGAACCAGTAAAAACAATATGCACAATGTCGACCATAATCAAAAGAAGAAGAGTAACAGCAACAATAAACAGAGCTGATTCCTGGTCTTCACCTAGGCAGCCCAGAAAGATTTTTATTTTTTCTAGACAGCAAGGTGGCACCAAGTAAGCTGGGAGAGAGAGCTGCATGGGATAATCAGGAAGACCAGAGTTTGAATCCTACCTCAGACCCTTACTAGACGAGTCATTGGCCTTCTTTGCACCTCGGTTTCCTCATCTCTGAAATGGGGAGGTTGGGCCCTATGATTGCTAAGATCTCTTACAGTTCTGAATCTAATGAATGCTATGCAATAATTACCAAACTTGGTCCCATGGAAGAGCTCCAAATCAAGTCTGTTCAATTCAGTAAGCATTTATCATGTGCCTACTATGTGCCAAACACTGTGGACACAAACAAGAAAAAGAGACAGTCCTTGCCTCCAAGGAGCTTACAATCTGGGGAGGTGGGTGGAGGGAGGGGAACAGGGAGCTGGGGGCATGTTGTTCTGTTGTTCTGTGGAGCGGAAGCCAAACAGCTGCTGATGGAGACTGGAGACACCAGAAGCTTGTGGGCCTTCTATAAAGGCCAGCTTTGGAAGGAGTTTAGTGTTCTGTCCTCCAGTCCTCCAATCACATGGGAGAGGCCACTGGGGGCAAGTGGAGAAGGTATAGAGAGGGACAAATTCACCTTCCTCTCATCTTTGCAGAAGAGAAGGACTATGGGTGCAAAACACTGCACACACTGTCAGACTCAGCTGATCTGTTGTCTGGATTTCCTGAAACTTTTTTTCTTTTTTCTTTTTTTATTCTTTGTGACAAGGGACAGTTATTAGAGTAGGGGGAGAAGTAAAAGAGTAATTTAGAAATAAAGTATAGCAGAAAAATATGTAAATAAAATTAAAAAGAAAAAATAGAAAAAAAATTGGGATGCCACAAGTAAAAATTAATCAGAGACTATTCCCAAATCACATTCCTCTCAGCTATGCAAAGAATGATTTTAAGAAACATTTATGTAAAAGCAGAATCCTAGAATTTGTGTTTGGTGTGGGCAAGGGGTAGGGGGGTGACATTTATTAAATGCCTGCTATGAATAAAGCACTGTTCTAGTCTCCAGAATGTGAAGACAAAACCAAACCAAACAGACCCTCAAGGAGCTCTCATTTTACTGAGAAATCCTACACACACACACACACACACACACACACACAAGTGATACATGTTTGATTAAACTAAGATAGTCAAACCTTTTCGAGTTGTTTTCCCTTAGAAAAGAAGGTCTAAGAATCTGGGGTAGCAGGCATCCTGGGTATGCTTAGGGTGTTTGCTCTTACAGTAGTTAAGTGGCAACTTCCTAAAAGTGGGAGGCAATATTTTGAAGAATTTAAGAATACTATGAGACAGAGGTGAGGTAGGTGACCATTCTGGATATGGGAGACCACCAATAACAAAGGTAGAAATCATGATGAAATGACATATACAAGCAGCATTTAGGTCAGTATGACAGGAGTCAACTGTGAAGCAATATAAGTGCCAGGCTGAGGTATTTTATATTTTATCTTGAGAACAACAGGGAACAACAGGGAGCTGTTGAAGATTTTTGAGTCAAGAAGTGACACTGTTAGATTTGTCATTAAGATTAAGATCGTTATACAGTAAGATAAATTTTATCTGTATTTGGAGTGGAAGGGATGGCTGTGTGTTATAGCAAGGAATAGTTTGTTAAAACAAAATAAGCAATAACACATGAGATGATTTTTGATTAGATGAAGAAGAAAAAATATAATTGGCAACAAAATTTTAGGAAAACTGAGTTGCTAGATTATATGGAGACTTCGGAATGGAAATCATAAGGAATATATTTGTTTTCTCAAGCTCTCCTGGGACCTGTACAAAAACTGACCATGTTCTATATAATAAAAAACTCATAACAAATGCAAATAGGCTGAGACTTGAAGTATCAACCATAATGCAACAGAACCATAATCAATAAAAGAAATGTGAACAAAAAACATGGGCTTAAATGAAGACTGAAAAAAGTATCGCACTAAATAAAAGTGGGTCAAAGACTTAAGTCACAGAAACAAGAAAAAAATTAAAGGGAATGATAGCCAAAGAACATAACAAAATACCTAAAAGAGTCTTCAGAGGAAAATTCATAACCCTGAATATTTATATTAATAAAAGGGAAAACTAATGAACTGAATGTGGTTTTAAAAACTAGAAAATTGATCCTAATCTCAAAACAATCACAAAATATACTTTGAAACTATGAGACAACCTGAAAAAATAACATATGACCTAGTAAACAAAACTAAGAAGTCTTCTAAAAAGACTAACCAAAACTGAATATTCCTATAATAAGTTATTAATAATGACAAATAAATTATCATGGTCATAGATGGCCTTTATCTGATGAAAAGAGAGAATCTGTAACAAATGGAAAGTAATGAGGGAAATTATCATACTTAATTACACTGCAAAAATCCTGAAAACTTAAATGAAATGAATAACAAAGAAAATGTAAATACAATTTTTAAAAAAAAACAGGAAATAGACAACCTAAATAAACCACTCAGACAGAGAAACTGAACACTAAGAAATTAACTCCCATGGGAAAAATTTTAAAACCTCCAGGTCCAAGTGAATTTCTACCAAACCTTTAATGAATAAATAATCACCCCTACTCTAAATAAACATCATTATAGGCACCATAATAAATTCTATGAAGCAAATTGATTACTGATTACTAAAAAAAAGGAAGGCATAAAGTATAACAAAGACAGAGACAGAGACAGAGAGGAAATCATAACTCACCTGGGGTCTAGCTGTTAAGGTTCTAGAAGTCATTTCACTTTCTCCTTGATTCTTCTTCCTTGGAAAAGGGCAGAATCTTGAGAACTGAAGAACAAGAAAGAAGTTAGGAGGGAGCCTAATTCTGCCTTTAATACCCAAATCCACTAGAATGGAATTTCCCACACACTACTTGGGTGCAATCCCTAGGGTCCTTACAGATAGAAAGGTCAAAGGGAGGCCAGAATCAGACCTATCCTCTATTAGAAAGAAAGGGAAAGGCTATGGAAAAGCTATGAGTTTCTAAGGTCAGAACAAAAATGACATCCATAGAAAGTCAAGGAATAGTAAGAAAGTACCCGTCTTGGGTGAGTTAAATCCCAAGGTCTAGAGAAACTGTATCCTTCTGGTACAGGAGAGTTAAATCAGAAAATTAAGCTATTAATAAACCTCAGCATTTTTTTCCCCTTAGATGGGTTCTCACTTGTACAGGGGAGAGTTTCTGAGAAGTCTGGTCAAGACCATTAAGAATTGGTTCTTAACCAGGAAAAATTTGTACACAATCACAGACACATGGTATGTGTGATGACCAACTTTGATAAACTGGACTCTTCTAAGCAACGCACAGCTATAAGACAACTCTACAAGTCTCGGGATGGAAGGAGATATCGACATTCAGAGAAAGATCTAGAAAGACCAGAGCTTAAATGGTGACTGAAGCAATCTACATGCTATCGTTCTTTTTCATGTTTGGTCTTCTTTCTTTTTTCCCACTATTCACTCCATTGGTTACAACCGTTCTATACAACCAGACTATTGTACAATGTGAAAGTATTTGCAGATCCTACACTTGATTGCAGGCCGCCATGGTGGGGCGGGGAAGGGAGGGGAGAAAATCTGAAACTCAAGGGATTGTGGAACTGAATCTTGTAAATTAAAAGTAAATAAACAAGTCAATAAAAAAAATCATTAAAAAAAAAAGAATTGATTCCTAACACTATAAAAAATAGTCTGGGCAGCCACAAATGCAGGGACTGTCTTTTCCGTATTTGAATCCCTAGCATTCAGCACAGTGTCCTGCATATAGTAAGTGGCGTTTAATCAATGTTTATTGACTGACTACATGGATCTTTCTCTAAATTGATACATAGTATCTTTCTAAAACCAAGGGCCAGCATTATCTGCAATGGGAATAAACTAGAGGACTTTCCAATAATATCAGGGGTAAAGCAAGGATGTCCATTGTCATGTTAGTTATAACAAGCTGATTTTTTAAAAAGAAATTGAGGGAATAAACACAGGCAAGAGTATATAAAACAATTCACTTATTGCAGATGATATAGTTTACTTAGAGTACCCTAGATAATTAACTTTTAAAAACTAAAACAATTAACTGCAACAAAATTTTAAGTTATAGAATGAACCCACCTATATCATTAGCATCATTTCTGCTTATTAGCAACAAAATCTACCAAGAAATAATAAAAAGAGAGATTTCATTAAAAGCAACTAGAGAAAGTATTAAATACTTGGTAGACTACTTGCCTGATGGGAATCACATGAATGCAACTACAAAATAATCTTTATACAAATAGAGATTTAAAAAAACAGAGAAATATTAATTCTTCATGGGTGGCAATATAATAAAAATGGCAATATTACCTAAATTAATTTATTCAGTGCTATATGAATCACATTGTCAAAGCATTACTTTATACAGCTATGAAAAATAATAACAAAATCCATCTGGAGAAACAAAAGGTCTAGAATCTCAAAGAAAATAATGAAAAAAGTGGGAAAGAAGGGAACCTAGCAGAAGCAAATCTCAAAACTACAAATAGGTAATCATCAAAACAATTTAGTACTAGTTAAGAAACAGAGAGGTCAATCAGTGGAACAGATCAGGTATACAATAAACAGAAGTAAACAAACACAGGAGCTTAGTGTTTTGCAAACCCAAAGATCCCAGTTATTAGGTAAGAAATCAATATTCAAAAAAAAAAAAATGTTGGGAAAACTGGAAAGCAGTATGGAAAAAACTAGGTATACACCAACATCTCACAACATATACCAAGAAAAGCTCCAAATGGACACATGACTTAAATATAAAGAGGAATATAATATCATAAAGAAATTAAAGGAACAAAAGAAAAAAATTATCTTTTAGATCTATGAATTAAGGAAGAGTTCATGATGAAACAAGGAATGGAATCACAAGAAGTAAAATAAATGATTTCGATTAATTTTTTTTAAAAACTGCACAAATAAAACCAATGCAGCCAAATTAAAAAATTAAAAGACAAAAGAAATGGCGGGGGGAGAGAATTTTGCAGAAGTTTCTCTAATAAACATGTAATTTCTAAGATATGTAGGGAACTGATTCAAATTTATAAGAATAAGCCATTTCCCAATCAGTACATGGTCAAAGGATATGAGTAAGTTGCTTCTCAGAGTCAGAAATACAAGGTAACAAATAGCCATATAATGTTCTAACTCATTAATAATTAGAGTAATACAAATAAATCAACTCTAAAGTTCCACCTCACACCCTTCTGAATGGCAAAGTTGACAAAAAGGAAAATGACAAATGCTGATGGTACCATGAGTGCACTCTTAGTGTCACTGTGTACTGGTATGGTCATTCTGAAGGCAACACAGAACATGCCAAAAAACTATTTAACTGGGCACACCCTCCGCCACAATAATGCTAATATCAGTTCTATACCTAAAGATATTAGTTCTATATTTAAAGAGGAAGAAAGTGTAAAAGGAATCATATGAACAAAAATATTTAAAGCAGTTCTTTGGGGTACTTCAATTTAGGGAAAGAGGTTCAGGGTTGTTTTTTCTCCCTATTTTCCACCAACTACACTGTTTTGGAGTTTCTTTGGCACTGTCCATCACGCAAGGTCCTTTTTCTCCCCCTCTTCCCTCTTTGGTTTCATTTTATGCACAGCCTTCCCATTAGAGTGTAAGCTCCCTGAAGGCAGGGGCTGTCTTTGTTTTTATTTGTATCTGTATTCCCAGAGCTTGGCACACTGCCTGGCACGCAAGAGGCACTTAATAAATGTTCATTAGCTAATTGTGGCAGTTAAGATCTGGAAACCGAGGGGGTGCCCATGAACTGACCAGGTTGCCGTCACTTACTCTGATGGAACATTACTGGGCAGTAAGAGAAGAAGGGGGCTCAGAGCTAAGAAGCCCTGGATGGGCTGATGCGGAGCAGATGGGCAGAACCCGGGTTCCGATCCCATTGCACCACGGCCACCCTGTAAAGCAGACCCCAGGGAAAGGCAAGGACTTATTCACATAGCAAGGACTCGGGGGTACTAGGTCCCAGGGGATGATCTCAGGGCACGCTGGGGGCTTTTGAAGGCATGGCCAGGGGAGATCTGGGGTTTTTCTATCTGTGGCTGTAACAGTTTTGTTTTTCTTTCTTTCTCAGCGATGAGGAGGGTGCGGACGCCTGGGAAAGAAAAAAAAGTAGGTTTTTTTGTTGATTGGGAAAAAAGTAAAATAAAAAATTAATCTGGAAAGGAAAGAAGGAAAGGAGCTCCTGAGGCTGGGGAGATCAATCACCATCACTTTAAAGAAAAGGGAACTGGGCCGCAGGGAGGTCAGGAATCTTGGTCAAGGTGACAGCTAGGAAGCAGGGGAGGGAGAATTTGAACCCAGGTCCAGGCTGCACTGTACCATGCAGGTGGTTCCACATCTTCTATCGATATTGCCCCTCCCCCTTTTCCTTTCATCTCCCTCCCCTGCCATAGACCCAAGGGTCCGCAGTCCGGCAGCGCCCCCTCACACAATTACACACACTCACGTTCACACTCACCTGGACCGCTGGAGACCCAGCAAGAATGAAAGGCGGAAACCCTGAGGCTGCACCGCAGGACTGCGCTTGCGCAGAGAAAAGGCCGAACTACGACTCCCAGAATGCAGCGGGCTCCAGACAATCTTTCCTCCCCCCAACGAGAGCGGGGAAAGGTCGCAGCACGTGACTAGAATGTTTGCCTCTGGGCTGTGTTCCTCAGTTTCATGGGAAATGTAGTCCGGGGGTACTTCTGCGCAGGCGCAGTACCCAGTTCTTCGAGCAATGGCTTGAGAGCCTTTCATTATTTGCCTACTGAGTGCCCAGATCCGGGGAGTCTCTGGGCCTGGGCTGGCCCCGGCCAGGAGTGAGCTGTCCTCCCTCCGCTGCCGCGTCCACCTTCCCGGGGTCTTCACCAGCCTCTGCCGAGATACCCGGGGGAGCAAGTCTGCCCCGCATCCTTTCTACGGGAGTCTTTTCCTCCCACCCACGCCCCCGCGGTACATTCCCAGAAAGAGAAGAGGGGGTCGGGGTCGGGGTCGGGGTCTGCAGCGGATGCGGCCTCCGTGTGCGTCCGAGCCACCTCCATGCATTGGGGGGAAGGGACGGGTGAGCAGAGCGGGGACCGATGCAGCCTGGGGTCCCCAAGACCCTCGGAGAGGCAGTTCCACGGCCTCTGGTTGTACTAATGAGATCCTCAAGATGAGGGGCTCACCCCGTAGTCACTGCCTGCAGGACCCTGGAAGATACCCGAATAATACCTCTAGCAGTGGCTTCGTTCTGGGAGGTCGGGGTACTAGAGGTCACGGGGCGGGGGAGCTAAGATTGTAAAGAGATCCAGACAACGGAAAGGCTTTGGGGTGCTTTTACCCTCTAAAGGAGAAAAAAGAATCAGAGAGCGAGCAGCACCACTGTTCAAGGTCGAGACATCAGTGCCAGGGCATGCCAAAAGCCAGAGCTGCCCGGGAGAGTCAGGGCTGGAGAGAACGGAACAAAAATGGCTAAGAGAAGATTCTGACCCATGATAAATAGGAAGAAAAGCACCCTAAGCTGATCTCATTGAGTTCTGGCCGCCACGTTCAAATTAATAACCTGTCCGAGTACTGAAACTATGATTGCAGAACCATCGTTGGTGATTTTGAGAGATTCCAAGAACAGGCATTTCTGCAACCCAAATTAGTTTTCTAATACCCCTTCTGTTCAAGTCACTCTTATCCAAGAAATTTCAATCCTTCCACATTCCTTACCAAGTAAAATTTAAACTCATTAAATTGACATTCTAAAGGGCTTCAGGATCTGGTTCCAACCTACCCTTCCAGCTTTATCTCACACCATTCTTCATTTACCCAAGACTCACAGATAAATTGAACTCTCCCCTGCTTTCTTTTATTTAAGTTTCTACCCGAAGAGTTCTTCTAAAATCTCCTTTGCTGGAGAGTCACTGCTCCCATCCATTAAGTAGGAGTATGTGCCAAAACTCTACCCTAGGTCTTACTCTCTTCTTGCTCTCCACTCTCTCCCTATTCTTATCTTAGTTGATCATTTTTGTCCAGTTATCATCTCTATGCAGATGGCTTCCAAAATGATATATCTAGCCCTAATCTCTCTACTGAAATCTAGACACTTATCTCAAACTCAACATGTCCAAAACACAACTCACTATATTTTCTTCCAATCCTTTCCCACTTTCAAACTTCATTATTTCTGTTGAAGGCACCACCATCCTTCTTACCACTTAGGGTTCACCAAAAAATTATCCTTTATTAACCTATTTGTATATGTCTGCCTTCGGTATAACGAAATTTCCCCAACAGCAAGGACCATTTTGTTTTTGGCTCCCCGACCTCAGTTCCCAGGCCAGCACCTTGCATTGAAAACATTTAGGAAGGGTTTACTGAGTTGGGTTGATTGCACTGAAGTAATTGTGAATTCTACCTCCACAAAATCTCATCTCTGTTCCATTCTTTTATTCATAAAGCCTCTACTCTGGTTTGCCATTCCTTGCCTGGACAACTGTAGTCTCCCTATTATCATTTCCCCTTCTATATTCCACACTGCTGCCAAATTGATATTCTTAAAAATCAGATATGATTATTTTACTCCCATACTCTAGAAACTTCAATGTCTTTCTATTGCCTCTAGGATGAATACAAAAAAAAAAACCCTGGTATTTAAAGCTTTCTACAATCTTGCTTCCACTTACCCTTCCAGCATTGTTTCAAGTTATTTCCTTCCATATACTGTGACTTTCTAGTCATGACCTGTTAATGACATGCACATGTATGTTCCCCAGGTCTCCTCCCCACCCTCCCTACTTAGGATCCCTATCACCCTTTAATGTATAGCTCTGATCCTACCTCCTATACAAAGCCTTTCCTGATCTCTCCCCAAGCCCCTCACATGTTTACTTCTCTTTCCCTCTTGAAATTACTGTCTGTGTACTCTGTATTTATTTATCTGGATACATGTCATAGCTCTGCCCAACCACACCACATATCAGTTAATCAAACATTTACTATGTGCCAGTCTGTACTAAGCACATTTTCTTATACTCTTTGTGGAGGATTATTTATCACTTACTGATATTGTTTGAACCTAACTTTATGTGATTAGTGGCGGAATGTCACCCTGACCTCAGTAACTCTACATGCATGTTGGAGATAGCTACTAGGTATTTTGGGTTTCCCCCAGGTCCTGGATCCACCCAAAATATTCCTGAAGCATTCTGCCGCTTCAATCGCCTGTCTACTTACCTCACAAGGTCTTCGGGTGTCCCCGGCTCTGAGGTACTACCTCAGAGAACTTCACTGTGCCTGAAAGGACAACAGAGCACCTGAGACATGTCTGGCTGCCATCATCTTTATTGTTACATCTCTCTCTTGCCCGAAGCAACATACACCGTTATCAGCCCTATGCCCCGCCCCCAGCCCCTCCTCTCAGGGGAGGTCTTGATCCTGTAAGGGAGGCCGGCCTACCCCGGAGCCATCAGGTTGTCGCAGACTCAATGCCTAAGGCAGAGTCCTCGGCCCAGTGTCTCACGTGGGCAGCCGAGCTCTCACCCCGGGACCCAACAATTCCTGTCTTGGGTCCCCACAGCCAGGTCTTGTTTGGGGTTCTTTTCTGATTGGCATTGCCCAAAATTAATTGAATGTTAATATTTACTCATATTCATCTCAATCTATCTTGCTTTCAAGTTGCCCTCTCAGCAAAATTGCTTAACTGTGTATATGGGGTTTGTGTGTCTGGACCCTTGTCTAAAACCTATATAACATAAACCTTCCAGAGCCGGGAGGGGAGAGCCTCCCCACTCCTTCTTTCCTATTCCTTCCCTCTACCAAATGGCCTAATAAATTTCTAAAACTATTTCAGATTTGGAGCTTTGTTCAAAGAAATACCTAATATTCTCTCCCTATATATCCATTTGACTGCCAGACCCCCACAAGAATGATCTTATCTCTTTCCCTCCTGTCAGTTCGCATGGCCACCACACTGGCACAGACCCTCATTACTACCCAGTTGAACTAGGAGACGCCTGACTGGTCTTCCCACCTCCAGTCTCTCCCCTCATCCTTTCTAGGGCTCCAAGACCAATCTTCCTTAGGATTATGTCACTCCCCTTCTCCAAAATCCAGAGCAGCCCTTTGTTGGGGCTGAGTAAGCCCCAGGAGAAACTAAACGGATAATAAAAATCAGAGCGCAGGCAGAGGGTATTAAAACATCAGTAAGGCAGCATGAACCAGCCAGGAGAAAATGGCATCAAAACCAAGTTCATGGTGAGCATCCATCCACTCGGGGTCGCTGGACTCCACAGGACCCACGTGTTTTAATGGGAGGCATCAACTGAGGAGAAGAGAAAGTCCAGGCAATCCACATACACAACACCATGTCAGTTACTTTTCTGTGTATATCCTTCCTACAGGAGAAGGCAAGGCACATGAGCAGCTCTGAAGCTTTCTGCATCTCCAAGACCCTGGAGAGAGAGAGAAGGGGGAAGGAAAAGGAGGGAGAGGGAGAAAGAGAGAAGAGACAGGGAGGGAGGGAGAGAGACACAGCGAGAGACAGAGACAGAGAGGAGGGAGACAGACAGAGACAGAGAGGAGAGAGACAGAGAGACAGAGAGAGACAGAGACAGAGACAGAGACAGAGAGACAGAGACAGAGGAGAGATAGAAAGACAGACAGAGACAGAGAGAGAGGAGAGAGAAACAAAAAGAGAGACAGAGACACGGAGACAGAGAGCCCTCCCTGGGTCCAGGCGAGACCTTCCTCGCGGGGGCGGCGGTGGGTCACTACCTCGAATCTTGCTCGGCCTCTTAGGGGATGTGACCAGAGCAAGTGATTCTCCCTTTCTGGGCCTCAGTTTCTGAGGAGGGGGATAAAGAGGGGGATGGCCTCTACGGCTTCTAAGGGTCATTTCCGCTTACGTAAGAACTGTCTCCATTATGCACTTAGTGGTAGCTTAATAAATGCTAGCTTAATTATTTGATTGAGTAACTGCTTAGTGCACCTGCGCAGACACCTCAGACTACATGTCCCAGAATCCTTCGGGTTCCGGCTCTTGTGTTTCTCCGAGACTTCATTTCCCAGAATCCATCGGCAAGCCAACGGTATCACGTGAAGGGAGCTACGTCCAATCAAATTCGTCGTATCCGGCTCTGCAAATCTCCCGAAGGATTCCGGGAAGCGTAGTTCAGGATTTCTGCGCCGGCGCGGCCCCAGGTGGGGCGGGGTTTCTCCCTTCCTCCTAATGCGTAGATCTGCGTTGGGCGGGCAAGCAGGTGAGTGAGGGTGAGGGTTAGTGCGTGGGGGAGGGGTTACTCCGTTCCTTCACTTCCTGCTGGGCGGGGACCTGACCTCAGAACCCGGATGTGGTGGCTCTGGGTTCGAATCCCTCCCATTCTGTTTCCTGGCTTTATGGCCCAAGGTAGGTCTCATCACTTCTTTGGGCCTCAGTATCCTGATGTATAAAAGAAGGCAAAAACTGAGCGGTTGGACTAGAGATGGCCTTCAGGGCTTGGAATAACTGGACCCCGGCCGGGTCTGGGCCTGGGCAACCCAAAGGGGACAGTGGGTGAGGTATTCAGCTGCCCCTACAATGATGGCCTCTTAGGTGTCCAGGGGCCGTCGGGGGCCGTCAGCCAGCGCTTATTAAGCACCTGCTGTGTGCTGGGCATCGTGCCAAACGCTGGAGATGCAAAGAAAGTTTAAAGAACGAGCGGTACCTGCCCTCGGGGAGCTTCGGCTCCTCTGCAGGAGGCGCCCGCGCCCTGGAGCGGGTTCCTGCCAAGCGAGGTGGCCGCACGCACAGCGCAGCTGACGCTCGGGCACCAAGCAGAGGGTGGGCGAGATGAAGGAGGCTGGGGGGCGCTGCAGGGCCCCCCAACCCCCTTGATGGGGCGGACACCCGTACTTCCTTTGCTGTCTTTGGCCTCTTGGCATCGGGATCTGTTGATAAAACAAGTGAGGGACTTGATGGAACGTTCAAATCCTAGCTCTGCCCCTGCCCTCCAAGCTTCATTTTCCTTCCTTAATCTGTGAAATGGGAATAATGATACTGGCACCGCCTGCCTCGTATGCCATATAAATATGTGAGCCAGATTTGTGATATATGTCATCGTTCTGGGAAAATTCTCAGTAATCTGAATTATTATCTATTAGGACCAACTAGCTCTTAAGGTTGTTAGGCTCAAAGGAGATTTTTGTCCGTGTGGAAGGGATTGCATCCTATAGGGAGCTCTTAGTGAGGAAACCACTGATAAAGATCGGCTGTTGTTTTGCAATTTCTAGTCTTAGGGAATTGCCTGGATCCCTGAGAGACATTAAGTCCAGAGTCACACAGAGGCTGGACCTGAACCCAGGCCCGCTCCATCCACTCCACCCACCTTGCCTCTTAACTTAGATGATGCCCATAAATGCTACCTATGATCCTGAGACTTTTCTTTGACTCAGACCCTTCTTCCTCCTGATCCCCTTAGTCTTTGCCTTCTTCATCATGGTCCCGAGGAGCAAGCCCTGGATTTGGAGTCCCAGTTCCACTCTATTCTTTCCCTGGATTTGGAATCTGGAGCAAGTCATTTCCTTTTCTGGGTCACATTTTCTTTATGTCCAAAATAAAAGGGTCGGATAGAACCATTTCTCTATTCCTTTCCGTCCTATTTGGTCTCTGCCTTTTTCTTCCTCTTTCTCCAAGTGACGTTCTCTCTTTTTGTCTTTCTCCTGATAAAGATGGTGGAAGATAAGGTTGGCCAGTGTGTGTGTGTGTGTGTGTGTGTGTGTGTGTGTGTGTGTGTGTGTGTGTGTGT
>CM053585.1:29727430-29743250 GCA_028646515.1 Pseudochirops corinnae | reverse complement strand
ATATCAGCATATTTATAGTTACTGTAGGCATTGTGAATACTGCATTGCTGATACACTACTTTGGAAGTTCATTCCAATGATGTAAGCCACAACCCATCCATGCTGGTCTACCCTGTGCAATTCTTGTCCATATCCTTCCATAAGTTTGCCAAATGGTATCTACAGAAAGGGCTTAAGGTCTTCTTTGATTTCTCCAGGTATCCCAGCAGGGTCAGTGAAGCACTCTTAGCTGCTCACCTGCCTTTGCCACATGACCAGTCCATTTTTCCCCCCAGTATACTTTCTTTTTTTCTCAATAAGTTGATTTATTTTTAGTTTTCAACATTCACTTCCATACGTTTTAAGTTTTTTCCTCCTCTTTTCCCTCTCCCTCCCCAAGATGGCATGCAATCCAATATAAGCTCGACATATACATTCCTATTAAACATATCTTCACATTAGTCTTGTTGTATGGAAGAATTAGAATGAATGGGAGTAACCATGAGAAAGAAAAACATAAAACAAAAAGGAAAATAGTCTGCTCTGATCTGCGTTCAGATTCCATATTTCTTTTTCTGAATGTAGATGGCATTTTCCATTATGAGTTTTTTGGAATTGTTTTAGGTCCTTGGATTGCTGAGAAGAGCTAAGCCTGTCAAAGTCAGTCATTGCACACTGTGGCTGTCATTGTGTATAACGTTTTCCTGGTTCTGTTCAATTCACTCAGCATCAGTTCATATAAGTCTTTCCAGATTTTTCTGAAGTCCACCTGTTCATCATTTCTTACAGCACAATAGTATTCCATTACATTCATATACCACAACTTGTTCAGCTACTCCCCAATTGATGGGCATCCTCTCAATTTCCAGTTCTTGGCCACCACAAAAAAAGCTATTATAAATATTTTTGTACGTGTGGGTCCTTTTACCATTTTTATGATCTCTTTGGAATATAGCCCTAGAAGTGGTATTGCTGGGTCAAAGGGTATACACATTTTTATAGCCCACTGGGCATAGTTCCAAAATGTTCTCCAAAACAGCTGTATCAGCTCACAGTTCCATCAACAATGAGTTAGTGTTCCAATTTTCCTACATCCTCTCCAACATTTATCAATTTCCCATTTTGTCATGTTAGCCAATCTGACAGGTGTGACGTGGTACCTCAGAACTGTTTTGCAGAGACTGTTATATTCCACATCCGACTGCTATAAAACAAGAATGCTGCCACATTTCTTTCTCTCTCTCCACATATCTATATTCATATGTACATACATACATATGTGTATGTATACATTAAATATGCTATATATACCACACACATGTACTATATACACATGTATATATATAATTATATATTATAGTAATATATATGTGTTTATTGTATATACATACACACACATACTGTTAGAAAGCTCTATGTGTTGTCCACTAAATATATATTGTTATATAAGCATTGGACATTCTCCATCCACTTGGTCTCTCCCATGTGGATGGCCGGGCCAATCTCTAATGGGTGGTCACAGATCTCTTCCAGGAGGCTCTGCAATGTTCTGGAGCTTGAGGAACTAGCACAATGTTATCTATGAACAGGAGCATCAGGAAGCCTCCACCACCCACAATCCTAGCAAATATAAGATTTCAAATAGACTGGGAAGATACTGATTAGGCTACCTTCTCATTTTAAAACTTAGAACTCACACAAATAGGTTTCATTCAAATCGGAACTGAATGAAGAACACTAGAGAGTGGCCGTGATTCACCAAGGCACCAAAAGATCTGACAGAGGTTACTGTTGAGCTGCCTCAGTGAACTCTGAAAAATGATGGACATGAGAGGTCCCACAAAACCGGAGAAGGGTAAACATTGCCTTAATTTTTTATAACAAGGGAAGTGAGTAGTCTACAGACTCTAAGTCTGAGCTGATGCCTCTTGGATTTGCTCCTCTCCTATTACCAACAGCCACCACTGTGTTTCAGGCCCTCATTATGTCACACTTGGCCTGCTCAATGTCCTCTAAAATGGCCTGCCTCCCTCTTCCATCAAGCAGCAAAAATGATTTTCCTAAAAGTGCAATGTCACTCCTTTACTCAGTAAACTCCAATGATTCCTTATTCCTCCTAAGATCAAACCCATTCTTTTGTTTGGCACGGAAAGCCCTTCAGCACCTTTCCAGACTCATGGTACATTTCTCCACGGTAATACTCCATTTGTCATCTTTATGCTACAATGGACTCCCTCGAGTCTCTTATTACTTTACAAACAACACCAGGTAGCTTTTCCTGGCTTCCCAACCCCTCCACAGGGGCTAGTGGCCTCTACCTCCAATTTATTAAGTGTCTTCTATGTGACAAGCTAAGGACTGGGGAGACAGAGAAAGAGAACAGTCCCTACTTTTAACGAGCTCATAGTCTAATGGAGGGAACAAGAAAAAAAACTATTTACAGACAAGCTAATTGTAGACATGGACAAACTGTAGAACACCAACAGAAGGAAGGCACTAACATTAGCGGGGATCAGGAAAGGCTTCCTGCAGAAGGTGGGATGCTGGCTGAGACTTGAAGGACGCTAGGGAAGCTAATGAGCAGAGATGAGGAGGGAGAGAGTTCTAGGCTGAGAGATAACACATGAAATTGTGTAGATTCAGGAGAGAGTATCTAGGCTGAGGAGGAGCAAGGAGGTATCACTGGCTTCTGGATTGCAGAGTATGTGGGGGGAGTTTAAGGTAGAAGAAGACTGGAAAGGAAGGGGGCAGGCTATAATGGGCTTTGAACATTTAACAGGATTTTGTACTTGATACTGGAGATGACAGGAGTTGAGTGAATACAGAGGAGTACATAGCTAATCTTGTGTTTTAGGAAGATCAGTTTGCTAGCGAGGGGATA
Organism: Pseudochirops corinnae; assembly: GCA_028646515.1. Classification (NCBI taxonomy): domain Eukaryota; kingdom Metazoa; phylum Chordata; class Mammalia; order Diprotodontia; family Pseudocheiridae; genus Pseudochirops; species Pseudochirops corinnae. The sequence goes on along the minus strand of CM053585.1, from coordinate 29,740,390 downwards.
GTGGGTTGGCCTGTGGAGAGACCAGACTGAGGAGATTAATCAGGCTTTTTTTTTTTTTTTTTGGAGGGGGGAAGGGCAGGGCAACTGGGGTTAAGTGACTTGCCCGAGGTCACGAAGCTAATAAGCGTTAAGTGTCTGAGGCTGCATTTGAACTCAGGTCCTCCTGACTTCAGGGTGGGTGCTGTCTATTCACTGCGGCCACCTAGCCACTCCGATCATTAGGCTTTTCAACAGTCCAGGTGGGAGATGATGTAGGTCAGCCCCCAGGTGGTATTGGTGTTAAAGGAGAGAAGGTGACAGGTGTAAGAGAGATGATATAAAGGTAGAAGAAACAGGACTGGACAACTGATTGGTTATGAGGAGTGAGACAGAGTGAGGTAGGGAGCCTGGGTGAAGGGGAGGACGGCTGTACTCTAGGGAAGCTAGGAAGAGGGGAGGGTTTGGTGGGAAAGAGAATGAGTTTGATTTTGGATACGTTTTGTTTCAGATGTCTGTGAGACATCCACTTTGAAATGTCCAATAAACAGACGTAAAGGTGAGACCAGAGTTCAGGAGAGGTTAGGGCTGGACAAATCTGAAAATCATCTGTATTGAGATGATAGTGTAAACCACGGGAGGTGACAGGATCACCAAATGAAACAGTACAGAGGAAAAAGGGAAGAGGGGCAAGGACAGAGCTTTAGAGGACACGCAATGTTAAAAGAAATGACTTGGAAGAAGATGCAGCAAAGAATATTGGGAAGGAGCAGTCAGATAGGAAGGAGGCAAACCAGTGGAGAACAGTATCACAAAAACCTGGAGAGATGAGAATATCCAGAAGAAAAAGGGGGATTGACAGTGTTGAAGGCTCTAGAAAGGTCAAGAAGGATGATGACTGTGAGCCCATTATATCTGACAAATAAGAAATCACTGGTAACTTCGGAGTGAGTGATTTCCGTTGAGCAATAACATGAGACTGCAGAGTTAAGAAGAGAGTGAGAGGAAAGGAAGTGGAGGCACTGATTGTAACAATAGCCTTCTCAAGGAGTTTAGTCTCAAAAGGGAGAAAAAATATAGGATGCTGGCTCACAGGGATGGATAGATAAAGTGAGGGTTTTTTTTTTTTGGTAGGGAAGACATAAGCATGTTTGCAGGCAGAGGGAACAGTTAGTGGACAGAGACTGAAGATTAGAGTGAGTGGAGGTGGTAGACTGAGAAATCTGCTGGAGAAGACAGGAAGTACTGGGATCATTTGGTGCATGTAGAAGGGCTAGTCTTACAAGAAGAAAGACCACCTCTTCATGTGAAATAAGAGAAGGAGAAAGTGGTAGAAGGTCACTTAGTGATGTGAGATAAGGAAAAGGGGAGAAAAGGTGGCTCTAACTTTTTCACTTAAGCGTGTGACAAGGTTCTCTCAGCTGAGAGGATGGGGAAGGGGGGAGCCGTGAGAGGTCTGGGATAAAGGGGTTTGGAAGAGCTTCATGAGTTGGATAGTGAGCCAATTAGGGAGGCGTAAAAGAAATGCACTGTAGCCCAGGTGAGATTATTCAATATAAATTTGTGGTGGACTCTGCTAGCCTGTTGTCATGATTTTCTTAAGTTTCACTCAGCAGCACACATAAGGAGGGAAGGCAGTGTGGATGGTGGGAATAATCCACTGCTAAAATGGATGATAGAATAAGGGAACAAGGCACTCAAAACAAAGTGTAGGGATGTACTGGTTTGACAAGGGGTCAAGATGGAAGGCTGGAGAGTGTAGCCAGTGCAGGGGTGATGGCTTGGGAAAGAACTAAGGGGTCACTGATCATTCCATCAGTTATAATCCTTCTTTATAACCCGACTAATGATTAATATGAAGATATTTGTAGATCCTATATTCTAGTGCATGCCGCCATGATGTGGGGGGAGACAGGGAGAGAAAATCTGAAACTCAAGGGACTGTGGAACTGAATGTTGTAAACTAAAAGTAAATAAACCAATTTAATTAAAAAAAAGAACCTAAGGCAGTGGTTCCGACCCCTTTGGAGGTCAAATGACCCTTTCACAGGGGTCACAGGGGTCGCCTAAGACCATCAGAAAACACATATTTCCAATGGTCTTAGGAACCAAGACACCGCTCCTCTAGTGTCTCCTCTCTCCGTCTCCAGGCCAGTCCAACCACATGCAGATACGCCCACATCCGAGTATTAAAGGGTTGTGGCATTAGGAAGGTTGAGAAACACTGAACTAAGGGGTCATGAGATCAGAGGTCACACTGAGGAGAAAGACTAGGTTTGGAGGTTGTAGAGCAGAGTGAAATGCTAACAGTTGCAATGTGATCTTTCAGAGTTCATGAATATGGAGGTAGTTCATTTGCAGGCTATGGCAAAAGCAAGGGTGTGACCACCTTTGTGTATGGCTAAGGGGTGGAGGAGCAGGTCATGGGAAATTAGTATAATGAGAACTGAAAAGTTAGATTGCTTGAAGGAGTATCAATATGTCAGGGTGAAGTGCCCTGGTGTGAGGGCAGGAGCTAGAAACGAGAGAAAACTGACGGAGAGAAAAGCATCTCAGAGGGTGTCTACCATCAGAAACTTGATTGGGCGATAAATATGGGCTGAATGAACTTCACAGATGTTCCTGAATGATGGTGGTAGGAGAGCCTAGAAATGTCATGGAGAGTAATGAGTATTCCAACTCTCCCACCTTTACCGGGGGAAATGAATGACAGTGCAACCAACGCTGGAAGAGGTGACCAGGGAGGCTGCATCATTAGATACAATACAATGCATTTATTTTGTACAGTATGTGTCTGTAGGCTAGAGAATTGGGCCGAATGAAACAAGATGAAATTCAGTAAGAATAAACGTAAAGATTTATAGACTTGGGTTAAAAAAATCAACTTCACACAGAGAAAAGAGTGAAGATAGCAGTTTATCTGAAACCAGCTCAGTGAACAAAACTGAAAAGAGCCAAGGGTTTTAGTGGGGTGCAGGTTCAATGAGACCACAGTTAAGTCTGTATTAAGAGAGGACTAACTTTCACACGACAATTCTTTCACATTCCGCCCTCATCTGTTATGTTCTGTTGGGCAACAGAGGTTAAGAACATTGCTAAACTAGATTGTCCAAAGGAGGGCAACCAGAATGGGTGGAAGCTTTGAGTTCATGTCACAGAAGAAGCAACTGAAAGACCTGGATGTGTTGAGTTTGGAGAATGGAAGACTAAGAATGGAATAACAGGTATCTTTAATTATTTGAAAGTCTGTCACTTGTAAATAGGATTAGGGTTGTTCTGTTTGTCAAGGGAGGTCAGAATTAGGAAAAGTGTGAAAGATGACAAGCAGCAAATTTAGGCTTGAGGTCAGGAAAAACTTCCTAATAAATAGAGATGTCTGACATCGGAACCAGCTGCCTTTGGAGAAGTGGGAGCCTGCTCCTCCTGGACCCTCCTCAGGCAAGGCAGGGTGAGATTTGCTGGGTTAGGTCTAGTGGAGGTTCTTGTAGTAAGGGAGGCTCGGGTGGAAATAGGCGCAGAATGAGACCCCTCCCAGCTCCTGAGTTCTAGGACAAGACGCCAGCTTTGCATCCCACCAGCACAGTACAAGGCACTCGGAAGACGCTTAATAAATGATGATGAGATTGTTTAAGATGACACAGTAAAACCGGATCAGAGAGCAAACACAGCATTCAAATCTGAGAGGGAGAGAAGGGGAGAAAAGGGAAGGGGGGGGAAGAAGGGTGAAGCAGGGAGAAGGAAGCGAAGGAGGAAGAGGAGAAGGGGGAAGGGAGGAAGAGCTAGGAAAAAAGGGCAAAAGGGAGGAGGGAGAAAAGAGTAGAAGGGACTAGGGGGGTGAAGGGGGATGGGGGAGGAGGGCAGGAGAAGAGTAGAAGTGGAGAAGGGAGAAGAAGGAAGGGGAGAAAGGGTAGAGGGGTGAGGGAGTGAAAGGGGAAAAAGGAGACGGGGGAAAAGTGGATCGCGGGAGAAGGGATGAAGGGGGCAAAGAGAAGAATAGGAGAAGGGGGATGGATCAGGGGGGGAAGGGGGATGGGGGAAAGGTGTATCGCGGGGGAAAGGACGAAGGGGGAGAAAGCAGTGCGGGTCTGGAAGGTCACAGAAGAGGCTCTGCAGGTTCTACTCTGACAATATGACCCCCAAAGTTCTCCTTCGGGCGCGTTCTCTCCCCTCCCCCTCCCCCGAGGACCCCGGCCCAGCAGAGCCCCTGCCCCGCCCCTCCCCCCAAACAGCTTACACTCACACACTCAGGGCCCCGCCTAGAGCCCCTCCCCCACAACTCCCCCACGCCCAACCCCCTCCTGGGCCGGCTCCGCCCGGACTCGCCCGCACTCACATTCACACGCCCGCTTTCATCCTCTCGCACACGTACGTGCGCGCACACATATTCACCCCACTCACCAGCTCACCTGCACGGAGCTCGGCGAAGAAGTAAGGGCGGAAAGCCCTGCCCCGCCCACTCACCTCTGAACTGCGCCTGCGCAGACTGAGAGCCCCAGAACTACGATTCCCAGAAGCCACTGGGGCGGGGACTAATCGAATGAGAACAAGTAGGACATGCGTGGTTAGAGCGGTTACCTCAGGATGGATTCTGGGAGGTAGATTGTGGTTCCAGGATGCATTGCCGCCTGACGTCCTGGGAAACGCAGTCAGTGGGCTGCTGCTGCATAAGTGCGCTACTCAATTCCTCCAGCATCTGCTCAAGACGGTTTTCTTCTTCACCTGTTGGGTTTTCCTGCTCTTTTAGGTCTCTAGGCCCGGGCTGAGCCCCGCCGGTCTCCGCCTTTGTGTTCACTCTCTCGAATTGATGCCCGGGCGCAGTAGATCTGCCCCGCATCCTTCCTGCCGCCGCTGCGGGGCCTCGGGCTTTCCGCCTCCCCCCCCCCCCCTTTCCCCGGGCAGGGGGAGAGGGGCTGTTTGCCTGTCCTGGAAGGAGAGAGGGTGTCGGGGGTCGTGGGCTGGAGCGGATGAGGCCTCGGTGTGCATCCGAGCCACCTCCGCAGTCACTGCCTGCAGGGCCCCGTAGGATGCTCGAACCTTGTAGTAAGGGGAGTTCGGGGGCGTGGGGATTCCTGTGGCTGCGGCTTCGTTCTGCGAGGTGGGGCGCTCAGAGGGGTCTGAGGCTGCATAGGGACCAAGACCACGGAAAGGCTCTTCCCCCATCTCTACTTGTTTTCAGCTCAGACCCTGTCTCTGAATGTCTCTGCTCCTCTGTCTCTTCCCAGCTTCAACTGTCTCTGAATGTCTCTGCCCCTCTGTCTCTTCCCAGCTCCAACTCTGTCTCTGAATGTCTCTTCCCAGCTCCAACTCTGTCTCTGAATGTCTCTGCCCCACTGTCTCTTCCCAGCTCAGACCCTGTCTCTGAATGTCTCTGCCCCTCTGTCTCCTCCCAGCTGAGACCCTGTCTCTGTATGTCTCTGCCTCTCTGTCGGTCTGTCTCTCGATCATCTCTGACTAAAAGGGATTACCCAGAAGATATCTAGTGGGTCAGTTCAGCATTAATACATTGCATGCTGTTTTGCAAGGTTTGTCAAGTTTCTTAAATTTTCTTATCTTCACCACAAGATTTTCCAGCGTTCATTCCTTTGCCATTTCAAGCACTTCCTCAGGCATGTTCATCTTCTGCTATTCTAATGCACATTTTATCTCCTATTTCTCTTTTAAGTACTGTATACACATCCTTAGCACCATTTCTGGAATGAGTCAGTCCCATCTCTGTAATGCCTCTAGTGATACCTGACGAGCATAAGATATTTCTATGCCAATACAAAAATATGAATAATAAAGAACATGAAATAGACATGTCAGTTCATGAAAAGAAATTTGACTGACTGTGATGTCAGTTCTGTTTCCCCCACCTGGCCTGGGACCATTGAAGGTCAGTACCTTCATGTCTTATAAATAGAAACGATATTGAGACCCTGTTGTGTTGAAAACTGTAAGCACATGCAGGCTCCATAAACTGTCCACCTCTTCACTTGGTATAGTTTCTAGAAATCCTATTAGAATATCAATTGAATGTGAACAAGGCTTTGTATCTATATACCTTAATATCTGGGACAGGGTTGGCAGAAAAGGTTTTAACCAGAATCTTCCACAGGGAAAAAACATCATAAAGGGATGCTATAAGTTATCTAGGTATTTTCTGGATGATGTGGGTGTGGAAGTGTTTCTCACTCTGAGATTCTGATATCCTTATACCGCATGTCACAACAAATTTCAAATAAGTAAATGACCCAAGTAGAAGATATCAAACCACAAAACAAGTAGAGGAGATTGGAAGATTAATTATATCATTCATTGTGTATAAGTACATAATTAGATACAGGGTAGAAAAAAATAAGTTAATGAAAAAGTGTTTATTAAGCACTTACTAGGAGCCAAGAATTATGCTAAGAACTGGAAACAAAAATACAAAAGCCAAGTTGGTCTCTGCCCTCAAGGAACTTAAGTTCTAATGTGGGAGACAAATAGAACATTATTATCCTACAGAATTTTAAAGCTTTTTGCATAAATCAATGTGGCCAAAAGGAGAAAAGAAACATGATAAAAAACCTTTGCACCAAACATCTTTGATACAAATCTGACACCCAAAATGCATAGGAAATTGACACAAAATTTATGATCATGAGCTATTCCCTAAGAGACAAATAGTCAAAAAGTACAAACAAATAGTTTTCAAAATAAATTAAGATTATTGAGAAATAGGAGGTCGGGCAAATGAATCCACTGATGGTGGTGATTGCTTCAACCATTTTGGAAAACAATGTGGAATGGGGCAAGAGAAGTTAGGAAACTGTTCATAGTTTCTAGCCACCTGACTCCCCTATTGGGCTGATAGCCTGACAAAGTCACAAATGGAAAGAAGAACCCTACATATATATAGCAAAATGTATATAACAGTTGCTCATTCTAATAATGAAAAGCTGGAGACACATAATGGGCCTAATGATTCAGGAGTGGCTGAAATAAACTGTGCTATATGAATGTAAAGGGATATTACTATACTATAAGGAAATCTGGATATGAAGAATTGAGAAACACAGGAAGGTTTGTGTGAAGTAATTAATTAGACTGTGAGTGTTTTGAGGGCAAGGACTGTCTTTTGCCTCTTTTTGAACCCCCAGCTCTCAGCATAGTGGTTGGTGCGCAATAAATGTTTACTGATCGGTTAAAGGGTGAAAAATCAAACGACTGTCATAATGACTACGATATAAAAGAAACCAAGGTAAAAACCCCACAAAACTAAGGTCATAAGGTACAATGTTGGTCTTAAACAATTAATACTAACGTACATATCTTTTTTCTGTTAAACACATCAGGTTCAAAAAGTAGGTTTTGCCTGTATCATCATTTGCAATCACTGAATTTCATGCTTTTATTTAACCATTGGGTTTTTTTGTTGCTATAGTTTTGTTTCGGTAAGGGCCTATGGCAGTTTGGTGGTGGTGGGGAACTCTTTTTTGGAGGTCACTGATGTCAAAACAAAATCTTCAGCGCTACCTAATACCTCTGGAACAAGATGCAAACTCCTTAGCTTGTATTTTAAAGCACTTCACAATCTGGTTCCTACCTTCCTTTCTATAATTTCTTTCATATTAACCCTCTTGAATTCCATTTGTTCCAACCAAACTCACCAATTGGCTGTTTCCTGAACCTAACATGGCCTCTGCTCTTCATGTCTTTGGACAAGTTGTCCCTGATAGCTGGAATGCTCTCCTTACTGCCCACTTCCTAGAATCCTTGGTTTCCTTCAAGGCTTAGCTCAACTGCCATTTCCTATTGGATCATCTTCCCCAATCTCTCTTCCTTCTTGCCCCACATTTGTTACTGTCCTCTCCCTGTATCTACTCGTAAAACATAGGCTCCTTGAGGTAGACTCACTCAGAAAGCACCAAAATGTGCTGGGTATTGCAATAAGTATTAGGGGTGCCAGGAGAGACAAAATCCGCACAACAGTTCACACCCTGAAGGAGCTTATATTCTGAAATGTAAAAAACAGACACATAGAAGATATATACAGATGTGATGGAAGGTGATCTTAAGAGGAGGCTTTAGAAGCTGGGAGGACAACAGAAAATTTCCTGTAGAAGGTAGCATTTGAGCTGCATCTTGAAGGAAGCCAGAGTAAAACAGGGCTGCGGAAGGAGAGTATTTCAGGCACAGGTCACCAGTGCAAAGACACAATGATTTGAAGTGGATGTCACCCATAAGGAATGCCAAGTAGTCCACTATCTCTGGATTGTACAGTTCATGGAGGGGTGTAAAGTATAAGAAAACTGGAAAAAATAGGAAGATTCTAAAGAACTTTAAATACCCAATTGTTTTTTTTTTCCTTTTTTTTTTGAGGGCAATTGGGGTTAAGTCCAAGGTCACCCAGCTAGTTTTTGTGTGAAGTGTCTGGGATCATATTTGAACTCAGGTCCTCCTGACTCCAGGGCTGGTGCTCTATTCACTGCACCACCTGGCTGCCCCACACCCAACTGTTTTTGTGACAGTGTCTGGAACAGGGGAACTCCTCCCAGGAAGACCTAAGTTTCCCTGGTTGGTACTCACTTTCTATACCATTGTTATATGATTACACCTGTTGGTCTTGAGACTACTGTAAGTCTCCCGTTAGGGGAGGTTGTGGATCAGAGAAGCTAGTATTGAAAAAATACAGCAACAAATTTCCCATGATTAGTGCAACTGTATGCCCCAAAATGTTACCAGCTGCCAGACTGTTTCTCAGTTGTGTATCCTGAATGCTGATATGAAAATGGCCAGCTCCAGGTGGCCACCCAGAATCATGGTAGAAGTATCCCACTGTTAGGAGTATGGAAGCATCCCTACCTGCTGGAGCGCTCCTTTCCAGGTGAATGGGCCTCTCTGTCTTCCCCTTATATGAATTATACTGTTACTATGTGTATCTGAGTCGTACACTGGATCCTTTTCTTCTTTTTCCTTTATTTCCTTGCCAATTCCCTGCCAAGGAAGCTTTGTCTTGAATGGAGTCTATTGTTTTACATGTTATTCTTGGCACTTGATCTCATAAAGGGGTTTGTTTTCCTGACCTCTCAGGCTAACCCACTGGTCTTTCCTTAGGCCAAGCACTGAGACAAAAGATTTAACCTGTTGATAGCTGCAATTACTTGAGGGAAGTATGGCACTGTGAGTCCAGTCATGGAAAGCTATGATCAGTGGGAACCCATGTCCTTGAGGAATAATTCCCTTAAGCTAGGGGACTCTCACAAAACACAGATCAAGGACTTTATATTTGTTCCTATAAGTAATAGGATGTCACCTAGAGTTGTTTTAGCAGGCAGGTGACATGGTCAGATCTATACTTCAGGGAAATCACTTTGGTACTATGTTGGCAGATCAGCTAGAGTGGGCAAGAGTCTTGAGACAGAGGTTAATTAAGTTACTGCAATAGACTGAGAGGTGGTATGGGCCTCAAATATGGTGGTAGCAGCTGTAGAAGTGGAGAGGAGACATATGTGAGATACTGTGAGAAGACAGAAAGATTGGGCAAGAGATTGGATATATTGGATATATGATAAGGATTAAGGATGACAATGAGGTTGTGAGTGTGAACAACTAGGAGAATGGTGGTGTCCTTGACAGTAACAGGAAAGTTCAGAAGAGAGGAGGATTTGGGGAGGGGGATGGAGATAAATGCTTTATTTTTTTTCCTTTTTCTTTCTAGTGATAAATAACAAAATGTATATAGATGCTTAATGTTTGTTGGGTTGAAATAATGCACCAAGTTTTAAAAAATTTAAAGTTATGTGTGGAACATCAGATAAAAGAAAACTAAAGTGAATCAGGTTGGATCAGATGATCACTACGAATTCTTCCAGACCTTGTCACAAGCTCAAATGGTCCTCAACCACTGGACTGGACCACCAGTGTCTCTTAGTGCTAGAACTGCACAACAGATACTCTAACGTCCCCATGGCAGACGAAGATAAGGGATACATACCCTAATTGGAGGCTTTCAAAGGCCAGGTTACCATTTGGCAATATTGTGGAAGGGATTCTTTTCCAAGTTAAGTTAGATTACATGAGCTCCTAAGAATCCTTAAATTCTGTGAAATTTTCTGAAGCTTTTATCCAAAAACTACAACTACACAAAACATCTGCAGTATGTAGTCTTTGATGAGCTCCAAAGTACATTAATAATATTTAAGGAGATAGTATCTTGTAAGAGGTTCCCTCTAGAAGGCTTTCCCAAACACAGTAAATATTTTTTTTTGGACAGGAGAAGGCAGGGCAATTGGGGTTAAGTGACTTGCCCAAGGTCACACAGCTAGAAAGTGTCTGAGGCCGGACTTGACCTCAGGTCCTCTTGATCCCAGGGATGTTGCTCTATTCACTGCACCACCTAGCTGTCCCCAAACACATTAAATATTAACAATCAAAATAAAATAAACACATTTTCTATAGTAAGAATTTTCTCATGTGTAATAAAGATTTGTCTAAGCCTGAAAATATTCTCACATTCGTTACCTTCAAGGGCTTCTCTCCAAAACGCACTCTTCTGGTATGTAATCTTTCTATTTTATTTGAAAGCTTGCACATTCAGCATTGAAAATGTTTCCCTTAAACATGAAGTTCTGCTTTTTTCCTAAAAACTATTCCAAATTTCTTACCTTTAGAAAGTTTCTTTCCAGCATGAATTCTAATATTCCTTAAGGTTTCCACATTATTTGGAAGCTTTCCCATATTTATCACACTAAAAATATTTCTCTCAAGTTTTAGTTTTCAGTAAGGTTTCCCTTCTTGCTAAAGGCCAAGTTGCATTTATCAGGTTTCTCTTTAATATGAATTCCATAATTGTTTTGCAATGCAAATTTTCCTCAAGTTCCATATATTTAATGGGGATCTATGGTCTATGAATTCTACTATGTACAGCAATTTGGTCTTTGTCTAGGCTATTCCACTTTCATTACATTCAAAGTGTTTCTTTCCAGTATACATTTTCTTATGTGCATTAAAGCTTCCTTTATGCCTAAAGGCTTTCCCACACTCACTACATATATAAGGTTTCTCCCCAGTATGGATTCTCCTATGTATTTCAAGGTTTCCCTTCCGGCTAAATGCTTTCCCACATCCATCACATTTATAGGGCTTCTCTCCAGTGTGAATTATCTCATGTTGCATAAGAGATGAGCTCCGCTTGAAAACTTTCCCACATTCATTACATTTATAGGGTTTCTCTTCAGTATGAGTCCTTTGATGTCGAATAAGGCCTGATCTGTACCTGAAGCCTTTCCCACATTCATTGCATTCAAAATGTTTCTCTCCAGGGTGAACTAGCTTGTGTGTTTGAAGGCGAGCAATTGTGCTGAAGGCTTTTCCACATTCATTACATTTGTAAGGTTTCTCGCCAGTATGAATTGTTTGATGTTGAGTTAGGTAATGATTACTGCTAAAGGCTTTCCCACATTCATTACATTTATAAGGTTTCTCTCCAGTATGAATTGTTTGATGCTGATTTAGGTGGTGATTACTGCTGAAAGCTTTCCCGCATTCATTACATCCAAAGGGCTTTTCTCCTGTATGAATTATCTTATGTGTTTCCAGGTGTGCCTTCCGCCTGAAGGCGCGCCCACACTCATTACATTTGTAGGGTTTCTCTCCAGTATGAATTACTTGATGTGTGTTAAGATATACCTTGTTCCTGAAGGCTTTCCCACATTCATTACATTTAAAGGGCTTCTCTCCATTATGAATTCTCTTATGAATTTCAAGGTGTGCTTTTTGTCTGAAGGCTCTCTCACATTCATTACATTTATGGGGCTTCTCCCCTGTATGAATTTTCTGATGTTGCATAAGGGAAGAGTAGTGCCTAAAAGCTTTCCCACATTCATTACATTCAAAGGGCTTCTCTCCAGTATGAATTACCTTATGTCTAATAAGATATACTTTTTTGCTGAAGGCTTTCCCACATTCCTTACATTCAAAGGGTTTCTCTCCAGTATGAACCCTCTTATGTACATAGAGACTTGCGTGCCAGCTGAAGGCTTTTTCACACTCATTACATTTATAAGGTTTCTCTCCTGTATGAGCTGTTTGATGTTCAATTAGGTATCGTTTGCTACTGAAAGCTTTGCCACATTCATTACATTCAAATGGTTTCTTTCCAGTATGAATTATTTGATGTTGAGAGAGGCTGTGATTATTGCTAAAGGCTTTCCCACATTCTTTACATCCAAAGGATTTCTCTCCTATATGAATTATCTTGTGCGTTTTGAGATATTTCTTCCGCTTGAAGGCTTTCCCACATTCATTACATTTGTAAGGGGTTTCTTCTGTATTTATTTTTTGATATAGAGTAGGGCATGAAGAGTTGATGCTAAAATCTTTGCTACTTTGATTATACCGAGGGTCTTTTCCTCGTGTATGTAGTCTATAGTAATGAATAAGGTTTGAATGATAAATAAAAGGTTTCTTGCAATTATTATACTTAGGAAGTTTTTTCCCCAGGGAGATTCTGTTTTGCTTAATTAAGTCTAAACACGGTCTGACACTGTTTCCAAGTGTATCATATTTATGTAGACATTTTCCTGCAGTAACTTTCTGTTGTGCAATGAGGTTCGACCCTAGCTTGACCTTTTTTTCATATGTATTATATTCATTAGTATTTAAGCCATTAAAAGTATTCCTGTGAATGACTCTTAATGGTCTGGATGGTCTCTCTTGGTGGTTGTTCTGCCTCTCTAACCTGACATCACAATTCCAAGTTTCTTCCAATTTAGAATCCCAGTGATCTTCCTTTTTGAGTCTTTCCTTGGATGACTCTCCTGTAGAAATATGCTGCCTTGGAACTGACTCTGTGCTTTCCCAATGTGTCTTCTGTACAGGGAAATCTGAAAACAGCAGAAGAAGTGGTATCAATATCTATTGCTTTCCAAGGACAAGTAATCAAAAATGAATCAAAAGGATACCATGATGTATCAGAACTGTGTCAGGAACAATAAAGCCTCAGATGAACTAGGTTCA
>CM053585.1:29709791-29726930 GCA_028646515.1 Pseudochirops corinnae | reverse complement strand
TGGTGGGGGAACTCTGGCTGTGCTGTCCTGCACCTCTCTGCCTTGGTCCTTCTTTTCTTCAAAGAAGGAATCTAGGGTTTGGTTGCTGTTCTTACCCTGCTTCTTATGCTTATTCTTACTCATGGTTGGTCAGTCCATGATTTTTTTTTTTAATCTCTGTGGGGCTCTGCTTCCTGAAGGGAAAGCTCTGTTCCAAATCGCTGGGGTCCTCCTGGCTGCCGTAGCTCTCAGGAAGGTGCTGGGTCCCTTTCCCACTTCCGGCTCATTGGATAAAGAAGACTCACAGGACCAAAGCCCAAGACTGCTATCTCGATCCAGGCCGCTGAACACAAGAGCACTTCGCCTCTGAACAATCGCTTAGTCCCCCTGCAGTCTGCAGGCTGAGGGCATGGAAGCTACAATGTGGAGCGGGTACAAAACCTCTGCCTTTCTCTTTCCCGCCCTGGAGGCGTTTCGGCCAGACCGCTTTTCTCCCAAGACCTTGCAAGTTCCACCGACCTAGTTCTGAACACTGCCGCAGCTGCTGCCAATCCACTCACCTGAGGCTCCTCGGCTCCTCTCGTCCAACCGCCCCCGGGGCTCAGCCAGGGCTTCAGGCCAGGCTGGTTTCGGTTCGCAGTGCTGATGTGGTTCCTCGTAGCCAAGCTGAGTTTAGTGGAAAGTAGATTTGTGTGGGTTTTGGAGTTCTAGGATTAGTTTAGAATCATATTTTATGGGTATTTTGGGGTGGCTATGTGAAAGCTGTGATATGTTGCTGCTCCTATGCCGCCATCTTGGCTCTGCCCTGTCTCTCTCTTTTTGTACATATATTTGCCCTTCTTTAAGTATAATGGCTGGCAAAGTTATTGTTTAGTAAGTTCTTTTTCATTGATTTATTTGAAACAGATTTGGTGCTTATGATTTTTAAAATAAAGTTCCAACACTTTGACATGGCATTGCATATATTTTGGCACCATCTTACCTTTTTAGTTTCTTTCTATTCCCTTCCAAACTAACCTGTTCATCAACCCTTGTGAATGCCTCACTCCTCTTACCTACATGCCTTTGTTCATTTTATTATATCTTTATACTATTCTCACTCCCATCTCTGCCTACTAACGTCATGCCCATCCTTTATGGTTTAATACAAATATCCTTATGAAGAAATGGGAGAACATAAATGTGGAATACTGGTTATAGTATCAACTTTTTTGACATGTTGGTTAGGTTTTTTCTTACTTTTTAAAAGAGGTGGCTCTAGGGGTGGCTTGCTGGCACAGCGAATAGAGCACTGGCCCTGGAATCAGGAGGACCTGAGTTCAAATCCGGTCTCTGACACTTAACACTTACTATGTGACCTTGGGCAAGTCACTTAACCCCAATTGCCTTCCCCCCTTCAAAAAAAATAAATAAATAAAAGTGGTGACTCTTTGGGAGGGGAGCAGACGAAGAGATGGAAAGGAAGGTGATTTTTAAAACATATAAATATATGTGTGTATATGTATTTATACAGTTATATGTGTGTGTGTTTAAAAGCATATATTTCCATGAAACATTCCCTGATTGTTTTACCCTTTCCAAATTCTCTTTGTGTGAGGGGAAAGAATTTTATGTATACGTACTTTGAATATAAAGATAGTAGTGATTTGGAAGAAAGTAGGATTACATGATTTGTAGACAAAAAGAGAGAATTTGTACTCTGAGATACCATCTGTGGCTTACCTTCTGAGTAATTCTGCCCAAAATGTCATGGTTAATAATGGAGAATAATTGATATGATGTACCTTATTAGAAAGTTGTATGATCATCGTGTTTAATTTATCAGCTTGGGGTCTGGGAATTTTTTAGTATAACTTAAATGTGGCCACAGCCCTACCCACTTGGGCAGTATAGCCCAGAGGGTAGTGCCTGACGTGGCTTCTATACCTTCATCCCTCTCTGGCCTAGTTCATACATCCCCATCTGCCCTCATACCAGCAGGTCTGGGAATTTTTCCCAGAAATGGTAACCAGCTGGTCATAGCCATGACCACATGGATGCTATTCAAATTCTCTTGAACATTACTAGAGGTAACCCTGCTTTGGGGGATGGGGGAGAATACACTTCTACTACTTGCCAGTGCTGTTCTTGAATACTCACTGATGTGTCCCATCAATTGATAAAAAAAAAAAAGCAGTCACAATGATAACATTAACACTTAAATATGAAATATTTCCTAAATAATGAAGCAAAAAAGATGACATTTAGTCAGCAGAAGGTAAGAACAGTAATACTCAATAGCAGTCCATCCATTAACCAATGTACATAGTATTTATTAGGGAGAATGGGCACAAACATACAGAAATCTAACAAGGAGGCAGGCACATGAGTGGGGAAAACCATGTGCTCAGGTCAGCTCAAAACAATGGGTGGCATCTCCTTGATGTCCCTGGGCCCTTTAAAGAATAGTCTGACTCATGCATGCATCACTTACTGGGTAAAAATCACTTCTGTCCTATATGTTCCTTTTTCTGGTCCTCACAGCTCATTAAAGTGAACAGATCCACTTCTCTGCTACTCTAGAGCTGAAGTGTTGACAAGTTCTTTTAGCAAATATCCACTGTAGACAAGGTACAGAGAAAGTGTTACACTTTTTCAATGACAAGCTGTTCCCTTAAGCTCAAGAACTGCCAGGCTCCTCTGATAAGATCTGGGGTGCTTGAGGAGTTTCCCCTAAAGCTGTAGGTAGTGAGACAATCATACAGCCTTTCCCTTATCCAACTGCTCAGATAGTAAGGGGCTCTGTTTTATCCAGCTACCTCTTAATCCAAAAATCCTAGCCTCTTATCATAGCAATACAGATACAAGACTGGTCTTTCCCCTGTTGTTTGCCCCCTCACACTACAGAAAGCAGTACAAGTTAACACAAATGCTGCTGAGAGGTTTCCCCTCTCAGGCTGTAGATGTTGCTAGAGAGAAATAAACCCTAAGAACTCTCTTTATTGGGCAGCAGGATTCAACTCCTCCAAAGGTTTCCGACAGCTGCAGAGACTATCGGACTCTTTCATCTGACTCAGTTCCTGTCAGCTTACTGAATTCTTCCATCTGTTAGTCAGCAGCTTTTTCTATCTCCTGTGCCTTCTGTCCCTGACTCCTCCTGCCGTCAGCTTTCTCCTTCTCTTATCTTTATCTGGTCATCTCCTACTGCCCCAATCTTCCTCCTCCCTCTAATGCTTCTTCATAAGCAGTGACCCATCTACAACTTGTGAGCTGAAGCCCCAAAGGTCTACCTTTCCATCAAGTATGACCCCAGCAGTCCTTAGAGAATCTTCTCATAGTCTCCAGACACTTACTTGGTTTATGATGTCTTGTTAGATATAACCTCAGAAAATGGTCCCATCCACCTCAGTTTATACACTACAAGTCCCTGCAGTCAATACTATTATCAGACAGTTCCTCTCAGTACATTTATTTGAGTGGCAGTTCTCTCCCTGGTCCCCAAAACAGTCTGTCTTTCTCAATATTTTGACCAAGACTCTATCTCTTCTTAAGGTGGCTTTGCTAGTTTTCCTCACATGAACATCCTATTTTGCTCCTGCGAGCAACCAAAATGTTCAAATAGAGAAAGAGCAGTACCTTACATGAGTAAAGTACATGATGTACTTGGGGCTCAGTTTGGGGGATGATTTGTAAAGTTAACCTTGAATACTGAAGCAGTTTCCTGTATGATGCAGAGTCTGATTAAAAAAAAAAAAGACCCACAAGTGACATAAGAAAACTCCAAACCCTTGTCCTGTGAGATCTTCTGCCTTTACATTCTGCTACCTTCACATTCTCCTGGTTTTCCCTGTGGGGAGGGGTCCCTGGGTAAGTACAAATATGACTTGACATTTCAGGTGTCACTCACCTTCCAAGATGTGACTGTGGACTTCTCCCAGGAGGAATGGGACCGCTTGGAGCCTGCCCAGAAGGCTATGTACCGGGATGTGATGCTGGAGAACTATGAGAATTTTGTCTTCCTTGGTAAGGACGAATTTTCTGTTATGAATCTTCTTTCTGTGTCTTTGCCTTCTTGTTTCCTAATAGATGTGAGATGTCTGCAGTGTTTCCGGAGTTTTGACTATACGCAGGGATCTTCTCATGAATACCCGTAACATGAAGGTTCCTAAATCTTTTGATGTAAAATAATAATAATAATAATAACTAGCACTTCTGTGGTGCTTTAAGATTAGCAAAGCATTTTGCAAATGTCTCATCTGATCCTCACAATGACCCTGGGAGGTGAGTGCTCTTATTATGCTTATTTTTAGAGGAGGAAACTGAGGCACAGAGAAAGTTTAGTGACTTGCCCAGGGTCACACAGCTAGTGAGCATTGGAGGCAATGGCCATCTGTCCATGCCTTGCCCAGCTTATATTTGTGGAGTTGGTTTTTTGTTCCCAAGTGTAAGACTCCATTTATCGTTAATCAAATTTCATCTTATTAGGTTAAGTCCAATGCCTGTCAAGCTTTATCCCTTCCAACATGTTTTCTTTGAGGCCAGATCATCCCCATTACCCACCCCCACTGCTTCCTGGGAGCACAGTATTGAGGTCCTTTGTGCCGTCGTCTGGGCCTTCCTAGCATTACCCTCTGCTCCTACAGGGAGAAGGTCAGATTGAATTCTGTGATGTCTCTCTCCTCAGCACTTTTCCATTTATATCCCTATGAGCAGGACTCCCAGTTTCCAAACCAGAAGTGATTGCCCATCTGGAAAGAAGAGAAACCCCATGGCTGACAGAGAATGAACTCCTGATAAGAACTTATATAGGTGAGTGAAAGCTGGACAGATGGAATCCTTTGAAGGAGCAACTTGAGGGTATTAGGGCATTTTCCCTAAAGCCTCCTCAGCCTCTGGAGAAAAGCTGTGGCTGCCTGACCCAAGTCATGCTGAGTAGCTGCCTCTCTGACTTCAGCCCCTCCACCTGTGTTCTCCAGTCTCTTTCTAACCTTAGTGCCTCCACCTCCACTCCTTTCCTTTCTTGCCTCCTCCCATGCTGCTTTCTCCTTGCATCTGTACTCTCTCCCTCTTCAAAGTTTCCTTTCCATCTTTTTTTTTTTTTGCTTTTTTTTTGAAGGGGGAAGGCAGAGCAATTGGGTTGAGTGACTTGCCCAAGGTCACACAGCTAGTAAGTGTCAAGTGTCTGAGGCCAAATTTGAACTCAGATCCTCTTGACTCCAGGGCTGGTGCTCTATTCACTGCACCACCTAGCCACCCAAAATTTCCTTTCCTTCTGCTTTCAGATACAACTATATTTAACCTCTATTTAAAACTAATGTAAAATAAGCCTTTTCCTCCATCTTGTTGCCTTTTGTATTTACCTCACATTTTTTTCTCATTCCTTTCTACCCCAAACCCCTGTCCCCAAAGTGCTGTCTATACTTGCTCCATCTCCTTTGGTCTCTTTCTTGTGTGAAATGCTAAAATCTGCCTTCTCTCCAGCTGTTCTATAGACCATTATCCCTGTGATGGCCTGGGAGTTCCATGATAGTAGTGATAATTTACATACATATAGAACTTTATAGCTCACAACGTGCTTTTACACCTTGTAAGGTGAATCACGCATTGACCTTCCCATTCTGCAGCAGAGGAGGCTGAGGCTCAGAGGCTTTGTCTTGTCGATAGGCATCTGACTGGTTAGAATTATAGCAAGGCTGCAGACTGAGGCTCTCTCTAGTCCGTGGCTTTTCCCACTCCTGCTGTTGCTTAAGGCTTTCTCTCACATCTTCCTCCTGGCTCATCTCTGCAGCATTTCTCTTCATCACACTCCTTGAGGAGCTTCAGAGGGGCTTCTCAGTCTGGCTTAGGTTGTCCTTGATGGCCTCTGGGGTCCCTTATGACTCTGAGATTCTGTGAGAGTCTCACTGGACTCTGCCTTGGTCAGGCCACAACTGGAATATTGTGTTGAGTTCTGGGCACCTTGTTGTAGGCAGGACACGGAAAAGGTGGAGCACGATCAGAGAAAAGAAACCAGGAAATCAGATGTGGAAGGATTGGACACCATGCTTGTCCCAGTGTGCTGCAGCTCCTTAGAGGTCTTCATAGAAGCAGCAGCTAGGCCAGTGATTCAGAAAACAAGAGGCTTTTGATGTGTACCTTTTAGTGTGCACGAGAGAAGGCATAAGGCCTACCTGGAAATATCCAGGGGCATTGGGGAGGCAAGAGGATTGGACTAGGACAGACAAATGAGGAGGAGTTCACAGTAAAGACTGTGTCTGGATTATGGTAAAGACAGAGACAAGGATATGTGTCTCAGTAGAAAGAGAAGGTTTATCTGTCATTGTCTCTTGCCATAGAAGGATATCTCCTGGAGCAGAGAAATGTCATTATGCCTTGGTGACAGTGATCTTAAGGCCACAGTGGCAGGAGGAATGGCACTGATAATCCTGTGACAGGCTGCCCTCCAGACCTGGCTTGCCCAGCTTTTATCATGCACTGGTCCTTGTTCATTGTGGGACTCTCTGGAATCTATCCCTAATTCTGTCCTTCCATTTAGCAGTCATCGTTCCTCAAGGCTCCCTTGCATTGTCATATTCATGGTCACAAGTCTTCTGCAACTTTCCCTTTCCCAAAAATTTGCCTTAAGGGAAATGACCAACCTCATATTGCCTCTGCTACAAAAGAGGTCAGATGCTTAACTTGCAGGCAGCTGCCCCCTTCAGCACCAGGCTCTGGGACAGAGGCAGAGGGGCCACACCTAGTGCTCTGCTGAATTGCATCATTGAAGCAGCTTGCATTGATGGCTTTTACCAGCATCGTGAAGAAGCAGGAAGCTTGACTACTGATTGCCAGCATATGCATAGGATGTTACAGAGTCAGGTGTAAATCCAATGTAAAGGGAAACTTCCCAACACTTAAAGAGTATCCCCGAGTTGAAATGGGCTCTCTTGAAAGGTCATGATTTCCTCCTTGCTGAAGGGTTTTAGGCAAGACTAAAAATTCCCTTTCTGGGGACGTTGTGAAGGTGATTCCTGGACTAAATGGTCTCCCTCTGAGATCCTGTGTCCTTGTTGCCTTCTGTGTCCATCCTAAACCACTTCATCTCCAAGCATCTTCATGATCCATACTTCAACTACTTGGCCATACATACTTGCCAAGATTCCCTGCCACGTGCTCATCTTCTCTGTTCATAAAACCATAGATTTAATGTTGCCGGTGTCCATCTTGACCAGCTCCCTCATCTTGCCAATAAGGAAATTGAATCCAGAGAGATTAACTGACTTACTCATAGTCACACAGGTAGTAAGTGGCAGAGACAGGATTCAAACCCAAATCTTTTGACTCTCTCCACTGTAACATGATTCCTCCTTATTGAGGATTGATCTTTTTTTTTTTTAGAGGGTTAAGTGACTTGCCCAAGGTTACATAGCTAGTAAGTGTGTCAGCTGTCTGAGGCGGGATTCGAACTCAGGTCCTCCTGACTCCAGGGCCAGTGCTCTATTCACTGTGCCACCTAGCTGCCCTGGGATTGATCTTTATAGACACGGAAGTTAAATTTATAGGAGTAAGTGAAAGTGCCCAGAGATAGAGTGTTAGTAGAAAAGAAGAGAATCAATGACCTGTGCTTTAAGAAGACTTACAACAAGGGATCAGAAAAAAAAAAGGCAAGCCAGTAAAGAAGGAGAATGTGGTGTACCTGAAGCCATATGAGGAGAGAGTATCCAGTAGGAGGAAAAGCAGCCAACAGTGACCAATACCAAGTAGAGACCTTGAGAAATAAGGCTTGAGAAAAGACCCTGGGATTTAGAAGTCATTTGTATTTCAGAATCATTGCAGAAGCACACTTGTAAGGGGTTGAGGCAGAAGTATGTATTGAAGAAGTGAGAGCATCAAATGCGCACACATTTTGGAAATTTAGCAGTGAGGGGAGCGAGATAGTAAGCAGCACAGGCCAGAAAGATCAAGAGAAGGTATTGGGATTTGATTTTTGTTTTCTTGATTTTAAGATTCGAGACACCTGAGCATATTTTCAGGCTGATGAAGGAAACAATCAGTGGTGAGATGAGAAATTGAAATTGCTAGAGAGAAAAGGTGTAATTGAAAATTTTGGGGCAAAGTAGACAGGGAGTGGAAATAGAATAGGAATATCACTTCTGTGATTAGCAGAGATGAAAGCAGAATGATCATGTTGAGAAGATTTGAGGGAAAGAATGGGGGCTCATAGCAGATGGTTTCATTCTTCTCAGTGAAGTAAGAGCCTAGAGCTTAGGCCCTAGGTCATCTGCTGTAAGTGTGGGGGTTGGGGAGCCCAGGATGTTTTGAGAAAGAAAACATGAAATGGTCTTTGTGGAATTAGATGTAGAGAATTGAAATAGGATTGTCATGCAGAACGTAAGAACTGTATCAGGGTTGAGTAGGAGCAGTGCCTCAGCTAAGGTTACATACCCTAAATTTGTGTGTTTAATTAACTCAATTTTATTAGTTTCTCCAATAACCAGAGCTGGAGCACAGAAGTCAGATAGCAGGTAGCTAGGATTAGGTATAATATGACACAACCTAGGATGTCCCTTAATGTGACCATCCCCATAATGTGATACTATATAACCCCTCCGGAGCATGGACCATTTCAACACCCATTCATTCTCTTGGTTGGCTCCCTCATTCCAACTTGCCCTCAGATAGACCACCCCTGTTATATGATTATGCCCAAGCTCTATCTAAGGCCTATAGGTAACTCTTTTGAGGGGAAATACACTTCCTTTACTCACCACTCTAGCTCTTGACCCTCCATTGAATTAATTCTAGCTATATAATTAGCACTCATAATGACACTTTTAGATATTAAATAAAACCATTTATTTGACAAAAAGACAAAAGAAATAATAATAATTACAGTGTAGCTATGAGTATATTAAAGTCCATGCATAAACAAAATTAATCACAATACACATAAATCTGGATCACACTCTTCCACTAATCTTTAGTGAAGGGCAACCATACCCTTATAAGAACTTGGCAGGAAAGCACAAGGAGGAGGAAAACCGATGTGTTTGGGTAAAACTCTAGACTGTAGGCTTTGATGTTTGTGATCCACAGGAAATTCCTGCTCTATCCAATGCTTGCCTGTTGGTCCCTACCACTCTTCAGCTGGAAAAATCCTCTTCTCACTACTTAAACATAGCTTTTACAGACTTTTAATTTATACTTACCATTAAAAAGGTGTTTAAAAATGTTACTTTTTGTAAAAAAAAAAAAAAGCCCTTATTTATTTTGCTCTACATTTTTAATCAGTCCTTCCCATTATTCCACTGTTGAACTTTTTTTTAACCCAAAACAAAACCATCATCATTGACATGCATTGTCCAACAAAACCAGTTGCCACATTAGTTGTACCCCAAAATCTATGTCTTTATCTTCATTTTGAATTCATCACCTTTCTTACAGAAGGTGAGTGACATGTTTCATCTTGAATTTTCTGGACTCATATTTATTCATTGCATTGATCAGAATTCTAAAGTCTTTCAAACTTTTTTTTTCCTTACAGGGTTGCTATAAATTGTTCTAGTCCTGCTCACCTTATTCTGTATGATTTTGTAGAGGTCTTCCCATTTTCCAGAAGTTTTACTTAATATGAATAACAGTTCCCTTTAAACCAGAGAACTGCAAAAATCATGAAAATCATAAAACTAGTTATTTCTGGGATCCACAGACCAGCCCAATTATTCATTCACCTGGATGCTGCCTTTTCAGGTAGCTCTCACAGCAACAGATTACAAGCTGATTCTTTTAAGCTAGACAGATAAACCTAACCAGCTCACCAGAGTACCAAAGCAGATCCAAAAAACCTTTCTGCTTTTCCTTTTCAAGCTATAGGTGGCAGAAAAGATCAGCAGCCTCCCACCCCCATCACTTCTCAGGCTTCTCTGTCAGGTTCCTTTTCAGGTTCCTATACCTTATTCTTAAATACTTTGGTGGCTTAATTGAGGACCTCCTGATTCTCAGTGACTCACTTTTCCTTTAAGAAGTCACAAACTCTCTAAGTTTTCCCTGTGAAATCTGTAACTCATTTTAAATCACACCTCATGGTTCAAATGTCTATATGACTTTTAAAAAAGAGTTATCTTTAGTCATAAAATATATGTATATATATTTGAGCCAAAATACCATAATCCCTTGCAACTATAACTTCTCCAGTGTGGTCCCTTATCTCTTTGGTATCCTTGAAGCTGTGTTTCTTTACATTCATATTCCTCTAGCTTCCAATGAATAAAAGATCTTTGTCTGCCTCTTTGTAACATCGAGTTTTTCCCACACAAATGAGGCATCATTCTACATTGTTCATGAGGGTCTTTGTGTTTATGATCACTTTCATAGTAGATTCTTGAATTTTGATGGAGATTTTCTTCAAGCTTATCTTTATTCTCAGAATTAATATATTTCCCTTTTCTGAATATTAATACATTTTCCCAAGAATTCTTAATACTGGTACTCTGATGAAATCTATAAAGTTTTTTCATACCATAGAATGTAATTCATTAAGTTCTGGGTGGGTAGGTACTCTTTTACTGTCTCTTACTTTTTACCATCTCTCATTTCTCTCCAAGTTCTGCTTTTTCCAGGCTAATTGTCATTCACTTTGAATAAGAAGGCAAAATCTAGAACTTAGTATAAAATCACTTTTCTTTCTCACAGCACAGGCAAAAGTAAATATTTGACACTTTTCTGTTTCTTTCAGATTCCCTTATTCAGAAGACAGGATATGAAATCAAGGAATTAGTTCCAAAGCAGTATATTTCTATGGGAGAATCATCCAATGAGAGATTCACAAAGGAGGGTCCCTGGAATTCCAGTCTGGGAGAAGCTTGGGATCATGATGTCAGATTAGAGAGACAAAAGGGGAACCACGAGAGAGAGCCAAGGCAGGTACTAATCACTAATGATTATAATATATTTGGGAGAAAGCTCATTCTAGGGTCTTTCCTCATTCCACAGCTGAGTTTTCCTAGAGGAGAAAGCCTCCATAAATACGATACACTTGGAGAGAGTTTCAAACAATTTTCAGACCTAATTAAATATAATAGAATTGAATTAGGAAAGAAACTTTGTAAATATAGTAAGTACAGGAAACCCTTCAATTATCAGTCAAATCTCATTCATTACTATAGAACACACACTCGAGGAAGACCTCTTAAATGTAATGAATGTGGCAGAACTTTTAATAGCATTTTAAACCTCACCCTACATCAGAGAAGTCATGCTGGAGGGAAACTCTTTGTATGTGATGAATGTGGGAAGGCCTTCAGCCAGAAAGAAAACCTTGATACACATAAGATATTTCATACTGAAGACAAACTCTTTCCATGTAACACATGTGAGAAAGCCTTCAGTAACAATTCACGCCTTATTGTGCATCAAAGAATTCATACTGGAGAGAAACCCTATATATGTAATGAATGTGGAAAAGCCTTCAGCCAGAAGGGAAACCTGAAAACACATAAGAGAATTCATACAGGTGAGAAGCCTTTTGAATGTAATGAATGTGGAAAAGTCTTCAGCAGTAATAGACACCTAACTCGACATCAACGAATTCATTCTCAAGAGAAACCATATGTGTTGAATACATTTGGTAAATCCTTCAGCAACACCCCTTACCTTACTAAACGTAGGGTAATTAATAATAATAATAATACTGGAGAGAAACCCTTTAAATGTTATGAATGTGGAAAAGGCTTCAGGTACAGTTCTTCTCTTATGCAACATCAGAGAATTCATACTGGTGAGAAGCCCTTTATATGTAATGAATGTGGAAAAGCCTTCAACCAGAAGGGAATCCTTAATACACATAAAATAACTCATACTGGAGAGAAACGCTTTCAATGTAATGCATGTGGGAGAGCCTTCAGACACCGTTCATCCCTTATGCGACATCAGAGAATTCACACTGGAGAGAAACCTTATAAATGTAATCAATGTGATAAAGCCTTTAGCCAGAAGGGAGGCCTTAATGCACACAAGATTGCTCATACTGGAGAGAAACACTTCGAATGTAGTGAATGTGGTAAAGGCTTCCGATACTGCTCATTCCTTGTGCAACATCAGAGAATTCATACTGGTGAGAAACCCTATATATGCAATGATTGTGGGAAAGCCTTTGGCCGGAAGGGAAGCCTTAACACCCATAAGAGAATTCATACAGGTGAAACTCCTTTTGGATGTAATGAATGTGAAAAAGCCTTCACCAATAACCAGAGCTTAGCTCGACATCAAATATTTTCTCATATTCGAGAGAAACCTTTTCATTGTAATGAATGTCAAAAATCTTTCAGCCAGAGAGGAGATCTTAATAAACATAAGAGAATTCATACTGGAGAGAAACCCTTTCAGTGTGAGGAGTGTGGAAAAGCTTTTACTCGTAGTGAAAACCTTAAAGGACATAAGAAAATTCATACTGAAGAGAAGCCATTTCAGTGTGATGAATGTGAGAAAGCTTTCAAATGGAGTGGAAACCTTAAAGAGCATAAAAAAACTCATGCTGGGATGAAGCTCTTTGAATGGAATGAAAGAGGAAGTGTTTTTAGTCCAAACTTTGTTGCATATGATAAAATTCATAATAGAGAGAACCCCTTTGAATATAAACAAATGTGAGAAAACTTTAGGAAACAGCTTATTGTGCTTTAAAGAAAATTGAGAATATCTACTGTAGACCACTTCAATATAAGGAAATTGGGAAAGCCTTCAGCAGGAAAAACAACAACAACTTTATTGCACATCAGAGAATTCATACTGGAAAAAAATGTTTTCATGATTAAAAAATGTGAGAAAGTTTTCAATTTAAGTAGAAAACTGAAGGACATAAGTGGATTCATTCACCATTATAACCCAGATTTGTGATTTTAACAGTGTGGGAACTCCATCAACCAATGTAGATCACAACCCATGTATAACATTGTCTTAGAGTTTCCTGACACTCAGAAATGTTAAGTGACTTGCCCAGATAGCATCGAGTTAGGGATCCTTGACTCTTATGTTTTATGCTCTATCCAATATACCAACTAATAACCTCTCAAGGATATTCATACTGGAGAAAAACTCTTTGAATGTAATAAATTTCATAAGGTCCTTAGCAATAGTTCAACCTGTATTAGTCATCAAAGAATTCATACTGAAGAGAAACCCTTCCAGAGAAATAAATGTAGGAATGCTTTCACCTAGAGTAGAAACCTGAAGCACCAGAAGTTGATTCATACTGGAGAGATTCTTTGAATGTAATGAATGTTGTACATCCTTCAGGCTGATACAAAAGCTTTGATACATATAAGAAAATTCATATTGGCTAGAAATCTTTTGATTATAATGTATTTGGGGAAGCTTTCAATCTAGAAAAACTTGTAGAACATTTGATAATTCTTACTGGTGAGGATGTTCATAAATGTAATGAATGTGGAAATACCCTCAGAATGAGCTCATCCGTTATGAAGCATAATGACTCTGGTAAAATCTTTGGAGTCCACTCTTCATCAGAGTTTTCATACTGGAGATTAATCATGCATCTAATTGAAGGAATGCTTCATAAAGTTTTATCATCTGTTAAATATTGGAGAATCAAGATGTCAAGTTTTATCATCAATTAAATTGTTGCTTTGAGATGAAAAACAACCCCATCCTCCTTTGTGTCCCTCTTTTTTGTTATATTAGCAACCAGTCAGGTGGCAGTTCAGTTGCAAAAGCATAAAATTTGAAGTACTGCCAATATAATAAGTCTAATTTTTTTTAAAAATTAGCTTTAGGAAACACACCAAAATATTAACAAAATACTTAAACTTTTACAACTTTTTAGAAGCAGGGAATAAAAAATAGTAGATAGATGTCCTAAGATGTTTCCCCTACCTCTATGGGATGCTTAATATGAGAACTATCTCTTTGGAAGTTCTTATGAAATGTAAATTAGTTGCCCTTAGTCTTATCTGGATCAGATTTACACATACTGTACTTCCCAGTCTGGAATAGCATCATAAAAAGGAAGGGACTTTAAAAATTACCAGGTTCAGATGCTATTTTGGAACTTAAGGATGAAAAGCGGAGAAAATAACAAATGGACTTTTAAAAAATTGTGTTTACTGATCCAAGGGGGAAATGTAGCAACTGGAAGAACTCCAGATCACTCTGAGGAGATCTGGGCTTGACTTCCACATGAACATTTGCTGACCCATTCTTGAATGGCCCCGGAAGTCCTGGTTTACTGTTTCCTCAACACTTTTTAAATTCAACATCTCAAGGAAATCTCCACCTTGTCAAGATGCTGAAGGGCAGTACAATAGGCCTCCCAGGTGGCCCTGCTCACAATTAAGCAGCAAAACTCATTGTACAAGAAAGGCACAAGAAAGGTGATATGGAATGCTGGATTTGCAACAAAGAAGACCTAGGTTCAAATCCAACCTCAGACGCTCAAAGTGATGCTGAGCCAATCCCTTAACCTCTCTGGGCCTCACTTTTCTCATCTTAAAAATGGGGTAGTTGGTCAAAACTTTTTTTTAAATCAAGTATAAAAAATTGTTTTTACATGTAATTGAGGGAAAATAAAATAATATTTAATTTTTTTTAATGGGGTAGTTGGACCTCTAAGGTCCTTTCCAGCTCTTAAATCTATTGTGGTAAATCTACTGGAGCTGGGAAGTAGATTGGATTGGATTGGATTGGAATTGGCTGGGAATTGAC
The DNA here is from genome assembly GCA_028646515.1 of Pseudochirops corinnae. Taxonomy (NCBI): domain Eukaryota; kingdom Metazoa; phylum Chordata; class Mammalia; order Diprotodontia; family Pseudocheiridae; genus Pseudochirops; species Pseudochirops corinnae. The sequence continues at coordinate 29,712,278 of CM053585.1, read as the reverse complement.
CCTTGGTAGGGAATGGTATTAAAGGACTCAATTACCCCCTGCCTACTCAAAAGTTCAGAAGTTTTGCTCTGTAGCTGTGGCCCTGAAGAGTATATACTGAATTCCTCAGCCTCATTTTGAGTTCCAGGATAAGAATACCTGCCCCTCCTACAGGATATCTTGAGGGCTGTTGCCTCCGCCAGTAGAGAAAGTGATCCCATAGTTTGATGGAAGAAAGTCAAGGCCTTGCCTTAAGTTTTGAGACTGAAAGTTTGGGGACTAACCAAGATTGCTTCCTGCTTCATTGGGAACAAAGGTTGCTTTAATTGGTCAAGGTCCTTCCAGAATCCAAAGGTTCCAAAATAGAATCCAAAATGGGGTGGAGATCAGCAACTAGGAGAGTTTCTACAAAAATAGCAAGAATGAGAGATTTGTGTATTAGCATACCTCCCACCCTCACCCCCATTACAAATATGCTTCAAAAGTAATTTTAGTTACTACAAGAATGGAAAAGAAACTTTTCCACAGGGTAAAGGCTTCTAAAATGGCACCAGAAGATTGATGATCCCACTTCTCAATGTATCGAGCCCTTCTTGCTCCCAGGGTGATCATCTCATTAGGCCTGAATTTCCAGTGTTGGATATGGTGGCATCTATTCTATCCCTTGTAAGTTCTCTCAGAACTCATCCAGCCTCAGTGGCAGAGAAATGAGGTTACTCTGATGGTGGAGAGACTCAGAAATACAAAGCCAATCAAAGGGGATGGGACTTGTATGGTGTGTAAAAGGGGGTGGTATAAGCTCAGCTTCAGTCATCTCTCTGTGGGATTTCTTCAAGACAAATCTCCACCTGGATTCTACCCCCTAGCACTTAACTCAAATTAGTTATTAAAGTTGCTCAGATTTGCTTATGCAGATAAGCAAAAGCAAGAAGCATTGTATAGAGAAAGGAATCAAACAAGGTAATAAGTCCTGATAAAAATGTATTTGGAACAGATGAAAAGGGGTGTAAGCAGAAGGCTAGGAGAGAGAGGCTGGGTTTAAGGCCAGCCTCCTAGCAGGTAAACATTCAATGCATTGAAACAAATGCGGGGAAAGGAGCAATCTAGACACTAATAGAACCACATATATCAATATTATACAGTGAATGATTGACACTCAAATAATTTCATCAAGAGAAAACTGAGCAAAGTAAATGAACACAAATAACAAAGCAAGCAACAAAATGTTCATTGGCTTCTAGGGAAAGATAAAGTTATTTTTAAATCTCACTTTAGTTGAGGGTCAAGGAGAAAACAAAGAGAAAATAGGTTGCACAAGGATCTAAGAGGCTCGTGACCAAAGGGACTGAGGAATTAGGAGGAGAAAGGCTTTATATTATTTTAACTAAAATCCACTTTTCTTCACAAATAAATTGGGATATTGGGAGTGGGGTGGGGCAAGGGGTTGCTTGGCAAGGGGAAAATGAGGAAAAAAAAGAAAAAGAGAGAGGAGGGAACCAAAGACAAAAGCAAAGCAACAATTTCAGCATTAGCTTGGGAGGAGAAGGGGATTTCTTCAAACTTACACCCTGTCTGGGGGCCTGTGGTCAAGTAGGAAAAGATCATTGGGAGAAAGGGGCAGATGAGTAGAAGGAGAACCCAGAGATAGTAGCACCACAAAAACCTAGGGAGTGTCAAGGATCTGAGGAGAATCAACAGTGTCGAGTTAGAGGGATCAGGAAGGATGAAGGTTGAAGAAAGGTGACTTGATTGGCAATTAAGAGATCATTAGTAACTTTGGAGAGAACAGTTTAGGAAACCAGTCTGTAAAGATTTAAGAAGAGATAGAAGCAACTTCTGCCAAGCCACAGCACAGAGCTGCTTCATAAAGCAGCATTTCCAGGAGTCAGGCTTTGCAAAGGGATGCTTTTCAGAAAAAACTAAACAGACGGAAAAGAAATGGAGAAACAGAGTGGATGAAATCCCCAATTGCACTGAAGCCTTCTCTCTTATGAGAGCTGATTATAAAACTCATACATGGAAAATTCCCTTTTAGACTATCCCAGGACAGGAAAGGAGTAAGGTGGATGACAAATTCACAGTTCCCAGAAGGTTCATAGCAGAGAATATTCTGAACTGTAGTCCCATTCAAGTTGGGAAAGGGAAGAAGGAAAAAAAAAACTAATAAAACTGATGGGGTGCTGGGGTGCTTTTGTTTGTAACATTCAGTTTTAACTCCAGTTTGTAAAAATCTCACTTGTGTTCGGGTACCTATGTTTGTAAAAGCCTGTGCAATTAAGTTGTAAAATCACACTTCACACACACACACACACACACACACACACACACACACACACACACACACTATAAAGCATTAACTCTGCCTCTCCCCTGAGCAAGCACTCTGTCTAGCTGCAATTAACAAGCTATACCTAATGAATCCTTCACAAAAGCATTTCATTAACAAACCCTTAGTTTAGAGAAATGTATACCTCCTTTGTTCTAGTGGCCAGCTGCAACCTATGAATC
>CM053585.1:29686755-29709291 GCA_028646515.1 Pseudochirops corinnae | reverse complement strand
TCTCTCTCTCTCTCTCTCTCTCTCTCTCTCTCTCTCTCTCCTTCCCTCCACCTCCACCTCTTTCACAATATCCACTATTCATGACAGTAGTTGGGCATTTGTGGAGGAATTATGACTTGGACATTTGGATTAGATACAGCGGTTCTCAACCTGTGGGTTATGTTCAGTTTGTAACAATGAAAATACATCCTGCATATCAGATATTTACATTATGATTCATAACAGTAGCAAAATTACACTTATGAAGTAGCAACGAAAATAATTTTATGGTTGGGGGTCACCACATCAGGAGGAACTGTATTGAAGGGTCACAGCATTAGGAAGGTTGAGAACCACTGGATTAGAAGATTTCTGAGGTCCTTTCCAATTTGATTTTCTCTAGTGTTGCCCTGAACCCTGTCATGATCAGATCATAGTTGTTGTATTGTGTAAAGTTCTGTGTGCCACAATTTTGTAAATAAATACACATGCTGGAGCACCATCTGGAGCAGCACTAGCATACCCAGGATGGCTGCTAGCACAGGTTCTTAGATCTGCTTTTCTAGTTAGTTACCAGAGAGGGCACTAACATCTGGGTTTTCAAAGGGGGGGGGGGAGGTGTTAATGGCTGCTCAGAGTCTCGTCTGGCCAAATCACACGACTCTTTCCAAAGTGAGCCCCAAAGCAAAAACTCACATCAGGTCATATATATAGCCTTCTCCTGGATCAGAGAATGTCACAGCCCTCTTGACCCACTGGCCAATCACAAAGCAATAAAGCCTGGGTATTCCTGAAGAACAAGCCTCCCGCCACAGGCTCCATGTGACCGCATTCAACCTATTAGGGGGCAGAGTATACTTTCAAATCAGGGAAGGTTCTCAGAGCCGCTGAAGACTATCAAAGGGCCAAGAGCAAGGAAGATCTTCAGATTCCCATAACATCATCACAAAAGGATTATAAAGATGATGAAAGAATTGATATCCAAGGTTGAATAAAAGAACTTAATATGTTGAACCTGGAGAAAGAGAAGACTAAGAAAAAGAATGAATGAAAAAGTATTTATTGACCATTTACTATATGCAAAGCATTGTGTTAAGTGCTGGAACTACAAATAGAAAATCGAGTGCCCTGCTCTCACGTAGCAAGCATTCTATTGGAAAGAGACAATACATATAGGAAGTTTCAGCTGCAAGACAGATGGAAATACCCAGTGGTCTATATGGTGCATTGGGAAAGAATTCAATCAGCAAGCATTTATTAAATGTAACTATATGTCACACCTGTACTAAGCACTGGGATACAAAGAAAGGAAAAAAATACAGTCTCTGCCTTCAGGACACTCAAGGTCTAATGGAAGAGTCAACATGCAAATAATACGTTTACAAAGATATATACAATAATTAATCTCAGAGGGAAAGCATTAGTCGTAAGAGGGGACCTGGAAAGGCTAGCTGCAGGAGGTGGAATTTTAGCTGAATCTTAAATGAAACTGAGAAAACTAAGAAGTAGAGGTGAGGAGGAAGAGAATTCTAGGTATGGGGAACAGTCAATGAAAGACAAGAAGGTGGGAGATGGAGTGTAGTCTTCAAAGGAAGCCACAAAGTCTAGTGTGACTGAATCATGGGGTAAATGAATGGCGATAAAGCGTAAGAGGAATAGAAAGAGGGTAACACTACATCTTCTTTATTGCCCTTCTCATTAGTAGAACAATGTCTCATATTGAACCATTTGACAGTGCCAAGGACTTTGGCATAATCGTTGGAAAAAGTCTCTCAAGCTATTTTTGAGAGAGTATGAAAAAAATGTGGTTCAGATAATAGCACAGCTCAGTGGATTGTTAGCCAGTGTAAAAACCTTATTTAAAGAGCCTTAAATAAGGGTTTTTGTCAATTTGGAATGATTTATCTAATGCTGAACATAGCGCCATTATGCTCAACATTTCTATTGACAGTTTGAATAAAATCTTAATGCCCTCACCGGTTTTGCTGATGACACAACATACATGAGATACCTCGTGTAATGCATGACTGAACACATGCATGATGAGAATTTTTAAAAATCTCAACAAGAAGAATGTGCCAAAACAATGTGAAATTCTAAAAGGTTCTAAGCAAATTCTTATCCTCAGGTTCAAAAATGTTATTTTCCTAAGCACAGAATTGAGGTTACCTGGTTTGGCAGAAGATCGTTTTCAAAAGGCCAGGGAAATGCAGTACTCCTCAATTTCAGTACAAACCAACAACATACTATGGACACTAAAAATATTATTATGAATTTGCAGCACAATAATAGATATACATTATATACGCTGTGGAAAGTAAGAGTCATACTGAGCTCTAACCTATGCTGACTAAATTTTACATTTTCTGCTCATTTCTGAATGCTATAAATTTGACAAAGATACTTACAGCTTGAATGTCCAGAGGCTTTAATTCTGACAGAAAACTGCTAATTACTACTCAAAAGCAGATAAATGACTTATTTTTGTATCATGAGCCAAAAGAAGAAAACTAATATAAAGAAAACTTTGTTTACAAGTATAAGGAGAACACAACCAAGAGGTAAATTGTAATAGCAGTTCATCATCTCAATTGTCCACATCATCAGCAAAAAAGAACAGAGAGAATATTGTTTCAACAAGGAAGGAAAACAACCAGAATATTTTTTAGTGACCTACACACAGTATATGACATTTGGCAAAGGATTCAAAGGAAAGTAGATTTGGAAAGGGAATTTACTGGCTAATAAGACTGTATCTGAGATTTAGGATTTCTGGACCACAGATTAAAACACAGATCTTTGCCAGGGATGGCATACACCTTGAAAGTTCTGATGTGGTTCTATCTGAATTCCTATTTTTTTTCTGGTGCAATCATATTCCATAATATTTATGCAGCAAATCTGTATAGCCATTTCCTCACAAATGGTCATTCACTTAGTTTCTAGTTCTTCATTACCATAAAAAGCGATGTTAACAGTATAGTGATATATAGGGAGCTTTTCTTTCTGTTTTTTAACCTCCTTGGGTTATATATGTGTAGCAATGGGATCTTTGGGTCAAAGAGTATAGTATATTTTAGTCACTTTTTTTCACATGGTTCCAAATTGATTTCCAGAATGACTGAACTAATTCACAACTACACCAATGGTATATTGTTATGCCTGCCTTTACATCCTTTCCAATGTTAACTCTTTCCATCTCTTATCAACTTTACCCTTTTGATGTGTGTGAGGTGAAACATAATAAGAATGATATGAACTGATGAAGAGTGAAGTAAGCAGAACCAGGAAAACTATGTAAACAACAGTTGTAACAAAGTAAATGAAAAGACTCAAGACTGTTGTGTGATTATAATGACCAAGTTTGATCTATACAATGATTGATTTCTTGAACTTAAAAAAATTATTGTAGGGGCGGCTAGGTAGCACAGTGAATAGAGCACCAGCCCTGGAGTCAGGAGGACCTGAGTTCAAATGTGGCCTCCGACACTTAACACAAAACTAGCTGTGTGACCTTGGGCAAGTCACTTAACCTCAATTGCCCTGCCCTCCCCCCTCCAAAAAGCAAAAAAAAACAAATAAAAATTTATTGTTACAAAGGAAGGATAATTGGAGGTAGGTAAAAAATATTTGGAAATGAAGGCAATATAAGTGCAAAGAGAATCAGTAAAATTTTTTAAAAAAAATCTTGACTGGTGAGAGGCGGTATACTGATATCAGGAATGAGAAACGTAAGGCAGCAGTACAGCAGTGCCAATATTGGATATTAAAAACCAACATCATGGAAAAAGTAGAACTTCACTAATATAGGAGTAGGTGAGTGAGAAAGAATGTGTCTGCTGGAGGTTATGGGAATCTATGTAAAACGTCTTTTGAAAGATGAGAAGGAAGAAAAATGTAAATATTAGATAATAGAGTTTAACTTCAGTATATGAAAAAGTAAAGGAACAAAGGAACTCAAAAACTTGTAGGAGACAAAATCTAATTTAAAAAATAGCAATAAAAAACCTCTGACCTCAGATATCTGGACACAAACATGAAGAGTTCCTTTAATGACCCCAAATTTGAAGGTTTTCTTTTGACACCAGTATTCTCCTGGTGGCTCAAAAGCAGAGGACAGGTGTCCTCCCTGACCTCTCTCCCCACCAATCCCTGCCTGTTCTATGGGAGTCTTTACATGTCCTCACCTACGTTCATTGCTAACGGCTCACCCATCATGCTAGGGGTCTTGCTTCTTTTCCTCAATTGATATCCCTGTAATATCAGTGGAACACCCAGGTTGTCTTATCAGGTCTCTTTGTTATTCTTCACTCTTGATACATGACTAGCCCATTAATTTTTCAATCAAACATTTCTTTTACATCTTTAATCTGGAAGTAAAATCTTAATATTCATCAGAGAATTCATACTGGAGAGAAGCCTTATATATGCAATGAATGTGAAACATAGAGGAACCCTTAAATCTATATATAGGGAGAAAATACTTTAAATTTAACAAAAGTGGAAGCATTTTGCTACACCTGATATAATTTGTAATAAGCAGAAATTTATTAAATGTGAGAAATTTAGGGAAACTCAGTTAACATTGTGTGATTCATAGTGGAGAGAAACCCAGTATTGACTGTAATGAATGTGAAAATGCCTTCAGTTGGCAGGGAACAAAAACTCCTACTTCTTTAGTGTAATGATTGTGGGGAAAACTTTCAAAGTGTGCAACATGGGACAATTCCTACTGGAGAGAAAACCTTTAAATATAAGAAATCAGGAAAAGCCTTAGGACAAAAGCAAAACAGACAAACACATACAGTGCACTACATTTGGGCCAACTTTCAGAGTTGAAAGGTTAAAGACTTTAAGAGACTTCCTCCTGTGGAGAAACATTTTTTGAACATAATGAATATGAGAAAGCCTTTGAAGGTGGGACAAACTTTTGCTAATACAATTTCTAATTTAAAAATGTTTAGTGTATTTAAGACTTCAAATAGAGGGAAACAGGACAGATGTCTTGTACAAGCCAAATAAGCCCCATTTCCTTCAATCAGTCTTCATGTGACATGAACTCAATGCTTTTCATCACATTGATTGCCCCCCTTTGGAACTGCCTTTCAGCAGTTTATTAATGTCATTCCTCAAATGTGGTGGCCAGAATGCAATGCTCTAGATGTGGTCTAAGGCAGAACATAGTAGGATTATCACCTTTGTCATTCTGAGAAGCATATTTCTCCTAATCTGAGAAGGAATTCACTTTCTTAATTTACACTATCAGATTGTTACTCCTGTTGAGCCTGTAATCTTACTAAAATCTTTGGGTATTTTTTAAGACAACTTGATACCAAACCACATCTCTCCTACCCTGGATTTGTGAAGCTGATTTTTAATGTTAAACCTTATGTTTTTCCATTAGACTTCTTACTCCACTTGGTCCAGTGCCCTAAGCCTGTTAAGAGCTTCTTGAATCTCGGATGTCATCTGGTGTGTTAGTGGTTCCTCCAAGATCTCCATAATCTGTGGATGTAGTAAGTGTGTAAGTGTGTTATCTATGGCCTTAGTAATATCATTGATTGAAACAAGTGTTAAACAGCATAGGGCCCAGAACAGATATCCCTATGGCACTCAAATGTAGAACATCTTCAAAACTGACATGAACTCTTGATGTCAAATGATGCCATTGAACTCAAAGTCATCATTTGTTAAATACTGAAGGGTCGAGATTCCATATTATTTGTTACTGTTTCATTCTTCCTATTAGTAAACCCATAGCCAGGCGCAGTGTCTTGCGCATAATAGGTACTTAATAAATGTTTATTGACTAATTGTTTGTGAGGACAAAAATGATTGTTATCCTTTATGACCTTGTAATAAACAGTTTATGTAAGGTGACGATGCTAGTTATTGGGGGAGATAAAGCAGAGTCCCTGATCTCAGGAGCTCATAGTGAGGGGGCAGGGCAGCGTTGAGGGCAATGTGACACATGCATAAATAACTATGATACAAACACAACAGTTTGAGACTCAAGCAAGAAAAGATCATTGTTTGCTGGAGGGAATCAGGAAGGTTTTTATGAAAAAGATGACATTCTTGCTGGGTTACAAAGTGTTTCAGCATATAGGTGGATACCATAGCCTGAAGAAGCAACATGAATGGAAGCCTGGAAAAAGGACAGCATGAGGCATTTGTCTGGGTTGGTGAGCAATCTCATTCCCTTGAAACATAGCACATGGGTAGGAGATAGCAATAAAGCAGAGGTGTCAAACACATGGACCTTCCGAGTGCTGACAGGAGAAAATAAAACAAAATAAAATATAATAACAATAATATAACATGTACTATAATATAATAACAATAATAACAAAATAAAGATATAATAGAACATTTACTGTTGCTTAGTCAATTAGTCTTAGCCCAACTCATGACCCCATTTTTTTTTTGCAAAGATACTGGAGGGAGTTGCTATTTCCTTCTCCAAGTCATTTTACAGATGAGGAAACTGAGGTAAACAGAGTCCCCAGGTCCCACATCTAGTGTGTCTGAGGCTGGATTTGAACTCATCTTCTCCTGACTCCAGGGCCAGCACTCTATCCGCTGCATCACCTAGCTGCCCATTTAATATAACACAGATAGTGTTAATATGTGATTTTTCTAAGTCAATATGAAGCCTGCAAGTACACACACGCAATGTTCAGTGATCTCGTTTTTAAGTGAGTGTGACATCCCTGGTGTAGAGGGCTGCACTTGGTAATTCCTTGGAATGAAGCAAGTTATGAATGATTCCATCTTAGCATCAGGATTTCTATGTGGTATGTGTATTTGACAAAGGTTTTGCCCAACTGGTTCCTAGTGCTAGACTAGAATCCACTATTCTAAAGTTGTTAATCTATCAATTAACAAACAGTCATTAAGTATTTACTATGTGTCCGACATGTCTTCAGTAGTTTTTCCTTATGCTCGTCCAATGTTTTTACATATACAATGAGACTGTGTAGATAAACCAACACATTTAAATAATTCAGGTTACCAGCCACATTTTCCGGGAGGAGAGGACTCCAGAAATCCCTTGGGGCATGCTCTCAGATTGGTAGAATTCTACTGACAGAATGAAGGCAGTCGTTTCCTTACTTTCCCCTGCCAGGAGGATCTGATGATATCTGCTGTGCACTTGCAACACTGAGAACCACTCGTTACCTCACAGATGGTCCTGGGCATCTCGAACTCCTGGCAGTCATAGGGTAATAGATTTAGAAGGGACTTTAGTGGTCATTGCATCCAATCTAATCCATTTTAATTCTGATCTTCAAAGTCTGATAATCCACACATAATTTTAAATTTTGTTGTATTAATTCATCCAATTCAACAAACAAGTGTTTTGTGCAAACTGCTATAAGGCAGAGGAATGCAGACACAAAGGAAAGAGTTTCTCACCCTCAAGGGGTTTCTTTTCTACTGGGAGATGCAACATATTCAGAGATAAGTAAATACAAAATAATTTTAGGCATGACAGAATGCTAACTCAAGGACTGGGATATCAGGAAAGATTTCTGATAGGATGTAATGTTGATGGGATTTGAAGATCTTCCATGCCTTTGATAGGCAAGTAAACAGATACTTAGCACTTAGTGTCTTCAAGTTAATTATATCAAGCCTCTGTTAAAGAAACAGAAGGTATGAACCCCTGTTGCCAACATAACAGGAAGGAGTGGAAAAGGGAGGAGTTAATCATATATATATAGGGAAAAGCCCCATCTGAGACAGACAGAATTTCCCTCAGCAAGCATCTGGAGGCTGGGCTGCTACTGCTGGAAATTCAGAACTTCTTGAAGAACTTCTTGGAGCAAGCCACATGGAGGACGGAGAAAGTGATTTTGATTTGGAGAGCAGAGTTTCTGCTGAGACTTTTCTTCTGGGAACTTCTGCTGAGAGCTTCCGAGAACCAGGCTGAGGAGCTATCGTGAATGAGAGAGGAGGAGCCTTGCTTGAGGGAACCTGGTCTGTTGTAAGGGCTTGGGAATGTGGGTGTTCATTGCATTAACCATGTATCCAACTTCATGGTTACTGTAATGACTTTAGCTTTCTGGTTCTGGGACTCAGTTTTCTGGTATTTGAATAAAGGCTTTGGTTCTATCCTCCACATGGAAATCCTGTTACATTTTGTGATTCACAACTATACCAGCATATTCATAACCACTGTGGGTGTTGTGAAGATTGCATTATTGTTACATAGGAGGTGCTCTTTGACGTGAGCCTTGAAAGAAGCTTACGGATTCTAAGGGGTACGGGGAAGGAGGAGTGCATTCCAGGCATTGGTGGGCAGCCTGTGCAAAGGAATTGAGAGAAGAGATCATATTTCAAGTTTAAGAAATCCCTAGTTGTCAAGTTTCGTGGCAAGTGTTGATGAAGCAGGATTAATGTGAAACAACTTTGGACAGGAAGGCAAGAGCCTGATAGCAGAACGCTTTAAAAGTCCGATTGAGGAGTATGTATTTATTTTCAAGCTCTAGAGGCAATACAGAGCCACCAAAGACAAATTTTGTTTTGACATGTTCCAGCGACATCCCACTTCCATAATATTTTACGGTTAAAATGGTGATTGTGGGTGACAATATTCAATTTTCCAATTTTTTAGTAGTTAACTATTATTTAGCAGAAAGAACATGTGATTTCATTTTAATAGTTTGGAATTGCCATGTGACCTGAGTTTTGTTATTTTGTTTATTGACCACTTTAATTCTCTTGCAGTAGGGATAGAGCACTAGAATTGCACTCAGGAAATCTGAACTCGAGCCTAGCCTCAGGCACTTACTGGCAGTGTGACAAGTCACAACCTCTCTGTGCCTGTTTCCTCATCTGTGAAATGAGGGGATTAGACTCAATGGCCTCTAAAGACGCAGCTCTAAATCTGGTCCTCTGATCAATCATCCTATAAACCAGTGGTTCTCAACCTTCCTAATGCGTGATCCTTTAATACTCGTATGTGGGCGTATCTGCACGTGGGCAGACCCTTCTGGAGACAGAGTAGTGGTGTCTCAGTTCCTAAGACCATTGGAAATATGTGTTTTCCGATGGTCTTAAGCAACCCCTGTGAAAGGGGTCGTGACCCACAGGTTGAGAACCGCTGCTATAAACCCTCCTTTCATACAAGTCTTTCCATGTTTCTCTGAATTATTTACAGCCTTCATTTGTACTGTATGATATTCTCAGGTGACCACTTAGTACGGTTTGTCAGCCATTTGCCAACTATGGGGCAAAAATATTCCTAGCTTTGAACTGGCACAAAGAATGTAGTTATGTATGTGCTATCGGGAAGTTTCTGTCACTGAATTTTTCAGGTTCTGAATCTGAGATCATTAAATCAAAGGGTGTAAACAATTTCAGGACTTTTTATCATCATTCCAAATGGTTGTCCAGAGTCAATGGGCCAGTGCATAGCTCTACCAGTAGTGAATTAGTGTCTGTTTTGCTATGGTTGCTCCAACATTGAGTTCTTACATCGTTTACCATCTTTGTCAATTTGTGGTGATACCCTGGAGTTATTTGATTTGCATTTCTCTTATTTAGAAGTGATCTCTACAGAATTTAGTGATTTAGAACAGTGGTGGCAAGGTCAAATAGAAATGGGATCACCAAGTCATATGTAAAGGACCCCTATGGGTCAAATGGTAACTTAGTTTTAAAATGTAATGTAAACTGTGTTTTATGATATTTTCATTTTGTTAAATATTTCCCCAATTTCATTGAAATCACTTCTAAATAAGAGGCAGTAGGGCTTATCTAATGGGTTCAGCTGGTACTTCTAGTTTGGAACTGGAAGAAAATGAAAGACTTTTAGAATATTTAGCAGTTAATAAAAAGAGGTTTATTTAGTCATAGCATGAAAAGTCCACTCAACAAGGAGGCAGAACTTGGCTTCAGTAGGAAGCTCACTTCATCTCCATACAGAAATATTTTGGTAAGCAGAGAAGGGAATGGTGCCTCAAGCAGCTGTGAGAGATATCCCAAAGCTAAAGGGCACTGACTCCACTGGAGCTGATTGATCTCTTTTATGCCCTTAGGTCACCAAGAACCTAAGTCAATGGCAATGTGAAACTTAACCCCCGGGGTTAGAGAGTCTCAGGGACAGTGTCCTTGTCTTAGAAGGGGAGCTGGGTAAATATTGCACCTATTTATTTGCGTCAAGATCATAAATGCGTTCTAGAGGACCTTCCACCACTTAAATGGATTCTGGGCTATCACTGGACAACCCTCATCTTAGGGATGAAGGGAGCCTGGCATAGGCAGCACTGGGAGTGGAGAGTGGAGGTGGGGCTAAATCAGAAAGACAGCAATAAAACAACAAAAAAAAAATTAATGACCCCTGAAGAAGTGAATCCCTGTCCAAGGGAATGAAGACCAGAAATCCCAAGCTCTGTCTCCTTCCTTCAGAACACCTGAGTCTGTGATTTCCTTGATCTCAATCCATGTTTGTAATTCACAGTGGAGCTCCCAATATAAATCAATGACCATAAACTGGAATAAGTACCAGGGCCATACTGACAAGTCTGGTTAAGTCACTGATTCTCATTACAAATTAGGGTCAACTCTAAGGCAGCTTGAAACAATTTCCTTTCTTATGTAGTCTGTCCTGGAGCCAATGCTGATACTGAGACTTGCCCTGTACCACTCAGTGTTACCTATCCCACCAATCAGGATATTCTTCTCCCTGGGAATCTCATTGTGGGAAATAGTACCAGATTTCTTCCTCTGTAGAGATCTCTGCTGAGGGACTGCCCCTTTCTTTCATGGTGGATTAGAAAAGGATGCTTAATTCATCACTTTCATTCAGAAACTCAAGATTACCAACCAAGTCACCTTTTTGCCAGAGAAATATACATTTCCTAAGCTATACAGAGACACTGGGTCACCTCCCAAGAATGCCAAACCTTGGGCTTCCACATCCTTTCTGGGAGACTGTCTGAACTATTCTAGAGGGAAAAGAGACCTGACAATTGAAGGGGACCTTTGCTGTTTCTTCAAGATGTAAGGAGGTCTCTGAAGGGGCAGGGACCTTAAGGATAGGGGCAACTCTGTGGCAAATGAAGGGATGAGGAATGGTGAGAGATCAGTTCTAGTGCCCTTCCTCTATTATTTCCCTTTAGTCCTGTGTATAGCTTGTTTGTATATATTTTTTAGCTTGTCTCCCACATTAAATTGTGCACGCCTTTAGATCAAGGATTGTCTTTTGCCTTGTATCTTCTGCCCTTAGCATAGGATCTGGCACATAATAGGTGGCAGATAATTGCTTATTAACTGACTGACTGAGAAAGGGTCAACCATTACTATGCCACAAACGGTACATCCTTACAAAGTCTTCCTAGAGGCTGGATCTGAGAAACCTGTGACCTGGAGAACCGCTCCTTTGGCAGGATGTCATTAACTCATTTCAGACTTGGTTTCTGGGAGGGAAGACATCTGCCCTGATGGGGCCATGATGGCAAAGCTTTTGATTATCGAGGGCTAATCTCTTGACCTGGGGAAAGATCAATTTGCCTTTTAGAGATAGGTTGAAAACCATGTGGTTTTCTGAGTGGTGGGTCCTCAGAATGACATGAGGAGACCTGTTGGGCAGAAGTTGCTGCCTCATCTGTAGCTAGGAAATCACATGGTCCTGCATCTTTCATAGGATTAAAGCATCATGACCTGGATTGGCAAATGGACCTGATCTTCACCATCTGTCATTTTTGTAACAGCTACAACTTGACTGTAGGTTTCTATAGTGGGTATATGGTATTTCCACTGGGTAGAAATGGGTTCTGATGTATCCCACAACAACTATGCAGGTGGAATCACATTTCTTCACTGGAGCTGATACCAGATTGTTCATTCCTGTTCTCTCTAGTTACCAGGCCCATGGCCACCACCACCAATCAGTATAGATGAAGATCTTTTCTGAACCATCCTTCAAGGCTTTTTTATATAGCACCCATGTAATTTGCACCTCAGTTCAGTAGGAGAACATGTTAGGATTCCCCCTCCTACTGCCCCAACCCTTCAGAGTACCTTATAACTAGATTAATGACTATGAAAGTCCAGTGGTACATAACTATAAAGTCATGTAGGAGTCATTGGTGAACCAGGAAAAATGATATTCCTCTTCATGAGGAGCCATGTCCTCACAGACTACTAGAGAAGGCACAGTATCAGGGCTAGGACTAGAGGATTTAGTCTTTGCAATGTTGCAACTTGTTTATGAAGAAGATTAAAACCCCAGCTAGTCTGGTTTTGAATGTATCTTATCTACTTAATGAGAGAGGTCCCCGTGTCCTCCCCAGTTTGTTAGAGAAGCCATCTTGCATTACTCAGTTCATAATGGGAAACTCTGGGCTTTATGCCAAAGAAGTCATTGATAAGTCCCCTGAATACACCAAAATATTTATGGAAGCACTTTTGTGATAGCAAATAATTAGAAACAAAGTAGGTACCCATCAACTGAGGAATGAGTAAGCAAATTGTAGCAATGAATATATTGGGATTACTATGATATTACATATTATATTATTAATATTATTAATTAATAATTAATCATAATCAATACTATTACATATTATATTATATGTTATATATAATTATATATTACATAGCACATTACTATGCTATGAGAAAGGATGTGTATGATGAATGCAGAGAAGAGCAGAAAGATCTATGTAAACTGGTATAGAGTGAAGTAAACAGAGCCAAGAAAACAAGATATACAATGACTGTATCATTATAAAGAGGAAGAACAAGTGCACACCAAAAAAAATCAAAAGTGAATGTAACAGAGTTCTAAAAATCAAGCAGGTTTGGAGTGAAAAGCTGTGAGAGGACATTCCCAGCTCACCCATTCATGGAAGTGGGGGGTGCACAGATGTTAGGCACTGCACGTGTTTTCAGACTTTTTCAATGTGTTGACCAATTGTGCTGATATTTTTCCCACTATAAACTATAGTATTTGTTCTATGGGATGGCTCTCTAGGAGGCTGAGGATGAGGGACACATAGTATAACTATGATGATATAAGAAATAGGAGACAGCAATAAAAAAAGACAAATGCCTAAAAAATAGGCAACTCTGGAAAAGGAGTGATATATGGTTTTGCATCATCCATTCAATAAAAAGGAAAAAGTATCCAGGTGGTCGATAATGTTAAACTCAGGAGAGAGGTCAAGGAAGATGGAAACCTAGAAAAGACCATCAGATTTTGCAATGAAAAAGATCATTGATAACTTTGGAAAGATCCATTTCAATGGAATGAGGAGTTTGAAAGTTGTTCTGTTTTGTTTTGACAAGTATTCATTATCTCTCCTCCTTGGGATCACTTGGGTGTGTAGAAGATTTGACAAACTACTTTATACAGAGACTTGAAAGAAGAGTTTAGGATGCTGTTAAAAGGGTTTGAGAAGAAAAGAAAGGGAGAAAGGGAGCTCTTAGGTCAAGGATGGTCTAAATATGTAGTATGTTAAGAGTTGATTTGGAAGAGCTGATCTTGGGAAGTTGAGAAATCCTATGAGAGCCTAGCTTGAAGACAATGAAGTTCACAATGACTGAGATAATTCAGAATGTAATAAAAATGTGACATAGGTTGTCTATGCAAGAAAAAACAAGTGACATTTATTAAGCACTTATTAGCATTTATGTGCTAGGCACTGTGCTAAACACTGGAAATTGGAATACAAGCAAAAAGGAAGATGGCTTTACATTCCAATGGGATGAGACACATAAAAGAAAGGAGAGGTAAATATTTTTGAAGTACATAAAGTTAGAAGCACATCTGGGAGAATGAAGATAGTGAGGCTGTAGGAGAAGCTCACCAATGGGGACAGCGGACTCACATACCAAAAGATATTCCATGGTGAAAAGGCCACAAAGGTGGATGGATATTCCAGGGGGAGGAGGCCCCAGGTACTAAGGCAAGTTCTAGGGTGACACTGCAGCTGTGGTTATGGTGTTGAACTCCAGAATGTCAGAAGTATATCCAGGAAGAGAATGAAGGTTTTAAAAGGGAATGAAGTATTTAAATGATGAATTTAGTGAAAATCTGAACCCTACTGTTGCATCCGAGTCAGGTGACTTCTTGTTTTCCTTGTAAAATCTCTTAAATTTTTACCCTTATGATAGTTATTTTATACCATTGATCTTGGGTTTGGAATACATTAGGACTTATTCTGGATCCAGGCAATTGACTGCTAACCTATCCTATCCATGGATGTAGGATATCACAGTATGTGAGGCACTAAACAGGACTGCAAGTGAATTTTACAATTAACATTCACTCAGTTAATACAAGCTTAAGAGGCAGGAGTCTAGTTGAAGAAAATATATAGTAAACTAGAAATTTAGGCCATGAATAACTTTGGCAACTTTGATTTTTATAGAAACTCATAATTGTTTGTGCAAGAGAGATTCTCAACATCTAACCCAAGACCATCTTCTTTAAAATGGCAACTTAAAAACAAACTCCTTGTGGCAAGACCCAGGCCCATATTAATTGGTTACTATTTTCTATTGCTCCTTTGCTCTCTATGCTTTCACCTTAATAGAACCAAAAACAAACAACTTTGAAGGATTTAGGAACTCTGATCAACACATTGGCCAACTACAATTCCAGAAGAATCATGATGAAACATGCTACCTACCTCTAAATAGAGAACTGATAGACTCAAGAGTGTAGATTGAGACATATATATGTATATATACACATATATATATATTTCTTAACATGGTTAATATGGACATTTCTTGACTACACATGACTGTAATGGGTTTTGTTTTCTTGCTTTCTCAATGAAAGGAGAAGGAAAAGGGGAAGGCAGAGTATTCAGAGATGGAAATAAAATTGAATTCTAAAAATAGCTACTCTCAACAAATTAAGACTGAGTCCAATGTGGCTACTTAGCTAGTTGCTTTACAGTTATTTGCTTAAAAGAGGAACTGTTAAGTGTGCTGTTTGCCTGGCGAAATTACCTGTGAAAACGCCTTGGTTGATTCCATCAACAAGACTGTGACCTTGTTATTTCTCGGAAAGAATAATTATTACTTTATCTTCTCCCTTAGAATCATTAGCCAGTCTAGAAGACCCAGGCCTTGGTGGATGGCACCTTGGTGATCCTTTGTTTGCATGCATGATTGCATGATTTGGGGCACAGTGAATATCAGCAAATCAAGGATGGTTCCTATAGTCCAAATTGTTGGGTGCGTTCCCAGTTTTCCTTGGATAGCCCAATAATCTTGCCATTATCTGCCCCATTGGCTAAGCCTTTGTTTTGAGAAAACAATCACAATGAAGAAGGCAACACAATCTACTTTACAGAGTCCATTTGTTAATATTTAAATACATATTATTATTTGACTAAGTGTTGTAATTATTAATATATTCTTGCTGTAATATGTGTGTTTTCAGCATGGGTTGAAGTCTACCCTACTGCTAAAGATGCCTCCAAAGAAAATGTTGAAAGACTTTGTAACCAACTATTGCTACTAAAAGCCAAGTTCCTCAGTTCCGAGTTACCAAATCCTATACTAAACAAATTTTTGTTTTCATAGAATTTAAAATAAGGGGCAGGGTAACTGTGCTAATCATCCTTTTCATGGACATAGCTATGAAAAAAGGTTTTGCTGCTACTACTACTAGTAGACTTTATATTAAGAGCCCTTATGCTTAAGTTCTGTTGAGTGCCCTTATAGAATAAATCACAAAAGACTTAGCTGAGAACATGGAATTTATCACTATCTAGATTTTGGAGCTGCCTTATAATTAAGAACCTTCTGCCTCCATCCCCTGCTTGAGTGGGTATCAGACAAAGAACACCAAGAGGCTTTCCCAGTGAGCTCTAATCAGCAATCTCCCAACCACTGTTGTCTTAACAACCACGCCTCTCCCTAACAAGGCTCATCTTCAGCTCAGAGAAGTGATTCAGACTGATGTAGATACAAAGGTGCCCTAAGGGTTAATCTTAAGGGTTACTTTCCCAGGCCCCCTGATGGGATTTGAGGCTTATTCTTAGTTTATCCTATAACCTGAAGATGCCTTAATGCCCCTTCCCCTTATCTCAAAATACCATGCAACTTGTAGCAAAAGAATTGCTTTTGTTCCCTTTATGCTGTGTTCCCCAACCTGTGCCATTCACTTCCTCATCCTGTGTCATTCATCTTCCTCATCCTGTCCCTAAATCTCCAACCCCCGTTAGAAAATCTAAAATTACAGTATCATCCTACAGGCTGTGTAACTTTCTGTGTGTAAAAGTCTGGTCCTTTTCCTATATCGTTGCCTTCGTTTAGCTCCTTGCTAAGTCTTAGCCCTGCATACTTTTGCATTAATAAAGCTCCCTTTGTCTAAAGAAAAAGTCTCATTGAATTCTTTCAAAACGTGAACCAGCTTTCCCAACTCTGACCCTTGACAAGACCATCCCATTTGATTAACTTTCTCTCACAGAGTACCACAAATGATTTTTTGAGAAGAGCTTTAATAGGAAAACATATTGCTGTGCAAACAGGTCTGTAATGAGTGCCATGTATGATGATATTAGTGTATTTGTAAGGGAATTGAAATGGTCATGGTTCTTGTTCCTCATCAACTGAGCAGAGTGGGACCATTTTGCTACCTCACTATAGAATCTAAAAATGCTTAAGGAAAAAGTGGATTCCTGTAAATGTTATGCTGGAAGTTACAAAATGTACCCTTTCATTAACAACTTTTGACAGTGCTTCCCAACACCTCAGTTGAGGAGTAACTATCCACCTGGCAAAATTCAGAACTCTTATTATTTCCTGGGGCTTCTTATTGCCTGGGAGAGGTGAGATTTAATAGGAAACATTTGGGATGGGGACAACACTGCAGACTCAATTGAAATATAAGCAAAGAGTA
Source organism: Pseudochirops corinnae (assembly GCA_028646515.1). Lineage (NCBI taxonomy): Eukaryota > Metazoa > Chordata > Mammalia > Diprotodontia > Pseudocheiridae > Pseudochirops > Pseudochirops corinnae. Next base: position 29,692,439 of record CM053585.1, on the reverse strand, counting down.
GATTGGTTGAGAAAATTAGAATAAGCCCTCATCCTTATGATAGAAGTTGGAATGAATCTGTTCCAGGTGGGATTGGGTGAGCTCTTCATCATTTTTTTTTTGCATGAGGCAAGCACCCAAGGACCTTCTCCTCATTAGTAAGTGAAATTATAAAAATAAATCAAGACACTCTTAGGAGACAGAGCATGCTCTGAAGGCCAATGATTTCTTGAATGCCCAACTTTAGGGATTACATAATGACCTTATTCATGACCTAACAGTTTAAATAATTCAGGAATTCATTCTGACCCATGGCCATCAAGGTATGCTTGGAAGTGCTCAGGGAGAGACTCTCATAATGCACCTTTCAGATTTAGCGTCCCATTAAGAGAGTCTGGGACCAAAACATGTAGGACCCTGAGCAGAGAGAGAATATATGTGGGACTGGGCAGTTCACCATAATATACATCCAAAGATATCTACGGTTTGGAATTGCTTGGTTCAATGGAAAAGTTAACTACTCCCTCTTGGATGATGTAATGGGAATGGGAATTTGAAGATCTTCCCTGCCCCTTAATAGACCTAGGGGGGAGTTTGAAGACCTCCCCTGCTTTGAAAGTAAACTCTGCCCCCTAATAGGCTGAATGTAGCCACATGGAGCCTGTGGTAGGAAAAGTTTGCTGAAGGAAAGCAGAGCCCACAGGAAGCTGGTCAGAGCCAGCCAGATGATGGGGGAGAGAGAAGTTCAGGCAAGGAGATAGAGAGGTTTATGAGTAAATATTGACCTTGTATTGGTTTGTGGGAAGGCTGAAGGATGCTGTGGCTCTCAGTGTTATTAAGACTTCTGAATATCTTTGGTACTGCTATGATGGAATCAACTTACTGGTTTTGGGATTGGGTTTTCTGGTGTCTAAATGCTTCAGTTCTATCTTCTATCTTGAGAGTTTCGTATATTTTGCAATCAAACATCATGCAGTACTTAGAGTCAAGGTCTCTATCACAATCATGGACGCTCTAAATATTACATTGGTGCTACAGATGGCCCCTTTCCTCTTATTGGAGGAGCTAGTCTTTCTCACCACTTCCTTGCAGGTCATCCCCATTGTTATGACTTTTCCTTAGTCAACACCTTTATGACCCTTGGGAGCAGATAAGGTTCTTTGAATTGGCTTCTGGAAAAAAACAACCAGAGGGAAGTAACCCATAACCAGTGTACTCTGAGAAGCTTTAAAAGAAAGCTTCTCCTTACTAAGCTTGTTTTGCCCTAACACCACACTCCAGGTTGATTGCGCATGTAATGATAATAGCTTCTATTCATAATATAATCCATTATCATAGTAGCTGCACTTCAAGGTTTGCAAAACATTTTGCAAATATTATTTCAATTTATCCTCACAACAACCCTGGGAGGCAGGTGTTATTATCTTCACTTTACAGAAGACAAAATTGAGGCAGACAGGCTAAGTGACTTGCAACAGCCAGGCAACTAGTAAGTGTTTGAGGCAGAATTTGAACTTAGGTCTTTTATGTCCTATAATCTAACCACTGTTACACCTATTACTATTATGGTTTAGATTAATTTGACTTCATCTTTTCCCTGCTTAGGAGGAATTATAATAATGCTCATCAATAAAATCTGACTCATTTTCAGCCCCTACCTGGGGATACTCCAGTCATTTAGAAAAAGTCTCCTTCAAGCTCTGTGTAGCTGGCTGTAACTTCTCTTAAAACTACCCTTGAGCAAATGTGAAACATACAGTCCAATTATACATTGGATTAACTAATTTTAACTTAATATGGGCTTATATAAACTAGGTGAATAGTAACCTAAATTTAAGGAAATACAAACTTGCTATAAATAATATATGTATGATACATACTTATTTACATATGTGTGTATATATACATATACACACATATGTAAACTTAAGAAAAGTGAGATGAGCTTTGGGATACTCACTGACTCTAACAAAGGAGAGGTGAGAGGAGAGACAGGAAAAGCATACAGTCAGCTACAGTCTTTCAGGGATCAGTTCTATGTGGATTCAGCACACGTCTCTCCCCAATCATGGTAGCAGTGGTGGTGGCAGCAATAAGAGCAATGGCAGCCTGAATACCCGGAGGTTCTCCTGTTTCTTTCAATCCTTTACACCTTTGACGAGGCCCATCTTTCCTTGAGCACACTGCCCACCTCTCACCTCCTGAGGTTTCAGATCTCTCCTCACTTTCAGATGAGAAGAAAAAGAAACTGCCTTTTCAAATATGATCACAACCTCACATTTACATGGCAAGTAAAGTAGGGAAGATACCCAGATCTGCTTTGTCTGCTAACAGACATTGTATCCAGTGAATAGGCATATAGAGCATTAAGACCCTGAGAGAGTATAACATGGGTTCTAATGGAAAAATGCCAGACACATGCTATGGAAATAGAAATCAGTGAACTCTAACTACCCCAGATGGAATGGCTATAGAAATTGGAGATGAAAGATCTAGTCAGAGTCCTAGATAAGGTTGATTGGGTTGGAAGCATCTCTTCATGATGAGGCTTATTTTTTGCCAAAAATATATGCATTGGAACAATTCATACAAAGACTCAGAAAATGCACTTTATAGTAACTATGACCAAGGAGAATTAGACTATCTACTATGCCTGCCAATGCTCAAGTTTACATTTCTCATGTCACCTCACTGTCCTGACATGATACACAATGACTGTGGTTGTTTTCAGTTGTGACTGACTCTTGGTGACCCCAATTGGAGGTTTCTTGGCAAAGATACTGGAGTGGTTTGCCATTTCTTTCTCCAACTCATTTTACAGATGAAGAAACTGAGTCAAACAGGTTAAGTGACTTGCCCAGGGTCACATATCTAATAAGTGTCTGAGGTCAGATTTGAATTCAGGAACACTTTTCTTCTTGACTTCAGGCTCAGCACTATATCCATTGTGAGCACACACACATACACACACACACACACATACACACACACACACACATACACTTCACAAATCAAAAGGGACAATTGAAAAATTATAATGAAGGGAAGAGAATACACATTTATATAGAGTCTCCTATGTGCCAAGTATTTTTGTGAATATTTAATTTGATCTTCACAATAACCTCTTAATAAGCCTGATTAAGAACAGCTTAAAAGAAGAGCTATGAGAAGACATTCCCAGTCCACTCTTTTGATGATGTGAGAAGAACAAGAAGCATTTATTTGTGCCTACTATGTGCCCGGCACTGTGCTAAATGCTTTACCCATGTTAACTTATTTGATCTTCAAAACAATCCTGGGAGGCAGGTGCTGTTATCATTTCCATTTTACACCTGAGGAAACTGAGGCAGACAGAGGGTAACTGAATTCCGCAGGGTCACATAGGAAATGTCTAAGGTAGGATCTGAATTCACAACTTCCTGACTCCATCCACAGAGCTATCTAGCTGGGGATATTATACATATTTTTAGACTTTTTCAATTCATTGATCAATTATGTTGATATTTCTCCTCTTTTTCTTCTTGTCTTCAAAATATAATTTTTGTTGTCATTGTTATATGAGACAGTTTTCTGACAGAGAAATGGGAAGGGATACTGGAGCAAATTATGGTGATGTAAAAAACCCAAAAGACATCAGTAAAAACTTACTTAAAACAAAAGGCAAAAACAACATACACAACTACAATATTGTAAAGTGGAAAGAACCACAAAACAACCAACAGCGAATGTTACAAAGCTACAAAGAATAAGCATTGCCCCAAAGAACAGGTGTGAGAAGATATCCTCCTGATTCCTTTACGCAGGTGGAAGATTCACCCATACAGAGCATACAGAGCATATACTCATACCTCTTTCCCTCCTTGTCCTCTTTTTCTTTTCTTTAAAAATATTCTTTGTCATACAGAATAGCTGGTGGGAGGGAGAGAAGAGAAGACTGGGGAAAATGTAAGCAATGTAAAGAGAAAATGCATCAATAAGATTTAATAGAAAATATAAATTTAGAATAATAAGTTATCATCTACAAAGGAAATTTTATCGAATCATTATCCCTTAGTGGGAATGATCTATAGTTCTCTGCCCCGCCTCCTCCTGATTTGGAATCAAGGTCATCTTTGTCTCAGAAACTAAGTTTGCTAGAATGCCTTCTGTGTCTATTTTGGAGAATAATTTTTCTATGGATTACTTTTAAGTGTTTGTTGAATTCATTGTAAATTCATCTGTTCCACATTTGTGCCCCTAATTTGGCTTGCTCAATTTCTTTTTTATGTGATTGGGTGTTTAGCTCTTGATTTTTTGCTTTACTAATTTTGTTGGTTAATATTTTTGTAATCACTTGTCCATCTCCTTCGAATCCTCAGTTTTGCTGGAACATAAATTGTGTGCAGCAGTTTCTTAAGTCAAACTAGCTCGGAGTTTGATTAGTTCTGTATTGTTTAGTGTCTCTATTTTTCTCTTAATTTTTTAAGACTTCTTTAGTACTTTCAGGGTCGATAAGTTATTTTCTATTCTTCATTAAATTACATCTCAGTTCACTGATCTCGTCTTTATATTTTTATCATTTTCGAAGATAATTTTTGTGTCTCAGAGGCTTAGCATAGTTCCTAACAGAGTAATCACTTAATTAATGCTTGTTAATTGAATATGATAACAGAAAAAACATACCTACGGTTTATAGGATTTAGCTAAAGCAGTCATGAGAGGAAAATTAAGTGTCATGGAGGCCAGGTACAAGATAAGCCTAAAGTTCATGGATCAGAGCCCAGGGTAGTTCTAGAGGTTAAGGGAAAGGTTCCAGTGGGGAAGGACTGGGAATAATGGCCAGTGGAGGAAGCAAGGTGTGGAGTTTCCTAGCTGTGAGCATTATTATAGACAAAATATTAAGTTATCTCTTTTATTACTGACTTGATTTGTTATCAATTATTGAGAAAGATTTCTCTAGTTTATATAACAAATAATACTTGATGTTCATCAACGTTCCTTGAGCTGAGAAAGCTACAATTTTGTTAATGAATAAGGCACCATTCAATCATAGCTCTGGATTGCTCAGGACTCTGGCTGATAAAATTAAGTATTAAATCTTTACCACGTCATGACCACTAAATGAGGGGGGGTCCTCCAAGGCTCTGTCCTAGGTCCTCTTCTCTTCTCCCTTTATGATACTTCACTTAACGAATTCAACTCCCCTGACTTCAATGATCTCTATGGAGATGATCCTCAGATCTGCTTGCCTAGCCCTCTCCACTTGCCCATTCTAAGGCTAATAGGTTTTTACCTCTGAATTTGCCACTCCACTTATGATGAATATTACTTCGGGGATATGGTGGGGAAGCGAATGCTGAGTCAGTTGGCAGGCTGACGACCTATGATAGTTGTGGTCGACTCCCATAATATTTGCTACACACGATGGTTATTGTTCTCCTTCCATTTCACCTTGCCGACATCAAGAAATGTTGCTTTCATTCTAATGTCGTTCTTAATGCTATCTGTTCTGGGATGGAATTATAAGTAATTCCTAGAAATGCTAGTTCTTGATAGACATTGAATTTAATGGGAAGTAATGTAGAATCTGTCTAGGCTGCTAGATCCTGCTCTATTTTCTCTCCTTGCCTTTTCCTTTTTATGTCATGTAATCCTCCTTTTGAGGCTCTAAGCCGATGTCCAAGGCTTGCTCAGACATGCCCCTCCTGAGGTTCCAAACATTCCCT
>CM053585.1:29663440-29686255 GCA_028646515.1 Pseudochirops corinnae | reverse complement strand
TTCATTAGGCTAATGAGGTGTACAAAGGTGGAGTTAGGGAGGGACCAGGGAGTGGTTAATACTTAAAGTGACATGCACCCTTGACATCAACTGCGCATGTGTTTTACCCATAATTCACTGTGACAAACAGCAGGGCGCCAGGGCTTGGAGGTGTGGTTTTAGGCCTGAAACATCATAATGTCAACCAGTGTCAGATTTGAGGTCAAATTAAATGAGATGTACTCATCCAGATTTGCAAATGGATGAGTTTTGTTTGCTAGGACAAAAGGAGGTAGTATCTTGAATGAAGAGTTAATGGTTTGAGAGGAAATGCCTCTAGGCTGAGACAGGGAAAGACACAGTACAGCTGGGGGAAGGGGAGAAACAGTTAATGCTTTACAGCTGGGGAGAGGGAAGGAAACAGAGTTAAACTGATTTCACAAACTGATCATACATACACAAGACTGAAGTTACAACAATGTTATAAAATTATAAAAATCACCCCAGAATATATTACAAAGGCCATTCAGCACCGCTTCAGTATCATACATCAAAAAGAGAAACATAAGAAAGTTGCGTCAATATTAAAGGAAAAAATAGCTATTTGCAGGTACCTGCAAAAAGTTGAGAACAGGGATGTTCTGATGCAGGAGTACAGTGTTGGCTCATCCATAACACGACTTAGAGGCCTGGAAAGACACATGCTCAAATAATTTGCTAATTCTCAGTAAAACAAAGTGACTGAATGGCCCTGGCCTACACTGAAGCCAGAGCAGCCAGACTGGTGCTGGATCTGAATGGCTCTGATCAAAGCAACTGGACAGCACCACTGTTTCTGGCTCAGTGTTTATTGTGAAGGTAAGAGAATTGAATAAGCAAATGCAGCTGGTAGCAACTTGTGAATGTGTTCAAGGTCACCCTGGTCTCAGCTAGCTCGATAAATCAGGTGAAATAAAAAAAAAAAACCAAAAAACAAGAAGTCTGACTGAGAAGCAGCAGGAAGACTTTGGGGTTTTTAAACATTTAATCGCTAAGTTCAACCTTCTGAACTAACATACGATGCCGATGAAGCAGACCTGCCCTGGACGTGTTGGCCAAATGGTATCCTTCCGGAAGCCAGTGAATCTGGGAAGACTTTGGTATTGTTTTCAATGAAGATACACCGAGGGCAACGTTGGGCGCACATCTTACAGGCTTGCAATAAGCTCCACCATCTATTACTGGAACATGAAGTCCTGAACCTTTCAATGAGAAAGAATGCTTACTTATGGTGTATAAGGTATAGGAGTACATGAGAAGGCTCCTTTTCATATATTTATTGTATAATAATAGCAGTCCTAGCTAATGTTTATATGGTGCTCTCAGGCTTGCAAAGTTATTTGCTTTTGTTATCTTGTTTTATCCTCACAACAATCCTGGGAGGAAGATGCTGTTATTATCATCTTCATTTTACAGATGGGGAAACTGAGGCAAGCAGAGGGTAAGTGACTTGCCCAAGATGACAAAGCAAGCAATCTGCTGTGCTACTAAGTTGCCTCATTACCCTCACTTTAAAAAAGTGATGTCAATGGTTTTGTACCAAAAATAAAACATTAAAAAATTCTTTTTTATTTGATCATTTTAAATGTGTACTTTGTATATGATTTATAATATGCATAATACATTTGGTTTTGTTCAACAGTCATTTTCCAGTCATGTCCAACTCTGTGACCCTATTTGGGGTTTTCTTGACAAAATATTCTGGAGTGATTTGCCATTTTCTTCTTCAGCTCATTTTACAGATGAGGAAACTGAGGCAAGCAGAGTTAAGTGACTTGCCCAGGGTCACACAGCTAGGAAGTGTCTAAGGCCAGATTTGAACTCAGGAAGATGAATCTCCTGACTCCACGCCCAATACTTTGTGCTCCATGACGCCACCTAGCTTCCTGTAATATATTGTACAAGTATATACTTTAGAAGTGGACTCGTGTATTAGGATGTATGCTCAAATCCTTTTTTTTTTAAATTGATGGAGGTGCACCATCAAAAAGGTTTAGAGACCACTGCTTTAAGGGACAGAGGAGAAACCAGAAATGGCTATACTGTGAGGAGGCTGCTATTGTAATGACAATTATAGCTGCCATTTATATGGTGCTAGGTGGGATTCTCTGTAGGAAAGCTAACTCAGATTCTTATGAAGGAGACAAAAACTTCCACCATGCAAAGACCCTAACAAGGAGGGGAAAGCCTTACATATTAACAATGCCACATACAAACGTGTTCCTGCATGCATACATTTTACAGCAAGCAATATGAATTCTTTTACAATTCACAGAGTGGGGAGTAATAGCATTTGCAAAGTAGACGTATTCTTACATACATCATAAGAAAGGCTTATGGACACCACAAAGCAGCTGCCAGGAAATGAACTGGAGCTTTCACTGCCCCACACACCTGACAACAGCAGCCAATGGCAAAGATTTGCAAAGGAGAATTTGGCCAGGATGTTCTAGGAATGATGAGGTGGAGGCAGGCTCTGGAGTCAGAGGGCCAGCCTAGGATTAAATCTTGCCTCTGACTTTTACTACCAATGAGAATTTGGCCACAGTCCATTATGTCCCTGGGCTTCAGTCTCCTCCAATGTAAAATAAGGGGGCTGGACTTGAAGGCTTCTTAGGTCCCATCTACTTCTATAGCCCTAAGAGACATGAGGAAGCAAAGATGAGACCTCCATAGCGGAAGGCAGCAAGACAGCCCCAGGTGGCTTAAGAGATATTTTCAAAGTAGAAGGAACACAAGACAAAGGTTCAAAATAAAAAGCCGTTTGTCTCTAGTGGTTTGTAGTTCCCAAGGGGTGTAGTGGCAGTAGAGCAAGGCAGAAGGGAGGGTGGGCATGCATTGTGGTGGGGCTAATCCACTACCAACGTTCTAATGCAGGTCCCCAATACCACCAATTTGGATTATGGCAATAGGCTATTAAGTTCTCCTTTCTCTAGTGCCTTCTCCAAAGCATCACAAAGAGAGGTCTACTGGTGGCCTGGGCATAGAAGACCCAAGTTCAAATTCATCCCCGCTTATTGTGTGACTTTCAGCAAGTTACTGAACTTTTCAGCCTCAGTTTCCTTATTTTTAAAATGGAGATAATAGCACTTACCTTACAGGTTGTTGCATCAAATGAAACTATGCATACACATACACATACATACACAAATGAGGCTATACATATATGTGTGATTGTATATACATACAGACTTTTACATATATAACTTCCCAAGCCTTAAGGAGCTACATAAATATTAGCCATCAATATATTCATCTTGCTTATGCTTAAATCTGATCATATCCCTTCTTCTGCTCAAACTTTAGTGACATTTAATTGCCTATCAAAAAAGTTCAAACTTTCTAGCCTTGGCAATCAGGGCCCTCCCTAACTGAGTACTGCCCACCTTTTCATCTCATTCTACTGACAGGGTCATTGAATTGTTAAAGAAATTTTATGAAGTGCTTATTAAATGAAAAACACTGTGCTATGTGATAGGCATTTGAAGACAAAAGTAAAGTGGCATCTTCATGGAAAGAGCTGGAAGGAACTTTGTGCTAAATGTGAGATTTCCTTGATCTGGGAAAACACTCAGTGAGGAAACTCCTTCCACCAATGAAGATTGGTGACCAATCTATAATTTTAAATGTTAGAGAGTTGCCTGAGGGATTAAAGGATTTACCTGTGGCCAAACAGCCAGTATGTGTCAGGAGTAAGAGATGAAATCAGGGAATCTTAACTCAAGGCCAACTCCCTATTGATTACACCATGTTGTCTCAGAAATGACCCTAGATGGCTTCAAATTTCCATTTTACAGATGAGGAGTCCAACACCTAGACAGGTTAAATGACTTGCCCCAAGTCACATGGGTAGTAAGTGTGGGATTGGAGCCCAGTACCTGACTCCAAGTTTAATGCTGTCTCCTACACTCTAATTGCTTTTCATACATGTGCTATCTTCCAGACAAACTAGATTATTCATCAAGTTCCCCTAAAGCCCCATTCTGTCCTGTCTCTAGGATTTTGCCCATGATATTCCCTAGGTCAGTAATGTCCTTCTCACTGCCATCTATGTCAATAAAATCCTACTGTTTCTTTACATCACTGCACAGATAGCCTGTCCTCCATGAACAGACTTCCCCAATCCTCACTGCCCTCATCCCCTACTGGATATTATCTTTCCCGGCTTGGAATTCACATGCTTCTCATTGTACGTCTCATACAATTATCATATACATATATATGTATATTTAGTTATGTGTCATATTTTTTCCTCCCTCTTTCCCCCATGTGAGCTATAAGTCAAGAACCATCTTGGATTTAATCTTCTCAAGTAATTAATACAATGTAATTTAATTGTACCTAATGGCATTTAATAGGTATAAATAAGAGGGATAGAAAGGATAGGGTTATTTTCCACTCTCAAAGCAACAGTGATGTAGTCAGTGAAAAAAAATCTAACACCTTGACTTCTGGTATTTAATAAATGACGAATTTATGACATCTTTCCATTATAACCTTACAGTTCACCTCTAACATGGAGTCTCTGATGAAGGATGAACTATATTCTTTACATTTATGGAGATTCTGCCCAGAAACAATTATTTGATCTGCAAAGCAGTCTTCTGAAGGCTTTCTCAAATACATTTTATTCAAAGGGTTTCTCTCCAGTACAAACTGTCTTAATGTGATATCAACAAGGTATGCAGGTCATTTGAGAGCTATCCCACATTCATTACACTGGAAAGGTTTCTCTCCAGTATGAATTCTGTTATGTGCATTAAGGTTTCCCTTCCGGCTGAAAGATTTCCCACATTCATTACATTTATAGGGTTTCACTCCAGTATGAGTTTTCTCATGTGTATTGAGGTTTCCCTTCCATCTAAAGGCTTTCCCACACTCTTTACACTTATATGGTTTCTCTCCAGTATGAATTCTTTGATGTATGTTAAGGCTTCCCTTCTGGTTGAAGGCTTTCCCACATTCATTGCATTCAAATGGTTTCTCTCCAGTATGAATTATTTTGTGTGTTTTAAGATGTTCTTTCCGGTTGAAGGAGTTTCCACATTCATTACACTTATAAGGTTTTTCTCCATTATGAATTCTTTGATGTTGCATAAGGGATGAGGTCTTCCTTAAACCTTTCCCACACTGATTACATTCAAGGTGTTTCTCACCAGTATGAATTTTCTTATGTTCCTTAAGGTATCTACGCCATTTGAAAGATACTCCACATTCATTGCACTGAAAAGGTTTTTCTCCAGTATGAATTCTGGTATGAGCAATAAGACTCCCCTTCCTGCTAAAGACTTTTCCACATTCGTCACATATGTAGGGTTTCTCTCCAGTATGAATTTTCTTATGTGTGTTCAGGTTTCCCATCCAGTTAAAGGCTTGCCCACATTCTTTACATTTATAGGGTTTCTCTCCAGTGTGAATTCTCTGGTGTGCATTAAGGCTTCCCTTCTGGCTGAATGCTTTCCCACACTCATTGCATTCAAATGGTTTCTCTCCAGTATGAATTCTTTGATGTTGTATAAGGGATGAGCTTTTCCTGAATCCTTTCCCACATTCATTACATTCAAAATATTTCTCTCCAGTATGATTTGTTTGATGTTGAATTAGGTACTGATTATTTTTGAAGGCTTTTCCATATTCATTACATTCAAATGGTTTATCTCCAGTATGAATAACCTTGTGTATTTTAAGGTTTCCCTTTCGACTGAAGGCTTTCCCACATTCTTTACATTTATAGGGCTTCTCTGCAGAATGAATTCTTTGGTTTGCAGTAAGGCATGAATTAATGTTGGAAGCTTTGCCACATTCATTACATTTGCAAGCTTTTCCTTGAGTATGTATTCTATGGTAATAAATAAGGTTTGAGTGGTAGCTGAAGGGCTTTTTGCATTTATTATACTTAGACATTTTCTTGCCCAAGGAGATTCTATTATGTTTAATTAGGTCTGAAAACTGTTTAAAGTTCTTTCCAAGTGTATCATATTTATAGGGACATTTTCCTATAGAAACTCTCTGTTGTGTATCAAAAACTGACCCTAAGCCAAGCTTTCTCCACAAAGTACGACCTTCATGAACACTTGGTTCATTAGAAGTTTTTTTGTGAGTGACTGTTACTTGCCTGGACTGTCTCTTTTGGTTGCCTTTCTGCCTCTCTAACCTGATATCATAATGCCAAGTTTCTGCCAATTTAGAATCATGGGGACCACTCTTTGTAAGTCTCTCTCTGGATGATTCTCCCATAGAAATACACTGCTTTAAAGCTGACTCAGTAGTTTCATACCTCATCTTCTGACCAAGGGAACCTAAAAGAAACAAAAATATGTCAATACTCATTGCCTTATGCTGGGGAAAAAAAGGAAGTGGTTTGTTCCAAGTTCTAGATTTTGTCTCCTCATTCAAGGAGAATCAATGACTGATCTAGAAGATTCAGAACATTGTTAAGCAGGAAATGAAGACCTTAGCAAGTGAAGTTAGGGTACCTAGTGACCTAATAACCTCAATTTTCAAAGAGTTCTGGAAACTAGACAGTTAAACTCAAAGCCAATTTCTGACAAAATTTAGGAACATTTCATCAAACAGATGTCTTGTATGCCCTCAGAAAACAAAATATGGATCTGTAATACTCAGGACAATTTTTTAAAAAAATACGTTCTATTGATACCTTTTCTTTTTAACGACACAGACATTTTTGGAAATGCACCCTCCCTCAATCCCCTTCCCAATCACCACACACAAACTGAATCCTCCTTCATAACAAAGAAAAACAGTGAAGCAAAACCAACTGACACAGTGACCTGAAAGAGTATACGACATTCTGTCCCTGCCTCTTTACTGAGAGCAGAGAGGTAGGACTCCTCATCTGTTCTCTGGAACCAAGGCTGATCATTACAGTGACTGAGAGTCTGGCTTCATTTCAGTGCTCCTTTCATTTGCATTACTTTATTTCTTTGTTTATACTATTATTTGCAGACACTATGTATGTTTTTTTTTCCTGGTTCTGCTTACCTCATAGTATATTCATTTATATGTGTCTTACCATGTTTCTTTGAACTTCTCCTCTTTGTCATTTCTTACAGAATAGAGATAATATTCCTCTACATTCACAAAACCCACTTCTACGGAAGTGCAGTCACTTTTAGTTTTTTGATAAAGCATCACAAAACGTCATGCTATGGATATTTTAGCATACATAGGGTCTTTCTTTCTTTGACCTCCATGGGATCTCAGGATCAATTTTATAGGAAGAGATGATGCAAAACCAAGTTCATTTCTTCTTAGCTGGTGAATAAGAGATGCAGAAATCAAGTGACTAGGTCAAAGGGTATGAAAGGGAAGTTTTCAAATGAAATCCACATTATCAATAAATATAAAAAACGCTCCAAATCACTAGTGATCAGAGAAATGAAAATTAAAGCAAGAGAAAAATGATAAACGTGGGAGGGGCTGAGGGAAAAGAGGCATACTAATATATGGCTAGTGGAGGTACGAACTGGTCAAGCCCTTCTGGCAAGCAATTTGGAATGATGCCCTAAAAGTCATTAAATTGTGTATTTCCTCTGAACCGGTAATACTACTCCTAGACCTATATCTCAAAGAGAACAAAGAAAGAAGAAGAGGACCTATGTGTACCACAATACTTCCAGTAGCTCTTTTTGTAGGGGCAAGCAAGTAGTAATCAAAGGGTGCCCATCAATTGGGGAGCAGTTGGACAAATCACTGCACATGTAATAGAGTACCACTGTGCTTCACGAAATGCTGAAGGGGATGGTTTCAGGGAAACCAGGGAAGTTTGTATGAACTGATGCAGAGTTAAGAGTAGAGTAGACAGAACCAGGAGAACAATTTATACTACAACAATAATGTAAAGTGAACAATTTTGAAAGATGTTAGGAACTTTGGTCAACACAATTATCAACCACGATTCCAGAGGAGGAATGAGGAAAAATAACACTTGCTTCCTGATGGAGGAGACCTGATGCAGAATGAGACACATGTTTCTTTTAGACATGGCCAATATGGGATCTGTTTTTCTTGACTATGACTATTTGTTTGAAGGTTTTTTTGTTTGTTTGTTTTCAATGGGGGAGTGGGGAATGAAGGTGGAAGGAGTAGAAAACAGATTGCGGCTAATTAAAAAAATTTAAAATAATAGAAAAAAAAACAAACCAAGAACCTGCTTTTTATTGATCCATTTAACAAAGTCTCTCAACATCTCTTTGTGGACCCTGACGAATAAATATGGGTTGGCAGACAGTATAGCCCAGTGGATTTCAGCCAGTTGAACAATCTTATTTATTACCTAACTTTCTTAAATGAATTAATCAAGAATCCTAATGGATTTTGATGATTTGGACTAAGTTCTCTTAATTTTATTCTTTAGACATCTGTAACTAGACCTGTTCTCTCGGGTATTTTTATCAACACTTTTAATGAAATCACAACACTTGTCAATTCTGCTACTGATATAAAGGTATGTGGGATGCTTACTCTATAACAGTAATTGTTGTTATTGAAAGGCAGCCCAGAAAGTTGACCTCAGATTTAGAGAGATCTGGGTTCCAGTCCTACCTCTGACATATGCTGGGTGTGTGATTCTAGGCACGTTAATTAATCTCTCAGTGTTCCAGGCAAATCTCTGAGACCTTAAGCACGGAGAAGTTTGGAAGAAGCTCTTAGACCTCAGGTCAAGGCACTGTATCAGTGGTAGTTTTGATTATCATCATTACGCAGTGCTTAGATTACAGAGAAACGGGCAAACGGGCACTGGGCTCTTGTAGGAAGCTGCTAATTGCTATTCAAAATTAGCCAAAGCGGCTCACTTCACTTCTTGAGAAAAAAAAAATGTGAACACTGATGTAGAAGACTCATGCAGAAAAAGCCTTCGGGAAGGTGGGACAACAGGCAATCTGTCCCCAGAGTCCACTGAACTGGGGGAGAAGAGCCTAGGAATGACAGAATAAGGACTCAAGCCAATGTGGAAAGCACCTCGAACTATGCAGTGATTTACCCGGAGTGTTTGCTGAGGGCCTTCTGGCCAAAGTGAAGTGCTGCTCACCCTCCTAGAAGATAGGGAAAAGAGGCAAAGGGAGCCCTCCAAGTGAATGGACAGGGTGAAGGAGGTGTTCCTTTAAAAGATGGAAGAAAAGACTTTGAGATTTTTTCTTTCTCAAAAGGAAAAGGATATAAAGACCCAAACCAGAATCCTTGCCTGTGACAGGAGGCTAGAAGATAGCAGACTACAGAAGAGAAAGGCAACGGAAAGGAGTACTGAACCAAGAGAGAGTCTTGAGAACACTGGCAAACAATGAGAAGTTCTAAGCAAGACATCAGAGCCCTTGGGGTGAAGGTGATGTCTCCACCAGAGCAGCCAGTAAATGGTAAGAGACTCAAGAGAAAAAGGCAGACGGGAGATGAAGAGCTAGTTAAGAACACGGGCTGGGGCTGTTCCTGCTTCTTCTCTATAACGTGTTTGGCACCAGCCCTGGCACACAGTAAGCACTGACTTCTGTATCCCAGACTAAAAACAGAGCTACCACAGGCTCCTTGCCAGGGAAGGTGTGTACTTAAAACAAGGCCTGGCTAGGAAGTGTTTGCCCAGGGTCTCCAGGCTCTAACTAAGGAGGACGAGGCGTGGCGGAGCTAACACTGCCCCGTTCGGAGCTAGAACCTAGATGCCTTTTAGGAGAGTGGCTCCCACAGGGAAAGAAGAAAGCAGCAGTGTTCCCAAATAATTCACAGTAGACAAAAATCTGAGACAGAGCCAGCAATGAAGCCCACGGCCTCCGATGCTTATGCAGAAGTCATAGGCGAGGTGACCTGGAGATAAAGTTGGTGTCACAGCTATCACTGAGAGCTGGAGGGGCGGAGCCACACCTGGAGAATGGCTTCTGATAGGAGCAAAGGAACCGAGCAGAGGGGAGGGCCGGGCAGAGGGGAGGGCGGGGCAGAGGGCGGGACAGAAGGGAGGGAGGAGCAGAGGGGAGGGCGGGGCAAAGGGGGGGTCAGAGAAGAGGAGGGCGGGGCAGAGAGTGGGTCAGGGGAGGGCGGAGCAGAGGAGGGTGGGGCAGAGGGGAGAGAGGAGGGCGGAGGTTCTTTCCCTGAAAGGGATGATGGACCAGAGAGCAGCCTTGGTCCCTTCCAACTGTAAAATACTGTGACTCTTTAGTCAAAATTCTACAAGGCTCCTGAGAGGAAAAACCCGATGAAGATTCGGTCGTTTAGAAGATAAGCCGTAAGACAACAGTGTTGTAAAAGCACCTGGGGAGAAGCAGCCCTGGATCCGGCCCGAGGCGCTCTGACCAGCCTGATGACCCAGGGCAAAGCCAAGTCTCCCTGAGTCACACATGTGTCATCTAAAAACAGTGAGGATCGTGAGGCTCCTAGGCTGCGCAGTGAATAGAGCCCGGCCCTGGAGCCAGGAGGACCTGAATGCAAATCCTACCTCAGACACAACACAAAAACCTAGCCATGTGACCTTGGGCAAGTCACTTCACCTCAACTGCCCTGCCTTCCCCCCCAAAAAAAGAGTTTAAGAATGGGGATAGCCCCTTCACTGCGCACCCTCCTCCATGAAAGGTACAGAAGGCAGTGTGGAGCAGGCAAGCTAGCGTCATTATCGCAGAGGTCAGCGGCAGTATCACGACGATAACGGTAATAAAGTAATTTCAAAATGAAGCGCTGGGGAAACAAAACGGATTGGAGCATTCTGAGGAAGAACAAGGGCCGGAGGAAATGGGGAGAACTCAGACGCCAGCCTGTGGGATCTGGCAGTGAAGACAGCTGCCGTTTCCGCCGTGCCTACTGTGTGCTGTACAAACGTTATCTCCTCTGACCATCCCCAGAACCCTGGGAGGAAGAGGTGCCATTCTGGTTCCCATTTTACAGCTGAGGACTCCGAGGCAGCCAGAGGTTAAAGGACTTGCCCAGGGTCACACAGCCAGGAAGCGTCAGGGGCTGGATTTGAAGTCAGGTCTTTCTGATTCCAGGGCCACCTGGCTGAGACAAACTGGAATACAGATAAAATAAGCAAAAGGGTCGCTCGATTAACAAAAACCGAGTAGGCACCTACTACGTGCTGGGCCCTGGCATTCTTCCTCTGAAGGAGCTTCTGCTCTATGGGCCGAGCGGCAGCCAGCCTTCCTCTGGCAGGAAAGCACCAGGAAGGAGCCTCGGAGGAAGGAGCTCATACGGGCAGAGGACAAGGAGACAACGGCGGTGAGAGGGAAGGGAAGGATGGGACCAGCGTGCAGACCAGACAGAGGGGGGCCCGTTTCTTTGAGAGGGATGGAAAGATGGGGGCATCTGTGCCTGAAAAGTGATCTGCCACAGGAAAAGACAGGGAGGCAGCTGGAGGAAGGGGCACACGCCGAATCCCCAGGTCCCAGGCCTTGAAGGAGAGCCTCGCCCACCATTTTACAGGCAGTGAGCACACTATCTCTGACTCACCTAGGTAAGTGCTCAGTGAAACTTTTCCATCTGCAATCCAAGGTGTTTCTCTTCTCTCCAACTGGGAAATGGTACTGGGTTTGGAAATGAGAAGACCTGCTCAATGAAAAAGAAATGGGAATATGCTAAGGATTTCATCTTAGACTTTTTTTCCTTTAAGCAAAAGAACCTGTGTCACATGGCCCCAGGGCATGGTATTAAAGAGCTTGAAAGGTTGTACCCTATAATGTTTCTCAGAAGTATGGGGGTCAGAGCTGGCTTCATCTTGGGCTCAGAAAATTCATTTATTCTACCACATTCCCTGCTAAAGAGATGGGAACCTCTCTTCTTGTGCTTTCAGGGGCCTACCCTGGGACTCTAGGGGAGAATGTCTGACCCAGACACAAGGCAGGCAGGAAGTCGTAGCTTCAGGGGCAACACTATGAGGCTGTACCGAGCTTCACAGGGAAGAGGGTATGGAAAGTCTCTTTGGCACCATAGGATTTAGGAATTTCTTTGTGTTACATGTATCTGTGACAATACTTCTATACAATCAGTCAGAACTCAGCAGGGCAATTCAGACATCACACAGCCTTTAGGAACCAAAAACACAGGCACGTGTGACAGCCACACAGCTCATGAGAAAGAAGCCGCCTGTACCCAGGGAGACGAAGTTCTCGTAGTTCTCCAGCATCACGTCTCGGTACATGTCCTTCTGAGCAGGCTCCAGCAGCCCCCACTCCTCCGGGGAGAAGTCCACGGCCACATCTTGGAACGTCAGTGAAACCTGTCAATGTCACAAGGTCAAGTGTCAACGATCACAGCATGCTGCCCATCTGGGGACATCCTCCTCTTGCAGGGGGGGGGGGGGAAGAAGCATGAGGCTGGCAGAATGTGGAAGGGCAGGGAGGAGCTCTCAAGGCAACAAAGTATCTGAGTACTGCACATCCAGCACTTCCTGAGGACCCAAGCACTCTGAGCATCACTTTAAACTGTATATGACACTGTGTAAATACTTCTACCCCAGTAAATTCAGAAGTAAGGACAAACATGATGGATAGTTGATAGAATGTATAGGGAATCTATATAAGTTTATAAAGACAATAATTTCTCTCCCATAGACAAAGGAGGTGCCTGGCCTACATAAGACAAGAGTAAATCAGGTTTGAAAATTATCCACTCTTGGCCCCTCTGTCTGGTTTGCTTCACCACTGGGAATCCCTCCTCCTGTAAGCATGACCTTGGGTAAGACCTTCTGGGCTCTCCTGGGATCTGGCCCCAAGCCTCTCCCTTGTCCTCTTGTCCCAGAAACTCAGATTTGTCAAATACATCATAGGACCACAGCTTAGAACTAGAAAGACCAGAGAGACGCATAAATCCAGGTCCTTCATTTTACAGATAAGGCAGCTGAGGCACAGAGAAGTTCGGTGACTTGCCCAGGGTCACGTGACAGGGTCCAAGGCAGGATTTGAACCCAAGTCCTACACTCTCCCTGTTGCCCCACGTGGCCTCAAAGTGGTCATCCTCATCCTCAGCCCACTTTGGGCCTCACAAAGAATTTGAATTCTTAAGCTTTAGCGTGACTGTGTCCTGGTGGGGCCTCTAGTTACAAACAGAGAAGTGAGTGAAGGCTTGAAAACACCTTGGTTTGCCCCTCTTCGCTGATCCACAGAAGACCTGTGACTCTACAGAGTCACTGACCTCCCTCCCGTTGCACTCCTTCTCTGGGTCAGTCATCTCCTTCCTCTCCGATGGCTCAGGAAGTCTCTTGTAGGACACCAGTGAACTCCCAGCCCAAACATCCTGCTCGCTAGAGGCTCCTCCCAGAAGGACCCTGGGTCAGGGCCTGTCTCCAGGACTCCTCATGCATACAAGACCCTGCCTGGGGCAGGAACTGTCCGTGCCCTCAGAGGCACTAGCTGGGCTTTTCCTCTCCAACATCCACACTCCCTCTAGGCCATATCTGCAGCTACTAGAGTTCCCCGGCATCAACGTTCCTGAGGCACCTCCTGGTCAATGTAAAGACTTCCTCAGAACTGTAAATGCAGTGAAGTCTTTGAGGCTACAGGAAGGCCCAAAGTGGGGAGCAGAGAGGCCTGAGTAGACAGGTCTGTGTGTAAAGGTCTAGCAGGCTTTTACCTGCTTTGTGATCCTCAGCAGGGACAATTCCTCTTTGTCCTTGGCATTAATGTTCCCTGACCTTAGCACAGAAAGACCAACAACACTGGACTTGGAGGCAGAGTACCTAGGCCTGAATCTGACCTCTATTATTATCAGCTGTGTGATCCTGGGTATGTCACTTGGCCTTGGTGGGACTCTGTTATCTCTAAAAATTCAACACATTAGAGTAGACAACTCTAAGGTACCTTCTAAAGCTCATTCTATGGTCCCCCTCCATAAGAAGAGACAGGGTACTCTGTGGGAGAACAGAGTGAGTGAAGAAAGAAGACGAAGGAAAAGAGAAAGAGTTGTACCCACACTTTGAGAAATGAGAAGGAATCTCAGGAAAGATAGAAAATCTTAACTCACCTGGGCTCTGGCCATCAGGAACCTGGAAGCCATTCCTTCTTGCTCTGTAATTCTAATTCCTTGGGGAAGGGCAGAGTCTTGAGAAGACAGCACTGAGGGAGGAGGAAGAGGTTACCAGGGGGCCCAACCCTGCCTCACAACTGCCCACCTGCCATGAACATCAAGGAAGCAGGAGTCTTGGAGAGCCTGCATGGTGCCATTTTGGAGAGGGTGACCCGACTGGGAGATTAAGAGAGTGCCAGGGACGCAGTTTAATTCATGCTGTTCTTGTGGACAGGATGGAGATCTGGGCTGGATAATAATAGGTGACTTAAAAAATGGTTCAGTGGCCACACACAAAGAACAACTATAAAGCGTTCCGAGCATCAATTACAGGATTTTCAACCATCTACAGTCACATAGGGGAGAAGGATGTCTTGTATATACATGCACACATATGCACAACAAATGTTGACACAAGATATGTATATGTATGTTTTGGGTATTTCCTTGCTTCTTAAAAAAAAAAAGGTCAAGTGGATTCTTGCCATATTCTTTTCTTGGTCTATTAATTGGAATTTCTAAGCAGCCATCCAAACAGGGAGGGTTACATGGCAAGCTCATCAGTCACAGTTTATTCCTGAAGCTTTTTTTTAATGCAGGTTTTCTACTAACAGATTTAAAGTATTGTATAAATGGAAGCAATTATTAAGGGAAGAGTGCTACCCAGAATGAGGGAGGTGAGAACCCTCGGTTCAGATCAAGCCCCATCTGTAGTATTGAGTTCAACAGAGCACCATATTTTAGGAAGGACACTGTTAAGCAGAGACACTGATGAGGATGTTGATGACAGAACATGGATACAGTGTCCACAGGGGAGAGGGTGGGATTCCTGTAGCTTTGACAAAACTGACTCCAAGGTCCCTTCAAACTCTTGAGATTCTCAGATAATGAAGAGCCTCAAAATTGTGCCATGTGAGAACGGGCTCAGGGACAGAGGGATGTTTAAGAGAAGGTTTGGGCGACAAGGTGTGCCTGACTGTGCCTGTCTTCAGGTGTGGGTGGGTCTGATGCTGCTCACCTGCAAGGGCAGACCCAGGACAGTGGGTGAACCTTGCAGCTGGGAGCAGAGAATCACAGATGGCCCTCAGGGACCTTCGACTCCAACTCCCTGTTTACTAATAAAGAAACAGGCTCAGGGAGGGAAATGAACTGCTCCAAGTCACATGGGGAGGGAGTATCAGAAGCGGGATGAGAGGGTTCCTCCCCACATAGAGACTGGACAAGATGACCTCACTGAGATTCACATCAAAGCCACGTCACCTTGCTCCTGACAGCTCTCGATGAAGCCCTGCTGGCTTCTAAATGTTCACTAACTGTTCTTTAATGAGTTAGGATGTTTAACAGGGTTCAAAGTGAAGCGTCCTGGCCTGCATTTTGCAGACTCTCTTTTCTTCCCACTTTGGAAAATTGGGGCCAATTCTCCAACCCTGTGGTACCTCCTTCTCCTGTTTATAGGCTGTATGTGTCTGGAGGAGGGGAGGAAGGAGACAAACATCGGGCTGGCTTTATGAGGTAAGGCCTTCTTTCTCCCTACCACTTCCTCATACACCCTCTCCCCTACACTGGGCACCTGAACTTCTCACCTCTCCCCTGGAGCATTAGGCCCAAGTCCTCCATAGTAAGAGCCTCCTTGAGGATTTTTCCCAAGGTGGGTCTCCTCAGCCAGAGCGGCTGAACTCCTGCAGCATCAGCAGCTCCTTCTCACCCAGGTCTGCACAAAAGCTCCAGTGAAAGGTCTCAGGGCAGATATGTTTCCTCCCAGCAGCATCCTCAAGCTTGGCCTTCAACACCTTTACCTTCCTACGAAGCGGAGGCTCAGGGGCTCCAGTCTGGGCATCCGTAGACTCCATCAAGGGCTGCTGGGACCAGAGACAAGGAAGAGTCACCTGGAGGAAAGCAGCCCCACTCATCCCGACTCCAGCCAGGCCTTGCACCTACACACCGCCAGACCCCATCAGCTCAGATATAGGTATGGGGCTCATTTCACCGATTAGACAAATATTTAATGGATGCAATTACCAATCTTGGGCATGGAAGAGAGGTGACAGAAACGCTTTCTTGCTCTCAGTGAAGATGTGGGGCGGGGGGAAGGGGGGGGGAAGAAAGTCCTCATAAGCAGGGAATGGGGGCACTGCTGAACAGGTTAATTAGGTTTAACCAACTAAGTGAAGCTAAATGAGCAGCTATAACGACTGAGAGTGGTGGGGACAAAGAACAGGAGGAGGGCTAAGAGAGCTGGCAGGCTGGGAGGAGGTGATGGCCTAGAAGGCTCCCCTCAGGAGAGGAGGGTGGTGGTGAGACCTTCCCAGGGTGGGTGGATGGAGTCAGGGTGGAGTCAGGGTACAGATCCCAGAAGCTGAGGAAGCCCATGACGCTGGAGGACACAGCAAGGGCTATGCTGATGCCTGGGGATAAAACGGCAAAGCAAGGGGGGGGGAGGTGCAGAACAAAAGATGGTGAGCCTGTGCTGCACTCCCAGAGTTCAAATCCAGCCTCAGGCACTTCCTAACTGCGAGACCCTGGGCAAGTCACTTCACGCCGTTTGCCTCAGTTTCCTCTCTGTAAACCGAACTGGACAAGGAAGTGGCAAACACTCCAGCATCTCTGTCAGGAAAACCCCCAACGGGGCCACCCAGAGTCAGAACAACAACAAATGGAGGTGCTGAGCACTTTACAAGCATCACTTCACTGGGTGCCCACAACAACCCCAAAGTAGGTGCTGTTATCATCCCTATTCTACAGCTGAAGAAACCGAGGCAGAAGTGCAGTGACTTGCCCAGGATCCTACAGCTAGCGAGCATCTTCAGTCACCGATGACCTCGGCTCTTCCTGACTCCAGGCCAGTGCTCTGTCCAGGGTACCACGGCTGCCTCAGTTTCCTCTTGTGTAAAATGGAAATAGTGTCGGTTCCCTGCTGGGGGGTGTGGAGGCTGGGGTGCTGTGTGTCCCAGGGTGGTGCCCAAGAGACCCCCGGGAAGGAAAGCTGTCAAACAACGGGGGTCCATTGTCAATGATGGCTTTTACTGTCACCTTTGGGCCGGCTGGACCATGGAGTGCCCAAAGGGACCGGAGAGAACGGCAAGGAGAGGGAGGTCTGTGCGATGCCGGGGTAATAGAGAGCCAGCGGAGTTCATGGCGCAGGGCGGCAGTGACAAGTTCAGAGCTGCGCTGCCAGAGGTGGGGCTGGAGGGGACTTGTCAATCACCGCCCCCTTCGGAAAACTGCGATGTCAAGTGACTCATTCACGGTCACACTGGTAATAAGTGGCAGGGGAGGAATTCGAACCCACGGCCCAGGACTTCGGAGAATGAAGGTAAAAGGACCCTTGGTCAACACCCCCTGCCCTGCACGCCCCGCCCCCTCGAAACATACATCCTGCGCCACCCCGCCCTCGTCGCCGCCCGGAGCCGAACACACGCGCACGCACACACGCGCTCACACGCACGCACACGCACACTCACCCACACACTCACTCACCTGCTCGCCCTCCAACGTCCAGCTCCCTCCGAGATACTCTGAAAACAAAGGGACGAAAGACCCACGGCGAACTGCGCCTGCGCGGAGCGAGCCCCGAACTACGATTCCCAGAATTCCTCGTTTTCGGAAATAGCGCGAGAGGATGCGCACGGACCATACGTAGTTGGGCTTCCGAGAATTGGAGTCCTCCCAGTCAGCTCTTTTGAGTGCCGTTCTGTTACCTCTTTATTCGTCCCCTCTCTCCTCATCCCAACCCCTGAGCTCCCTGAACTTGAAAAAATGGATGTAGAGGGTGAAAAGCGCACACCTAGGTCTATACTTTCCAAAACAAGTCGAAGTAAGGGACGCAATTGTGGCCTAGTATTAGGAAAACATGTCCTCTAGTTTAGACGAAGCCTCGCGAGAATATGCACGTGATCCACTATGATGTCACTAGCATCCTTCGGAGAAGAGACCCATGTTTACCGCGATCTTTGTTTGTAGAACCCGGGCTACCGCGGCAGACCGCGGCCCCTTTGGTTCTGCATTCGAGTGTCTTTACGTGTGTGTTTCCGTGAATTTTACCACCATTAACAACCGCGAACATTTTCCGCTGCAAAGAAGAAAAAGAATAAATTCGCACTTTAGGAAGTTGGAATTACGTAAATTGACAACTGGCTCCTGGCCAATGGAAACGTGGTGCGAATTTAAATGACGTGATGGGGGTGGATTCATTATTCCTATTAGTCGGGACCTGATTGCCCCGGGAATAGCTTCACAAAAGTCTATGAAATTGAGTTAGTCAACAAGCATTTATTAAGGGCGCTACCAGAATGACCAACCCAGTTCCTACCCTCAAAGAACTCACGTTTTAATGGGGGAAACACGTAGATATGGATCAGGATTTACAAGATGCCTGCAGAGTAGATTGGAGAGAGCCTTGAGGGGGGCTGGTGCTATTGACTTGAGGGGACTAAGCAAGGCCCTCTTGGAGGAGGAGGAGGCCCTCCAGCGGAGTCTCCGAGGAACCCAGGGGTTCTGGGAAGTAAGGGTGAGGAGGTATTGCGGCTTGGGGTGTGGGGAACCCCAAAATGTAAGAGGCCAAGGGGAGTCTGCCTGGAAAGAATTTGACCACTCAAACCTTCTTTCAATCAAATAGGTTTATTATAACAACAGTATGGCAGGCAGATTCCTAGTAAATTTGCAGTATTGTAATACAACCCTGAAAGGTATGGGGAAATTCAGGGTCCAGATCTTACCCCAGCCCCCATCACACTGGGAGAGCATTTCAGAAACAGGGAAGAGCAAGTATAAAGAAATTAGTCTGATGCAAGAAAGAATAGCAAAGAGACCAGTATGGCTAGACCATAGAGTTTTTAGAGGTGTGTGACATGTTTAAAGTCTAGAAGGGACCAGGTT
Organism: Pseudochirops corinnae; assembly: GCA_028646515.1. Taxonomy (NCBI): domain Eukaryota; kingdom Metazoa; phylum Chordata; class Mammalia; order Diprotodontia; family Pseudocheiridae; genus Pseudochirops; species Pseudochirops corinnae. Next base: position 29,667,370 of record CM053585.1, on the reverse strand, counting down.
GTAAGAGAGGGTTAAATGCCAGAGGGGGGTTATTTTTTTTTTTTATCCTAGAGATAACAGGGAGTTTAATGAGTAGAGGTGACAAGAAGGGAAGTAACATGATCAGCTGTGGTTTAAGAAAATTACTTTAAAATGCCAAAGAGCCATGTGAGCTGAGCAGAGATGAGGAAACAGTTTATACAATGTTAATATCATAGAAAACAATTTTTGAAAGATTTTATAACTCATCAAGGCAATGATAAATCAGAAATCCAAAAGAATGGAAATGAAACATGCCACTTCCTGACAGAGAGAGTAACTTCAAGTGCAGAGAGAACCATTTTCAGATGTGGCTAATGGAGAGATTTATTTTCTTGGATAATTTAGATACATGTTGAGAAATTAGATTTAGAGTTTTTCCTCCTCAATTGTGGAAGGCAGTGAGATGGATAGATTAATTTTGGAGAAAAACATGTGGCTTGGAAAAAATTACTTATTATTTGAGAATTTTTTTTTTAAGGAAAGAAAATAATCTTCACTTCACAGCTCTGTGTAGGATGAATTTGGAGTAAGTTGCTATAGGGCAGGCCAGAGGTGATAAGGGCCTGAACTAGATTAATACCTGTTTGAATGGAATAAAGGAGACCTGCCACAGAAAAAAAATTACATTTTGCTATTGACTGCTCATGCAGGGTTGTTGTTGCTTATTCTTTGTTCTTAAAGAGGACCAGTGACATCAGGGAGGTGATGCCATGACATGCAAGTGGACTGGATTCAAGTGAGGGAGGGCTGTGCAAAGTCACTAACCTCACTCTCTCTCTCCCACAGCCATCTGGGTACGGTGGAAACAAGATAAAAGTAGAGGAGTCTGAAGACTGTCCTTACAAACTGTCACCTTCCATGGAGGTGATCAGTTTAAACTGAAGCAAAGTTAAATACCATTCTAGTCACAGCCAATGTGGTCAGGAGTTTTTCTAGCCCAGACTTGTTTGTAATATGAGTTTGTCTTTTAGTTTGGCGAGCATCTTTTGGGCCATTTTTCAGTTTTGTTCAATGGGCCTGGAGGTGCCAAGAATCACCATTTTGAAAAAGTTGGCCTAAGAAAAAAATTAACACATATATTTCTTTGTAAAAATAAGCACACAGATATGTTGGCTGGAAAACTAAATGAACCAATTTATCTATCAAAATAAATCAACACATTGGTTCATGTAAAACTGAAAATTAACTAATTGGTATATTTGTTCAAATAATCTATTTTTAAAAAGGACAATAGTGTCTCCCCCATGGGTGCATGAGATCTCAAGGCCCTGAGTCTGTGGTGTAAGAAAAACTCTCTGAAGGATGAGAGCATTAAATTAGAAATGAACGACGTCTTTACGCACTTTAGTGTATTTTGAAACCCTAAGGTCTCGGCTATTCAAAGACAAGGCAAAAGAACAGAAGCCCAAACACTAACTCTTCCCCCCTCTGTTGCCAGAAAGGCGACTAAATTAAAATGCAGCTAATTACATGACATTCTGAGCATGGTCAGCATGGCGAAGGCATTTTTTCTGCCAAATCTTGTTTACAATATGTTTGTCTTTTAGTTTGGCAAAGGTATTTTAGGGGCAGTTTCCAGATTTTTGTTTGGTGGGACTGGGAGTGGTAGGAAGCACAGTTAGAAAAAGGCCCAACATCAGACAAATGTATTTCTTTGTTTAAAAAAAAATACATAGATTTGTTTGCTGAAGAAAATAAATTAATCACTTTATCAACTTATGAAGATAAGACAATAAATTTGTCCATTTAAAAAAAGAAAAGAAATAATTGTTTCCTTTGGTCAAATAAATGATTGAAAATTGGGTCTTGGGGTCTTTATTCCCTGAGCTTGTAGTGAAGTGAAGGGGCCAATTTGGCCCAAGTTCCAGGAAACCGCACCCCCACAAAAGGAACAGGAAGGACCTGGAGCCCCTAGCAAAACACCGGGTGCAGGATGTTTATGCAAGTCTGTATCCTGATTTTTTTCTTCCTGATATGTTTGTGGTTTTTGCCTTTAAATACCCTGCTTACACCACCGCTTGGGGCAGATCCCAGGGCTAGACTCCGGGATTGTCCCCGGCCGGCTAATAAATGCTCTTTAATTCGTTCAATTGGCTATTTCCGTTTCTTCCTATTTGGTGTCCATTTCACTTGGAGGTTCCACCGAGATAGGCCTTTGGCCTCTGGCCGGGATAGGTAAGGGCACGGTGCCCAGGAGGGCCACTTCCCTGACAGGTCATGTGCGAACTGGGACCGTCACACCCCTGCCCGGCAACTGTTCTGAGAAACAGAAACCTTAGGAGGCTCTGTGGGTTATAGACAGGGTGGCCACCGGTCTGTATTTCTGGTTTTTTTTACCGGCCTGCTGTTTCCCCGGACTCCTGAGGTCCCCTAAATTGTTCTCTAAAAATTTTTGTTTTGACCGGAGCATCTCATTTTTATTCTGTATCTGGTGAGTACTCTCTGTCGTGAGTGCACAGGGCCGGTAGCGGCAAAATCCTGTCCTCACTGCCTTGCTCCAGGATGCTGGTCGCAAGTGCCTGTTACACTTATCCTCCCTCATGAAAATGTTTTCTGGGGAGGTTGTGTCTGTGTCAGCTCTCTCCTGTTCGCTTTCTGTGTCTTGTTATTCTACCTTCTGTCTCTTCACTGTTTCCTGTATCCGGATTTCAACTTAGCTGTCGAAATGGGACAGACTCTTTCTCATACCCCTTCCCCTCCATTGTACCTGGTCCTTAAGGATTTCTCCACCTTCCGGAGGCTTGCTAATTCCTCTGGCCTTGTCGTGAATAAGGTTGTCCTTTCCCGTCTGTGCTGGGAAGATTGGCCAGCCCTTAACGTCGGTTGGCCTCCAGAAGGTTCCTTTAATGTCCTCCTTATCAGTAAGGTCTGGGAAATAGTTGTGGCGCCTGGTGGACCCTCCACTCAGATTCCTTACATCCTCACCTGGCTGGACTACGCCACCCTACCCTGCCCCCCTCCCCTGGTCCAGGTGGTGGCAAAAGTCCAGCCCCCATCAAAACCCGATAAATCCCCTCCTCCATACCCTGTCTTACCTTCTTCTGAGACTCAGGAAGACATTCTGGAAACTCCCCTTCCCCCATCAGCACCACCGCCACCATATCCATTCCAGCCCTCACCATCAGTTCCCCCTTCCATGGACCCCTTAAGTCCTCCCCATACTCGGGGAGGGGCGCCTTATGGTCCACTCCCACCTGTTGTGTCTTCCTCGTCCAGTCCGACTCCATTATACCCTTTCAGACAAGTCCCAATGGCAGCAGAGCCTGGGCAGCCCCCCTTTATGGTATATGTTCCCTTCTCCACCAGTGACCTTTATAATTGGAAACAGCAAAATCCTCCCTTTTCGGAAAAGCCCCTAGGTCTGATTTCCCTATTAGAGACTGTATTCTATACACATCAACCCACATGGGTTGACTGTCAACAACTTCTTAGGGTGCTTTTTACCTCAGAGGAACAGGACCTCATTCTCATGGCAGCCTGAAAGGGTGTACTTGGGCCGGATGGACACCCGTCTTCCAACCTGGTCAGGCTAGAATGTGTATTCCCAGACAAATGCCCAGATTGGAATCCCAACACCGACCGAGGTAAGGAGGCTCTTGAAAATTATCGCCAGCTATTACTGGGGGGATTGAGGGCAGTGGCTAGGAAGCCTACCAACATGTCTACGGTTAGTGAAGTTAAGCAAGGGAAGGATGAATCCCCTACAGCTTATCTGGAGAGGCTCTTGGAGGCCTACCGCACTTACACACCCATCGACCCTGAGGACCCCAATAACTGGCGGGCCATTGTTATAGATTTTGTTTCCAACTCTGCCCCAGACATTCGTAAGAAGCTCCAAAAACACGAGGGGTTTGAGGGTGAGGCACTGACCAAGCTGCTCAAAATTGCAAATAGGGTCTACAATAATCG
>CM053585.1:29614310-29654497 GCA_028646515.1 Pseudochirops corinnae | reverse complement strand
ATCACACCCCTCCCTCCCCATCTCTCAATGCATTATGGGCAATTCGCCTGTGCAGTTGATATTAAAAATGTATGGCCCTTTAAGCACTAACCACTCCCAGACTCCTCCCTAATCCCACCTTTTCCCACCTAGTTAGTATAATGAGCCTCTGACTGACAGTTTTATGCCTTTAAAATGACACCTCTATCCCCCAGCACCTTGCAGGTCTTTTTCTATCTTCCCCCCCACCAACTTTGCTGAAAAGCATAACTCTGCCTTAAATCCCTTTCAGCCTGCAGCCTTGCCTCAGTGAAACAATAAACTTTTATGACTCTACCAAAGGACAGCTGAGTCCAGTAAATTCTTTTTCTGACAATGAACCTAGAACGGATTTCATTAGAAATCACACACCCCTTCTCCCTCTTCAAAAGGACCTCTGGCTCCAGTACTTTACCCTGCCAGGTGATCTTCTGAATCTTCCTAAGACAACTCAAATGGAAGTGACTCAGTTTCCTGGCCTGGCGCTGGTAGACTGCCCAGCATTCACAGGCACACAACAGTGAAGTCAGCACAATGGCTCTGTAGACCTTCAGTTTGTTAAGCAGCCTAGTATCTCTTCTCTCTCACACTTTCCCTCGGAACCTCCCAAAAACTCAGCTAGTTTTGGCAATGTGTGAGTCAACCTCGTCATCTGTGTGTACATCCCTGGAAAGTCCTCTGCCAAGGTAAGTGAACTTATTCACAGCGTTCAGTACTCTTTCATTTGCTGTAATTGATGGTTCCACATGTGGATGGTTTGGTGCTGGTTAGTGGAGTGAGGACCTATGTTTTCCTGACGCTGTGTTAGGCCAAAATGAGCACAAGCAGCAGAGAATCGATCTATATTTTGTTGCATCTCAGCCTCAGAGGCTGCACAGAGTCTGCAGATCATCCTGCGAACAAAAAATCATGCACTAACATCGCCTCTGCTTTAAGTTTGGCTTGTAGCCCTTCCAAGTTACATAATTTACCATCAGTGAGGTAGCTGACCTTGTGTAGCAGCAAGTACCCTAGCATACCCAGCATGAATGCTAGCACAGGTTCTTTGATCTGCTTTGCTAAAGGAAAGTAACTCAAAAAAGGTTTAACAATCTTAGTTTAATGAAACATGTATCATTTACCTAGTTCAAGGGGAAAAGTCAGTACCCTGAACTTCAGAGAATATAAACAAGTTACAAGCAAACAAAAAAACACAGAGAAACTAATACAATTTCAGCAGACAGGGCTTCTAGCTGCCTGACCATCACATGCATACAATTAGTTACCAGAGAGAGCAGCACCAATATCTGGGTTTTCAGGGGGGCTCAACAGCTGCCCAGAGTCTCATCTGGCCAAATATTCCATCACAATCATATGCCACTTGTTCAGCTATTCTCCAACTGATGAGCATCCCCTCAATTTCTAATTCTTTGCCACCACAATAAGAGCCACTACAAAGATTTTTGTACATACAAGTCCTTTTCCTTTTCCCTCTCCTTTTATTCCTTTGGAATAAACACCTAGTAATGGTATTGCTGTTTCAAAGGGCAGTCACTGCTTTATAGCCCTTTTGGCATAGTTCCAGATTGCTCTCCAGAATGGTTGTATCAGTTCACAACTCCACCAACAATGCATTAGTGTCCCAATTTTTCCACATCTGATCCAGCATTTGTCATTTTCCTTTTCTGTGATGTTAGCCAATATGATAGGTGTGAAGTGGTATGTCAAAATTGTTTTCATTTGTATTTCTCTAATCAATAGTGATTTAGAGCATTTTTATATGACTATCGATAGCTTGGATTTCTTTGTCTGAAAACGTATGGCTCTTATTTTTATAAATTTTATTTAGCTCCCTATATATTTGAGAAATAAGGCCTTTATCAGAAACTTGCTGTGAAAATTTTTCCCTAGTTTCTTGCTTTCCTTCCCATTTTAGCTTCATCGGTTTTATTTGTGCAAACATTTTTACATTTCATGCAATAAAATTATCCATTCTACTTCCCACAATCTTCTCTGTCACTCATTTGGTCATAAACTTCTCCCTCATCCGTAGATCTGACAGGTAAATTGTAAATGCGCTCTTAATTTGCATATGATATTACTTTTTATGTCAAGTTATGTACCCATTTTGATTTTATCTTGGTATATGATATGAAATGTTGGTCTATTCCAAATTCCTGCCAAACTGCTTTCCAGTTTTCCCAGCAATTTTTGTTAAATTGCAAGTTCTTGCCCCCAAAGCTTGGATCTTTGGATTTATTAAACACTAGATGATTATGGCCATTCACAACTGTGTATTGTGTACCTAATCTATTCCACCGATTCACCACTCTATTTCTTAGCCAAGACCAGACTGTTTTGATGACCGCTTCGTAATATGGTTTGAAATCTGGTATTGCTAGATCGTCTTCCTTTGTATTTTTTCATTGATTCCCTTGATATTCTTTACCTTTTATTCTTCCAGATGAATTTTGTTATTATTTTTTGCTAGATCTATAAGATAATTCTTTGGTAGTTTGATTGATATGGCACTGAATAAATTAATTAATTTAGGTAGAATTGATATTTTTATTGTATTATATTTTATTATATTGACTCAATCTACTCATCAGCAATTAATATATCTCCATTTGTTTAGATCTGTCTTTATATAAGGGAAAAGTATTTTGTAGTTCTGTTCATGTAGCCCCTGGCCTTGTCCTGGCAGGTAGACTCCCAAATGGAATTTCTCTTTCTATATCTTCTTGCTGGGTTTTGTTGGTAATAAATAGAAGTGCTAATGATTTTTGTGGATTAATTTTATATCCTGCAACTTTTGCTAAAGTTATTAATTCTGTCAACTAGTTTTTGAATTGATTCTCTAAGTATGACAGCCTATCACGTGCAAAGAGTGATTTTTGTTTCCTCATTGCTTATTCTTATTCCTTCAGTTTCTTTTCCTTGACTTACTGTTATGTCTAGCATTTCTATTACAATATTGAATAATAGTGGTAATAATGGATACCATTACTCCATTCCTGATCTTACTGGGGATGTTATTGGGAAGTTACCCCCAGTACATTATTGGTTTTAGTTAGATTCTACTTATTTCAAGAAAAATTCCATTTATTCCTATTCTTTCTAGTATTTTTAATAGGAATGAGTGTTGTATTTTGTCAAGAGCTTTTCTGCATCTATTGAAATAATCATATTATTGGGGGAGGGTTCTGTTATTGATATGGCCAATTATGCTGATAGTTTTCCTAATATTCAACCAGTCCTGAATTCTTGGTATAAATCCCACATGGTCATCATGTATGATCTTTGTGATATATTGCTATATTCTCCTTGCTAGTATGTTATTTGATATTTTTGCATTAATACTTGTTAGGGATATTAGTCTATAGTTTTCTTTCTCTGTTTTTGTTCTCTTTGGTTTAGGTATGAAAACCATATTTGTGAGATAAAACAAATTTGGTAGGACTCCTTTATGTATTTTTTCCAAATAGTATGGGAATTTATTGTTCTTTAAGTGTTTGGTAGAATTCACTTGTAGATTTTTTCTGGTCCTGGGGATATTTTTCCTTAGCCAGTTTATTATGGCTTATTAAACTTCTTTTTCTAAGATTTAAGTATTCTATTTCTTCATCTATTAATCTGGACAATTTTTATTTTGGTTTTTCTTAGAATGTTAGTTTTATTAGCATGTAATTGAGCAAAATAGCTCCTAAAATTGCTTTAATTTCATCTTCATTGGTGGTGGCATTCATTCTTTTCATTTTTGATACTGGTAGTTCGGTTTTCTTCTTTTTTTAAATAAAATTAACCAATAATTTACCTTTTTTTTTCATAAAGTTCCTACTTTTATTACTTCAATGTTTTTTCTTTTACTTTTAGTTTTAATAATCTTTGATTTTCAGAATTTCTATTTTAGTGTTTAATTGGGGATTTTTAATTTGTTCTTTTTCTAGTTTTTTAAAAAACTGAATTCCCAATTTATAGATCTTATTTTTCTCTTTAAAAAATAATGTAAGAGTTTAGAGATATACATTTTCCCCTAAGCACTGCTTCGTCTTCATCCCACAAATTTTGGTATGTTGTCTCACTGTCATTATTCTTAATGAAAATATTGTTTCTATGATTTGTTTTTTGACCCATTCATTCTTTAGGATTATTTAATTTTCAATTAGTTTTTAATCTATTCTTTCAATGTCCCTTGCTGAATATAAAAGGGTACATTTAATATTTCATTTTTCTGCATTGGGTTGTGAGGTTTTTATGCCCTAAGGTCAATTTTTGTGAAGGTGCCTGGTACAGCTGAGTTAAAGGTATATCCTTTTCATTCCCATTCAGTTTTGTCCAGAGGACTACCGTATCTAACTTTTCTGAAATTCTATTCATTTCAGAAATCCCCCACTATTATAGTTTTACTGTCTAATTTCTCCTGTAACTCATTTAATTTTTCTATTAAGAATCTGGATGCTCTGCCATTTGGTGCATATGTGTTTGGCATGGATATTACTTCACTGTCTGTGGTACCTAAATGGAGTTTCTCTGCTTATCTCTCTTAATTAGGTCCATTTTTGGTTTTGTTTTGTCTGATATCATGATTCTACTCCTGCCTTTTTTTTCACCTTAGCTAAAGCACAATAGATTCTGCTCCAGCCTTTTAACTCTGTGTGTGTATTTCTGTTTAGTGTTTTGCACAAACATATTGTAGGATTCTTGGTTTCTAACCCACTCTATTTGTTTCCATTTCATAGGTGAGTTCATCCCATCCACATCCACTGGTATGATTACTGATTATATTTCCCTTCACCTTAATTTCTTCCTTTTTTACCCTTTCTCTCTTCAAAATTCTATTTTGCTCCTGACCACTCCCCCTTTTAGTCTACACTCCCTTCTATCACATCTCCTCCCACCCCCCAACCCCATTTTTCTTATCCTTTTCCCCTCCTACTTCCCAGTAGGGTAAGGCAGATTTCTATATCCAAGGGAACATGTATATGGACCCCTATGGAGCTTAGTGAATGGAGAGATAGTCTCCTTCCTGAGTTCAAATCCAGGAATCAAATCCAAAACTCAGGAAGAACTCTTCCTGAGTTCAAATCCAGCCTCAGACACTGACTGGCTGTGTGACCCTGGGCAAGTCACTTAATCCGGCTTGCCTGAGTTTCCTAATCTTTAAAATGAGCTGGAGAAGGAAACAGCAAAACATTCCAGGATCCTTGAAAAATAAACAACAAACCCAAACGGGTCAGGGAGAGTGCCCTTTCACAGGGGCCTGGCGGTAGGGAGCATGACTGCGACCCCGGGTTCTCTGGAATTGGTCTGATCCACAGAGGCCGCACCAGACCCGCTCCGCCAGGGGGCGCTCTGCACACCGGCCTGAAGCTCGGGGTAGAAAGCGGCTTTCGCGGTACTCTGCCCGCCCGCGCCGGAGGCGGGGCTGGAGCCAGCACCGCCTGCCCTCCAGAGACCAGCTGCCCCGGAGCCGCTGCGCCGGTAGCACAACGCACAGGGCTCCTGCTCCTTATCCTAATTTTCTGTGAGTCTTTATGTTTCAGTTGTTTCTAGTAAAAAAAAAAAGTTCTCCTTATTATTCTCCTTTACATTTTTTTCAAAATGAAATTTCCTAAATTAAAATGTAAGCTACTACACCGAACGACGCTGGGCTCTCACCTGTAAAGAAGGGGTTGACGCATGCCCAGGAAGCCTAGGGCGTGGTCACGGGAAGGGGGGCGGAACCGGCCACCTGCAGACAGAAGTAACACATGCGTGGATGACCGCCTCTGCCTTCCACGTGGTGGGAGCAGCCTCTTTCTATTGGCTGCGCGGCCGAAACTGCCTGCGTCACTTCATCTACTCCTAACATGTAATTTCGTCCTTTTTTAAAGACTCGCTCAGTGTCACGTGACCCACTCCAAAAAATTAAAACAAGACCCTTCCCTTGTTACAAGTAAACCTAAAGCTGCCCACTTCCACGGAGACGTGGTTAACTCTGTCAAAAGACTTTCTGAAAGAGAAGAGACGGCATAGAGGCTGTCCGCCAGCGGCCATTTTCCAGCCTCGCTTCCAAAATAAAAGTCGAAGGCGGTCTCTCCTTTTCGAGTCTTGATTGGACAGAGTCCGAGGAATTGTGGGAAATGTAGTTCAGGGCGAGCTCCGCGCACCCTCAGTTCTTGAAGTGAGGCAGAGGAAGGGTTTGATTATTCCTGCTTTTCCTTCTTGGCGGGCCTTTGTGCTTGTGGGTGAGTCGCAGATTTTGCGTGTGTGTGTGTGTGTGTGTGTGTGTGTGTGTCTGTGTGTCTGTGTGTCTGTGTGTCTGTGTGTCTGTGTCTGTGTCTGTGTCTGTGTCTGTGTCTGTGTCTGTCTGTGTCTGTGTGTCTGTGTGTCTGCGCATTCGAGTCTGTTCATGCGGGGGTGTGCATGTGTGCAGGTGTTGGATAGATGTGTATGTATGTGCGTGCAGGGGTGTGTATGTGTGCATGCAGAGATATGCACGCGTGTGTGCAGGGGTGTGTACGTAGGCTCAGAGGGTGTATACGTAGGCTCAGAGGGTGTATGTGTGCGCATGGATGTGCATGTGTGCTGGTGCACACCTACACAACACCTGCACACACGCACACTCCTGCACACGCACATACATGCTATTAGTTTGGGAACTCCTTCTAGACTTCTCCTCCTTCAGGTCTGGCTTTTCCGTACCCTGCTCATCCCCAAGAAGGGTGAAAGGAGGAGGAGAAGAGGAGGGAATGACGTCAATGCTCCCTACAACCAGGCGCCAGGTGAGTTAAAGACTTTCTCTTTCCTAAAATGCCATCCCTTTCTCAGAGCGCGGACACTTCTCTTTGCCTTGTCTTTTTGTACCCCCAAAGACTTGGGCAGGGTTTGTTTTCTTTTTCGAAGGGGGAAGGCAGGGCAGTTGGGTTAAGTGACTTGCCCAAGGTCCCACGGCTAGTAAGTGTTAAGTGTCTGAGATCTGATTTGAACTCAGGTCCTCCTGACTCCTGGGTTGGTGCTCTATTCACTGCACCACCTACCTGCCCCAGACTTGGGCAATTTTGGCAGACAATATAGGGTTCATAGATTTTTTTTGAGCTAGAAGTAATGTAATCCAACGCCCTAATTTTGTAATTCAGGAAACCTTATCTTTCAGCAGTTTTCTGCTAAAAGTAGGAGTGGTTTTACTTCATAAGTTAGTAGCAATATTGTCTAGTATTCATCAGTTGATTTAGAGCTAGGAGGAACATTACAAGTCAGTTAGTTATCTAGTTCAGCTGCTGTAATAGATGAGAAAACAGACCAGAAGAGACTGAGGTGATCTGCCTGGTGGAGTCAGAATTTGAATTCAGGTCTTCCGATTCCAACTCCAACACTACTAGCCATGATTTACATTGTCATTTAAAGTGATTTTTATTCATGTTGCTGTAGTAATTGTGTATATTTCTCTCATGACTCCTCTCTGTTCACTCTATCCTACCTCTGATAAATCTTCCTCTATTTCTTTGAAATCTTCCCATTTGACATTCCAGGTCGCAGTAACCCTTCGGTTCTTTGGAAATATCGTTGCCTTTTTTGGTTATTGTTGCACATAGCACTGCTACAGTTTTTCTTGCATGTAGGTTTTTTCATTTTGTCAGTAAACTCCTTAAGGGTAAAAACAAACAACCAAATTGTGGGACCAGCCGGCTGGTTCAGAGAGTGTGAAGAACTTTGTAACTTTTCTTGTGGAATTCCAAAGTGTTTTCTCCAGTTATTGGACCAGCTTGCAGCTCCAGGGCCCGGGAATGTTCGCTGGCGTTTTTGTCTCCCCTCAAACGCTGAATTGTTCCATCTTTGGCAGTTTGGTAGGGGTGAAGGGAAAGGGCAAAGTTTGCATTTGTCCGATTATGAGCCCTAACAAGCTGGTGCCTTTTGGGCAGTTCTTGAATATCTGCTTTAAATCTTTTAGAATTTCTTGTTGATATCCTTTCCCACTTCTCTGCTGGGAACAGGGGATTTGGATAAATTCTTTATAGACTTTATATGTCAAAATTTTATCATCTACTCTGCAAAGAGATTATTTTCTTTATTTAAGATCAGAGATCTTGAGCTAAAAGGGACCTCAGAGGTCAAGCCTCTCAATTTACATTTGAGGAAACTGAGGCCCAGGGAGAATAAGTGATGTGCCCAAGCCTCAGAGGTGGAATTTGAACCAGGTCTTTGACTCCAGAGCAAATACTCTTCCCCCTGTACCACTGTGCCTCTTCTTAGTCCACACATACCTATTTTATTTGAGCAAAAAGCATTTTATTCTTGTTGAATTCAAGTAATTTATTTTGATTTTTGTGACATTGTCTTCATCGTGTCTGGTTAAAAACTCATGCCCTAACCCTTTAACCCAATGCCCCTCTTTCTACCCCTGTATCTTTAAGCATTTAGATACAGAAAGAAGATCCCCATCTGCCCACATATTCATATTACTTCTTCTCTCTTTGTGGTATCAAAGAACTGGAAACCAGATGGGTTCTCATTAGTTGGGAAATGACTAAATTGTGGTATGTAAAAGAATATCTTTTGATTAGCCATGATGAGTATGAAGCTTTTGGAGAAGCATTGGAAGACTTGTATGAATTGATGCAGATCAAAAAATAGTGGAATTTGAGAGTTGGAAGGGACCTCATTGGCCATCTATTTCAAATCATACGTGCTTTAGACTGTGAGTTCCTAAAAAGCAGAGAGGTGGAGGGTTTTTTGTTTGTTTTTTTTTGTTTGTTTTGCCTTTCTTTGTGTTCTGAATATTTAGCACAGCGGAACCCACTATAACATATATAGCATAATATAACATAATCCCCACATTAAAATTGCAAGTGGTCATCCAGCTTCTATTGGAAGACTCCCAAAGCAAGAGCACCCACTGCCTCCTGAGGAAGCCCATTCCACTTGTGTACAGCTCTCACTGTTAGAATGTTTTTCCTGAGATCCCATTTTCGCCCCTTCTTACCACCATGTCCCTGGTTTGTCCCAGTCCCTTGTCTAGGGGACAGGCTTCAAATGCCAGAAGACATCTATCATGTCACTCTTGAGTCTTCTCTTCTCCAGTTTAGATAGACCCATTTCCTTCACCTGATTCACAGGACATTGATTCAGGGTCCTTCACCATCATGGTTGCCTTCCTTAGGACGCCCTCCAGCTTATCAATGACCTTAAACTGTGGCTTTCCAAATGAAGCTCTTTCTGCGAAAGAGCAGAATATAGTGGGTTTATCCTGTCCCTATTCCTGGAGGCTATACCTTTCTTAATACAGCCTAGGAACTAGATTTTTTGGCTGTCAATTCCTAGTGGCCACCCCTCCAGTAAAACTTCCAGGTTTTTTTAGAACAATGACTGTCTTACTATGCCTCCCCAGTCTTAGACCTGTAAAGCTGAGTTTTTTGTACATAGGTATAAAACTTCAAAAACCTGCCAGACAAACTACTTGTCAGATAGTGAATGGGATGGACTCTTTTCATGCTAAGTGAGGTCCCTTTTGTGACTACATTCATCCCTCTTGAATTTCATCTTACTAGTTTTGGTCTTCCGAAGACTGGGAGTGGGGAGCATTAGTGGATTGGAGGCTCATTAAGAATCAGTAGTAGCATGTATCCATCAGAGAAAGTAATGGGATCTTCAGCCAAGCTGTAAGAGGTATAACCTCCAGGAATAGGGCGTGATCGTTGCAGTGTCCTCGGTGTGTGGGATGGACTGGAGGAAGGAGGGACTTGAGTTAGTCCCTCACCATTAGGACTGGAACTAAGTTAATAGTCTTATGAGTAGACAGATGAATGAAGGGACTGCCCTAGAGGGAGTTTACCTGGATTTCAGCAAAGTTTATTTTTTTAAGGAAAATATATATTGAAATATTTTGTTTTTTTACTCCATTCTCCTCCCAAAGAGCCATTCCTTATAACAAATAGTATTTTTTTAAGATAAAGAAGAGAAAGTTGAAAAAAAAATCAGTATAACTAATGTATTTAAAAAGTCTATAAACATATGCAATGTCCAACATTTCTGAATCTCCTACTTCTCAAAGGGGTTGGGTTGTCTTCTCATAGCTCTTCTTTCCAGCCATGGAAAAAATTTCCATTTAATTGTGCATCATCCCTTTTTTGGTGGTTCTTTCCATTTATATCATTGTATATGTCGTTTATTGTGTATGTTATTTTAGTGTATATCATGTATATTGTTTTCTTGGCTCCATTTCACTGCATCAGTTCATGTTGATCTTCCCATGTTTCTCTGCATTCATCACATTTTTCATTTCTTAGAGAACAGTAATATTCAATGATATTCATGCACCATAATTTGTTTAGTTAGTTTGTTTAATTAGTCCCAATCTATGGGAATCTATTTTGTTTCCACATCTTTGCCATCACAAAAGGTGCTGCTAAATATTTTGGTGTATATGGGGACTTCTTATCAATGGTCTCCTTCAGACATAAGCCTTGTAATGGAATCTCTGGGTCAGAGGGTATGGATATTTTAGTCACTTTATTTGAGTAATTCCAAATTGCTTTCCAAAATGGTTGTACTGATTCATAGTTCCACCAACAATGCACCAGTGTGGCTGTCTTCCCCAGCCCCTCCAACACTGACTATTCCTAGCTTTTGTTATCTTTGCCAGTTTGCAGAGTGTGAGGTATAGCCTCAATTGTTTTAAGTTGCATTTCTGTTATTATTTGTGATTTAGAGAATGCTTTCATATAGTTGTTAAGTTTGTGATTTTTCTGAGAACTTCGACTACTTATCTGTTGCAGGATAGCGTTTGGCTATATGTACCCTTTTGTGTAAGTCAGGGTAGTATTCACCTTTCTCTGATCTTGTGGTTCCTCTCCCATTTTCTCTGATCTTGTAAATTGAATTTTTATTGGTATCTTTTGTTTCTGTATTGCTTACATGTCTCCTTGTATCTCACCCAGCCCTTCTCAGAGAGCTGTCCCTTATAAAAAAGAGGGAAAAAAGTTTAGTAAAATTAACCAACCTACAGAACAAGTCTTTATTACATACTCCATATAGTGCCGTTTATTTGGCAGATTCTGTTCTTTGCCCATTTTGTGTCAATCAGGACAATATTTGCTATTATCTCAATGGGTAGTTCCTCTCCCAGTTTTCATAAACTTTCAGCTGTCATTTCCTATGACTCAGCAGTCACACTTGCCAGCTCTCTCAGCCCCCAAGCCGGTGATTCTTCTGGGCCAGATGATTTAAATTCATAAAGGTAACCTGGAGGCAGAACAGGAGAACAGAATATACAGTGCATATTATCTGAGGGAGCTGTGTTGTAAGAAGCATCGTGAACTTCTGGGAAAGGCTTGATACTTCTGGCTAGGCCATGAAAGGTTCTAGTCAAAGTTAGCCCTCCTCCTGGATAAGTCACTTAACCCCTCAGTATTCTGGGGCAATTATAGCTCCAGGAAAGGTACTGATCTGAACTGATAGAGGGAATTTTCTTGCCAGGTTGCTCCTTGTAGGAGCAAAATCACAGGCCCTTGATCCTCACAACAAGACTATAAAGCAGGTGCTATGTGTATGATGAGGATGAGGTTGCCAGTTTATTAATTAATATGAAAATATTAGCCAAGGCCCCTGAATTCTGGCGCTCAGGATGGTACATAGAATTAGCTGTGCTTCACTAACGAGCGTGTGGTCTGCACAGACCTGACCTGATTCTGTTTGGAACATTTGCAAACCCTGAAGGGGGCCAGTGATGTTATGACCTTCAACTGACCACATCAGCTGTTCAGTGTGGGAGTTTTCAGGTAACATGGATGATTCGCTTAAGCTCACTTGTAAGGCTGACTTTGAGTGGCAAATGTTTTTATGATATTGAGTTAGTATGAAGTGAGGTAACCAACAAATAAGCCCTCCAGAAATAGTAAAAATGGAATTTTTAAAACCCTTCAGGCTTTGAGAAACAGTGCCTTTACCTTGTCAACTCCATATCTTTCTCTTATTCCCTATGAGGGCTGGTCCCCAAGTGTCTTGTTTGCTGTTTCAGATGCCACTGACGTTCCAAGATGTGGCTGTGGACTTCACCTGGGAGGAATGGGGACTCTTGGAACCTTCTCAGAAGGACATGTATTGGGATGTGATGCTGGAGAACTACGAGAATTTTGTTTCCCTTGGTAAGGTTGGCTCTCCCCCAGCCAGATTATCAGCTTCCCTTGGGTTGTCTTTTTGTATTCATTTCCTCTTGGTTGATTGATGCCTGATTGATCCCTTCTCATGGAGGGATAATGTCCTGAATGCATGTGATGGGGAGTGATTTCACAGTTGTTTAGTACCCAGGATCACTGGTGTTTCTGCTCTATTTACTTAAATGAAAGGTATTATGTTGTACATTGGGAAACTGGTAGTTGTACTGGATTTCTCTTAAGGCTGTACTTCCTTCAGGTCAAAGAGTCTTTGCCAAAGACCCAGTATAAATGCCTGAAGACACAGAAGGTTTGTATCTTCCCAGGAATGAATGGGATGAAGTCATTTCCTCTGGGCCAGTGACCCATCCCTTGTGCTTTGTGGGAGGATATGCTGTGGTCTGGTCATGGCAGCACGCTTTCACTTCCCTAATAAGCAAGAAGGTGAGATTGAATTCTGGATTTTCTCTCGGATCTAAGCATTTTGCCATTTATTTTCTAATAAGGAGGCCTTCCCATTTCCGTACCAGATGTGATTTCCCAGATGGAAAGAATGGAAGCCCCGTGGATGGCAGAGGGAGGAGTCCTGATTAACACTTTCCTAGGTGAGTGCATGAAAAACAGACGGGAAAGACAGTAAATGCCATCTTAGCCAGCGAGCAGAGGGGTTGGACAGGGAGCTTTCCTTGGGCCTTTTGAGAAGGGCTGTGTCATAGTGCATGAGAGGAGTGAAGAAGAAAGGAAGACGTGTAACGTCCTCACAGGGCAGTGAGTTTTCTGTTCAAGTGAGATGTTGGCAGCATTGTTAGCCACGGGACTGTTTTTCAGGCAAAATAGTGAGGACTTTCAAAAGCAATCGGTTTTCTCAGAAAGGAACCTGAATATATGCAACATAGGATTACCACCAGTAGTACTTTGAGAGTTCAAAAGAACATGTAATTAAGGATGAGTGATTTCATAAAACTTTATTAAGAACTCGATAAATGTTCAGAGGACCAAGTTGGAATTTGATGAAATAGAGAGGAAAGAGAGGAGGTGTTCTTGGCTGGGGAAGCATCAGGTGAAAGGCAGGCCAGGCAAGAGAGAGATTCGTTTGACTGGAGCAGAAGATGCTTTCTCAGGTCCTTGTGCAACTTCCTTGAGGAAGTGAATTATCCTATAGTTTAAGTGCATTGAAATAATACAGCAGTGTTGTTGTTTTGTTTTGTTTTGTTTTTAGCAGGGAGGTAGTATGATGAAATTAATGCTGTGAGAAAGTTAACTTTACGGGGGAGAAATGGGGGCTCTTGGAACCTTCTCAGAAGGACATATATTGGGATGTGATGCTGAAAAACTTAGTATGAAGGGCTGATTAGAAGAGGGAAATGCTGCAAATATTTTTTGCTTATTACTTGGTTTCCTTCTAATTGTAAGTGCATTGGTTTTATTTGTGCAAAAACTTATGTGATTAAAGTTGTCCATTTTATCTTCTCTGATCCTCTTTTTAATCCCTTGTTTGGTCATGAACTCTTCTCTCATCCATATATAGGAAAAATAAATTTATTCCTGTGTCCTCACATTTGTTTAGAACAGTGTTCTCAACCTGTAGATCGCGACCCCTTTGGGGGTTGAATGACCCTTTCACAGGGGTCACAGGGGTTGCCTAAGACCACTGGAAAACACATATTTCCGATGGTCTTAGGAACCAAGACACTGCTCCTCTATCCATCTCTGGGCAGGTCCGCCCACATGCAGATATGCCCACATACAAGTATTAAAGGGTCGCGGCATTAGGAAGGTTGAGAACCACTGGTTTAGAATATGATCTTTTATATTTAATTTATGTATCCATTTGGAACTTATCTTGGTGTAAAGTGTTCTAACCCTAGTTTCTGCTCAGACTTTCTAGTTTTTCCACCATTGTATTTTTCCCCCAAATAGTGAGCTCTTACTCTAGCAATTGAGATATTTGGATCTACTAGGTTCATTTGATTCTGTGTGTTGAATATCTTACGTTTCACTCATTAGCTTCTCTTTTTTGTAACCAGCATCAAATAGTTTTGATGGTTTTTGTTTCGTAGTATAGTTTGAGAACCAGTGTTGCTAGGCTCCCTTCCTTGCCACATTAAAAAAATTTCCCTTCAGGTTTTTGAGCTTTTGTTCCTGCGGATGAACTATATTATTATTTTTTTCTAGCTCTTTAAAGTAATCTTTTGGTAGTTTGACTGGTATGGCAAATACTTTATTGGTTTGTGATTAGTGGTTTGATAGGCTTTACCCTGAATTTCTCTGGAGATTACCTTGTCACTTATCAGTCTTTAGTTTACAAATAATCTGTTTCTTCTTTCTGAAGATGGAGGCTTTTTTCCCAGCTATTATGAATCAGGATATTCTGATGACATTTATAAATGCCTTCAGTACTCTGGAATGTAATTCATTGAATCTTGGGCAGCTAGTTACTCTGATATAATATTTCCTTAATTATGTTGGGCTTCAGTTTCTTGGTAACAGTGATTGTTCAGCTTTTTTCAGGTTAATCATCATTGTCTTTGAAGTAAAAGAATCTAGACTTAGTATAAATCCCTTTGCTTTCTTCTACCACAGAGAATAATGGTTATTTACATGTTTGTGTTGCTTTCAGGTTCCCTTAGTCAGAAGACAAGATGTGAAATCAAGGAGCTGACTGTAAAGCAGGATATTTTTGTGAGAGAAACATTCCAAGGAATACTTACAAAGAATGGCCCCTGGCAAACTACTTTGGACGAGACTTGGGCTCACGATGTTGAGTTAGATGGGCAGAAGGAAGAGCAAGAGATTCAGTCTAGGGAGCAAGAAATCACTCATGAATCTTCTAGTACATGTACTATATTTGGGAGAAAGCTTATCCTGAGGTCAGTTGTCATTCCTCAGCAGAGAGTTCTTGTAGGAGAAAGTCTCTATAAATGTGATACACTTGGAAAGAACTTAAAACAAGTTTTAGATCCATTTAAACATAAGAGAATTTCCATTGGGAAAAAACTTTGTAAGGATAGTAAATGCAGAAAGCCTTTCAATTACCAGTCAAATGTTATTCATTACCATAGAAAACATGCTCAAGGGAAACTCCATAAGTGTAATGAATATAACATAAACTTCAGCAGCACTGCATGCCTTACTGTTCATCAAAGAAGTCACAATGGGGTAAAACCTTATAGGTGTGATGACTGTGGGAAAGCCTTCAGCAAAAAAGGAATCCTTAATAAACATAAGATAATTCATACTAAAGAGAGACAATTGAAATGCAATACATGTGGGAGAACCTTCAGATACTACTCATGTCTTATGAGACATCAGAGAATGCATGCTAATGAGAAACCTTATAAATGTAATGAATGTGGGAAATGCTTTAGACAGAGGGGAATCCTTAAGACACATCAAATAAGTCATACTAGAGAAAACCATTTGGAATGTAATCTATGTGGGAAAGGCTTTAGATACCGTGCATCACTTAGGGTGCACAAGAAACTGCATAGTGGAGAAAAACCTTACATATGTAGTGAATGTGGGAAAGCCTTTAGCCTCAAGGGAAATCTTAAAAGTCATGAGAGAATCCATACAGGTGAGATGTCTTTTGAATGTAATGAATGTGGAAGGGCATTTATCCTGAGGAGAGCTCTCAATAGACATAAGAGAGTTCATAGTGCAGAGAAACCATATATATGTAATGAATGTGGGAAAGCCTTCAGGTGGTGTACAAACCTGAAAACACATAAGAGGACTCATACTGGAGAGAAACCCTATAAATGTGATGAATGTGGGAAAGCATACACTGATCATCAAAGCTTAATTCGTCATCAACTATTTCATGCTGGAGATAAAACTTTTCAATGTGATGAATGTGGCAAAGTCTTTACCCACAAGGCAAACCTTAAACGCCATAAGAGATCTCATTCTGGAGAAAAACCCTACATATGTAATCAATGTGGGAAAGCTTTTATTGCAATGGAAAACCTTAAAAGACATATGAGAATTCATACTGGAGAGAAACCATATAAATGTAATGATTGTGGGAAAGCCTTCACCAGTCATCAAAGCCTAAATAATCACCAGGTATTTCATACTGGGAAAAAAACCTTTCAGTGCAATGAATGTGATAAAGCCTTTACCACAAGAGCAAACCTTATTATACATAAGAGAGTTCATACTGGAGAGAAACCTTATGTCTGTAATGAATGTGGAAAATCATTCAGTGTGAAGAGATCCTTAACACTACATAAAATTACTCATACTGGAGAGAAACCCTTTGAATGTAATGAATGTGGGAAAGCCTTTCGCCAGAAGGGAAGCCTTAAGAGACATAAAAGAATTCACACAGGAGAGAAACCCTATAAATGTAATGATTGTGGGAAAGCCTTCACCAATCAGGAAAGCCTAACTTACCATCATAATCGGGAGAGACCCTTTCAATGTAGTAAATGTGGGAAAGCTTTCATCCGGAAGGGAAAACTTAATAAAGATGCAATTACAGATACAGAAACGAAACTCAATATCTGTTATAAATGTGAAAGAGCCTTTAACCAGAAGGGAAACCTTAACACCCATAAAATAACTATAGAGAAACATTCTGAACATAATTAACATCTTAGTGTATTTTAGGAGGAAGATGAGCCTTAAAATCTCATTCTGCCACATAGCTCCAGTTGGAGTTTGGGAGCCATTATGTAAGAAATGCTCGAACAGGGAGAGGCTAATAATCAGCGTTATAATGGGAGCTATAAGGAGTTTTCTAACCCTAACTCACATAACTAACTACTACCATGGACTTGAAATCATTATCAGACTCCAGGATTCAAAAGAAAAAAAAAACAAGTCTGGGGGAATTCCGGTGGCTTTTGTTAGTTCCCCAGATGGCTGTGGTGTTTTATAATCCCAAGCTGTGCACTATAAGGGCATTAACTTGGCCTTTTCAGGGAAAGGCTTCTGAACTCTGCACTCCAGCAGATGGGAAGAAAATAGGAGGTAGCTCTTAGTGGCTGAAGTTCAGAGTGCACCTCTGTTGCCCTAAGCTGTCAGAGACAACACAGCCCAGACTTGAAATGATAGTCAGCAGAGGCAGTGTGGTGCATGGTGGAGGGCAGATTTGGTTTAAATTACCAGAGAAAGTTAGCCATTCTAGAATATTGGAGATGTGAATCGCTCCAGCATCACGGGAGACATGTCTACATGTGTTTCCCTTAACGTGTTCCCTAGCCAAATATTTGCTACACGTTATCTTTTATGTATTTCTTGGTCATATGTGTGGATACAGTGGTAGGTCTATGCTCAGGAAAACCTGAGTTCATATCTGGCTTCAGATACTAGTGGTGCGACCCTGGCATTGCTTAACTTCTGTCTGCCTCAGTTGCCTCCTCTGTAAAATGCAGGTAATAACCACACCTCTCCCCAGGGTTGTTGTGAGGATCAAATGAGATCATAACTGTAAAGTTTTTAGTACAGTGCCTGGCACATAAATACTATATAAATGTGATTATTTTTATTATTTATTATTGTCGTTATATGTTCTCTCCTTGTGTGTTCTTGCCAACTGCAACTGTAGTAACCTGTGGGAAAATGTGCCCCATGTGTGTGTGGGGGTGTCATTGCATTATTTACCACACTATCTGATTAAATATCTTTTTTTTTAAAAATGTGTCTTCACACTTAATGGTAAATATGAACAGTTTGGCGGCGTATGAGCAATATTTTTGATAGAATACTGATTAACAGGGTTCCTCGAAATTAGGATAAGTTTTGGGGGGCCCATGTTAGAGCAAGTAGGGAATAGATTTGAAGAAATCATCCTGACTGGAGTTGTTCAGAAATGTATTAGACTGCCCCAGGAGCTTAGTGGGTGCCTTCCCATCTCTAGTTTTCAGTGGTAGTTCGATAATTACCTCCCATATTACAGAGGTTATTCCCATTCACGTATGAGTTGGACCAGATAATCTCCAGGCTCTTCCTAACTTGTGTTCAATGAAATACTTAGATCTTGAAATACCTGTAACTTGGATTAAGTGAGATAATATTTGTGAAAAAACAAAACTGCGTGATGTCTGACACAAAGGAGGCAGGACTTGGTTTGATCATTGATTAGTGCATTGTAAATAAAGCTGCTGCTTTAATAATATCTGGATGAGGGCGACAGCTTTCCCCATGACAGCAAAATTTCATACAAAAACCCAAGCTGAAAAAAAAAAGTTCTATTAAAAAAAATTGGACCCATAAAATGGTTATGTGGGGATATCTGATGTTCCTGATGCGAGTCCTTTATAAGTCAGCCTTTAAAATTAGAAATAGAAACCCATGAGGAAAGAAAAACCTCACAACCACTTGAATTACTGCAGTATCGGAAGGTCCTGGAGGGGTCATTCAGGATGGTCAGTGTAAGGCACTGGAGTTAGAGTCAAGTGGAGATGGCGTATTGACTTGAAAAAACGAATTAACATCAGCTTATGTTGCATATTTATTTTTTCAAAATATTTACCAATTGTTTTTCTTTGGAGCTGGGGAAGGGGTCGCCCATTGACGCTGCTGCTCTGAGGTGAAGGAGAAAATGCTTTTGGCACCCTCTGTTCTGGTTTTGCTTGTCTTCAAAACAACTATAGACACCATTGGGGGAAATGGTCTCTACTGGATAACAACGGTAAAGCAAAATCTATACTGCAGTTCTAACAGCTCATAAAGCTAGTTTTAAATGATGCAGGTTCCACCTGAGAGCAGATGGTAGTAAACAAAATAGCATCTGTGGGGAGGGAAGAGACAGGAAAAGATAGATGTGTATATTTTCCTCTCATTCATGCTCTATAAAAGGAAGACTAAATGAGCTGTGAGGTTGTTCAAAGTACTGTGAAGGCATTGATCAAATTGGGGCTGTACAATCTGCACTTTGCTTCAGCCATCAATACCCCTCTAATTGCTAAAATGAAGCTTTCCCTGATTTGATAAACTGAGAAATTTTGGCAAAGTGACAGGAATCATCTATAAATTATTGAATGAATTGAGAAGAGATGAATTTGATAAATTAGAGTGAGCATGGAGTTCTAGCTTAACCCCGTAAGAAGGAGCTGTTTGGGGAGACGGGTAAAGAGATGTCTCAGCTTCAGCTTGGAAAAGCCTCCTTCACTTCCCCCTCCACACCCACTCCCCTTGATGGTAACATGTTATGCTGGAGTTGCAGACAGTATGGAGACGGTGAACACAATTCTTCCAATTTGAAATACAAAATACTTATTACTGTTTTCTTCCTCAAAGACTGATCCAAGCTGTAAGAATGTAGCTAAAGAGAGTAGCTTCCTCATATATTCTACTAGAAACAACAAAGAGAAAGAAAATGGTTGAAACCAATAAGAAACCCAGCCCAAATGCAGTACGAGGAAAACAAAGAAATAGAAGAAATGCTATGGTCAACTTAATCAACCTAAGGGTCAGAAGCAATAAAGATGGGAAAAAAAACTATAAAGTATCCCTAGAGACAACCCTCAATGTAGAAACAGTGGGTGAGAGGAATTAAACTAAAATTAGTGGATAACCAAGAGAACCCCTTATTGGGACCTGTCTCCTTATGGAGCTATTCAAATGTTCTTGCTCCTTGCTGGGTCCTATTACCGCTCCCCAGGGAATGGAGGTGAGGGGGGCGGCGCTTGAGTCAAAGGTGATTGGCCACTGAGGGAATGAAGTGATTAGGACACCAAGTGGTTACTTGTGGGAATCGAGTGAACCACACCGACTCCATCCTGTGACTCAGTTCTGGAGCTAGCCCAAGTCTACTCAATTATAGGTCTAGTCCAAATTCTGTCCTGTAAGAAAACCTTATTCCATTGTTCGAACCTGGCCCTGTGTGGCTGAGAAACTAAGGACCTAGGTTATGCTGACCAGAAACCTAGTCAGGCCCAAAGAGTGATGGGAGAAGTTTCCTTGCAATTGCAGATCTTGAGCAAAGCGTATGGCCCTGTACTGATCAATCAGTTACTGTTTCCATGTTCTTTTAATTGTTTAGAGACACTTGGAGGGCCGGGGAGTGGGACACCTCCTTTTCTGATTTCAGGGAATTGTACCTGTTCACTGTCTCCCCTCCTAACTTCCTAATCTTTCCTCCAATGAGAGATCAGATGACCTTGTGTTGTATTGTTTCCTTTTAATTAATGGTCTTAATTGATTAATGATATTTTAGTGTATAAAAGTCTGTCTCCCCCTGTGTTGGGCGTATAGCCCTAAGCTGAGGAAGGGCCCTTGTCCTGCTTTGTTGGGTAACTGGCATGCATTGCTTAATAAACCAATGAGCTCGGAAGATCGAGCATCACTGTCGGCATCACTTTGTTTTTCTCGGTCATTTCATCTTTCACCTGCCACACTGCTAAGAGAGAGTGTGTGAGAGAGTCATAGTATGGCTATAAAGCTATGGAAATAGCTCCATCTGCTCTCTCTTTGGGATGTTTCCAGTACTTTCTTTCCTTTGGACTTCCATATAGAAGGGCTGGGGACCCACTCCTTAGGGGAGGGCAGCTATAAGGAATGTGAAGAGATGGTAGAATGTTAGAACCTAGAGGAGCCTAAATTCTCCAACAAACACCTGAGTAAATTGATTGCACCAGATTAAAAAAATTGAGGGTAACTAGGTAGTGCAGTGGGTAGAGCACTGGGCTTGGAATCAGGAAGACTCATCCTTAGGAGTTCAAATCTCACCTGATACTAGCTATGTGATCCTGGATAAAGTCACTTAACCCTGTTTGCCTCAGTTTCCTCATCTGTGAAATGAGCTATGGAAGGAAATGCAAACTACTCTGGTTTCTTTGTCAAGAAAACCCCAAATGGGGTCATAAAAGAGTCAGACATGACCCAAACAACTCAACAACAAAAATTGAACAGAAACAGCTATGATTTCCCCACCTAGTCCAGGACCACACAAGACAGACTGCCAGGATCCTGTGGAAACCCTAAATTAAGGTAAGTCAACGTAGGTGGAAGGCATGCACAAAGCCACTGGAGAAATGCCCCTAGCAGAGCTCAGATCAGGGACAGTTCTGTGACAATGGAAGAAAGGGAGAGAAAGAAGTAGGTGACAGGACAGCCCCAGAACCCCGTGGTAATGGGAGAAAGTTGGTGCCCCTGTGAGTTAGGCTGGTTTTTCCTTGACTGGCTCAGATGACCAATGGCGAAGGCTGTTGGCATCACTTATTGATCACATGAGTACCAAAAAGCTCCAACTTGTTCCAGGGGCTCTGATTCTTGGACCACAAAGGGCAACACAACTTTGCTCAGCTGAATCATCTTGGGGAGTCTCCAATGCTTATCCTTGTTGAATATGCCTCTCCTCTTACATCTAAATAATTCTCCTTTTGTTAACCAAGGAACGACCTCTCAATGTCTCATTTTGTTCCAGTGTTGGATCTAAACCACCAGGAGACTGGTTTGAGTCAGGCCTGGCTCAGCCCAGAACTCAAGCCCAAAGAGTTCTGGCAGAATGTGGTGGCTACTGAGGGCAGCTAGATAATGCCATGGATACTATAAGTTATGAGTGCTGGGCCTGGGGTCGGCAATACCTGGGTTCAAATCTGACCTCAGATGCTTTCTAGCTGCGTGACCCTGGGCAAGTCACATAACCTCTGTATGCCTCAACTTTCTAATCTGTAAAACACCTGCCTCCCAAACTTGTGGTGAGGATCAAATGATATAATTGTAAAGTAACACAGTGCCTGGCACATAGTAGGTAATGCATAAATGTTAGCTATTATTAATTGTTATCATTATTCTTAGCCACCATGCTCAGGACCATGCAGGATCTGCCCACACCATCTAGAAGTACAAGATCAGAGCTTAACCAAAGGGCAAACCCCCAATCCGCTGAGGCTAGTGATAGCCCCAACCCAAAGAACATGCTAAATACTATGAAGAAAGATCTGCCATTGGGTTATGCAACTTTTTGTCTGTCCTCTATTTTCAGAGGACTGGTGACATCACAGAGCAATGCCTTGACTTGCCCATGAACTGGATTTAAGTGAGGTAGGATTGTACAAAGTGATCAGCCTCGCTCTCTTTTCCAGAGCCTTTGAAGTCCAGGAGCAAGACAAAAGTCAAGGTGAATGGTGATGGCCTGGGATGCAGTGGATGACCTTGGCATCTTCAGGGTCTGCCAAACTCTAAGTGCCCCACAATGACTGCTTCAGTTGTCTTCATGGCTGCTGAATGAACTGCCCCCATCTATCCATTCACATGCTTGGTATAGACACCCCTACCCTCCCCCCAGTCACCATCCTCTGAGTTCCTCTCAGCCTGGTCAGCCTGTCTGCCTGCAGACGTAGTGCTTACTGGGGTGGGGGTGCTGCTCATGCTATAGTTTCTTGGAGTCACAGGTTGAGTGACAGGTGGATGCTGGAGGTGGTATGAAATAAATAGAAACAAGGAGTAGAGGCTATGAGCTTCACTCAAACTTCATTTTCATCTAACTGGATCGAAAAAGAGTAGAACACATGCACATAGAATTTGGTGTAAAAATACATTCAACTCAATAAAAATACAGATAAAAACAGGAAAAGAGGAAAGAGCAATCAAGAAGGATGATAGATTCAGAGAGAGATTAGTTATAAGCAAAACCTTGAATTTGGAGAAGGAATAGTGAATAGAAAGTCAAAATTAAAAAATAATTTGAAATAAAAGAGAAAGGAATATAGAGAAGAAAAATATGAGAGAATAGAATGGAGTGAAATTAGCAATTAACTAGCATAAACTCTGACTGTGAATAGGATGGAAGAGTTTGGCAGAATTGATTAGAAAGTAGAATGCAGCAATATTCTGTTTACAAGAAACACACTTGAAACACAAAGATTCACTCAGAATTAAAATGAGAGATTACAGCAAAATCCATTATGCCACAATTGAGCACAGAAAAAGTAGGGATAGTAATTATGATTTTATATAAGGCAACAGCAAAAATCAACATAATTATTATTTTTTTTTTGCTTTTTTTGGAGGGCAATTGGGGTTAAGTGACTTGCCTAAAGTCACATGGCTAGTAAGTGTGTCAAGTATCTGAGGCCAGATTTGAACTCATGTCCTCCTGACTCCAGGGCCAGTGCTCTATTCACTGCACCACCTAGCCACCCCCAAAATCAACATAATTAAAAGAGCAAAACTACATTTTGCATAAGGATAACATAGGCAATAAATAGATTTCAGTACTTAATCTCTACCCAGTGGCATGGCTTCTAGATAGTTAAAGGAAGAAAAACGAAATTAATTACAAGGAGAAATAGACAACTATATTATAATCATGAGGGACCTTAATTTACTCCTATCAGATCTATATAAATTTAACAAAAAAAACCCAAGAAAGAACTTAAGAACTTGAATTAAATTTTTAAAAATGAGATATAATATTCCTCTGGCAATTAGTGAATAGAAAAAGAAAAATGTACACATATTTTCTCAACTATGCACAACACCTTCCAAAAACTAAACATGTCTTAGGACATAAAAACCTCACTTAAAAATGCAGGAAAAAATACACATACATACACATATACAATGTGTATGTATGTCTTTCATTGATCACAGTGCCATGAAATTATACTAAATATGTAGCCACTGGAAAAGGCATGAAAAATTAACTGGAGACAAAATAACAATCCTAAAGAATTGTTAGGTCAAAGAACAAATCATAGAAATGAGCAGTGATTTCATTAGAGATAATGATGAGACAACAGATCAGAATTTGGGGGTTGTAGCCAAAGTGGTTTGTAGAGGAAAATTTATATCTCCAAACTCTTTTATTAACAAAAAGAGAAAGCATAGATCAATGAATTGAGAACACAACTAAAAATACTAGAAAACTAATACATCTTAAAAAATTAAACCACAAATTGAAAATCCTCAAAAATTAAAGAATTTATAAAACTGGAAAATTTTAAATTAATAAGTAAAACTAGGAACTGTTTTTTTTGGAGAAAGCACAATAAAATAGATAAGTGATTAGCAATTTTATTAAAAATCAAAGGAACATTAGTATCAAAAATTAAAAAGGATAATTCACAATAAATGAAGAAATAAAATATCTCATTAGAGACTTTTTTACCCAATTCTATGCTAAAAAAAAACCTCCCGCAATTTAAGATGAAATAGATGAATATTTACAAAAATACTTTTACAAAAGTGTTTTATAAAAGTATTTACAAAAATACAAAAAAATTAGCTACTAAAGGGCAGTGGAAGCCAAGATTTGGCGGTCCGCTTGCCCCTCTCCTTAAACCACTAATTCTAAACCTTTTTGGTGTCATGGTCTCTGGTGGTCCGGTAAAACCTATAATCCTTCTCAGAATGTTTTTTAAATGCATAAAACAAAATATGTAAGATTACAAAGGAAACTTTTTTTCTCATCCTAGTTCAGAGACTCACTGAATTGCATCCATGGATCCCTTGGTGGTCAATGAACTACACTAAGCTAATGATAGAACACTCAGCATCAACTTTGGGGGTCACTTCAGCTTTTCTGGGAAATTCGATCACTGAAGAAACCCGTTCCCGGTTTTGTTCTTGGTCTGCTTTATCCTCCTCAGTTGGACTCTGGCCCTGTTGGTTCAGCTCCTTTTCCTATATTGTGGTTTTAATACTGAGAGGAGCCTCTGATTCTACCTTCCAGTGGTTTCCAGGTATAACTTTATCATCATTTGGGCTGTGAGGGAATCCACGACTCTTCACTGCTTGCTCTCCACTAGGGCAAGGATGGAGTTGAACTCAACATGAGGGCCCTTTAAAAAGACTCCTCCTAGGGCTTTGGGCAGGGGGAAAGGAAGGGAACAGGAATCTATTAAGTACTTACTACATGCCAGCCACCGTGCTAAGAGCTTTACAAATACCTCATTTGTGGTAAATAAGTCTATGGAAAAACAAGTACATTAATGCATTGTGGGTGGATTTAGGAACTTGTCCAGCTATTTTGGGAAGCAATTTGGAATTATGCCCTAAGCTATTAAACTATACATACCTTTCAACACAGTAATAAATTGTTAGGTTTATACCCTCAAAGAAATCCAGAGGAAAAGGAACCCCAATACAAAAGTATTTATAGAAGCTCTTTTTTTTGGTGGCAAAGAATAGGAAACTAAGGTGATGCCCATCATTTGGGGAATGGCTGAATGAATTATGGTATATGATTTTGATAGAATTGTGCTATAAGAAAGGATGAAAGGAATGATAGTAGAAAAACCTGGAAAGGCTTATAAAGACTGATGCAAAGTCAAATAAGCAGAACGAGAAGAACTTTTAAAATAACAAATATTGTAAAGGTTAGTAACTTTGATGGATACACTTACCAACCACAGTTCCAGAGGACAAAAGATGAAACACTCTAGCCACCTCCAGCTAGAGAAGTGAGGGACCCAGAACACAGATTGAGCCATATTTTTTTTGGACGTGGCAAAAACAGGAATTTGTTTTGCTTGACTATATATTTTGTAGTGGGTTTTGTTTTTCTTCCATTCTACTTGGGAGAAGGAAGAAGTGGGAGGGAGAGAATTCAGAGCCGAAAATAAAATAAAAATTGAATATAAAAAGAAAAAGAAAGAAAAAAGACCCTCACAATTACTATTTTTCTCTTTGGCTTTTGAAAAATCTTGACAGGGATAGGTGTACCCAGAAATGGCAGAGAGACTTGTGGGGGGGAAACTAAGACCTTGGGCAGACAATTGCCCAGATTCCCAAGATCAGCTCCAGTCCTTGTGATCACAAATAAGGGGGCTTGTGGGTCATCATTTACCTTAATCCTTGTTAAACTGGGCTAGAGAAATCAAGAGGGGGCATATATATATAAGGAGTAGGTGCACTTGAGTGACCGCTGAGAAGCTTGGTAAGCGTAACATCCTGATCAAAGGCAGGGAGGACAACCAAAACAGACCATGTACTAAAGACGGGCTAAATCTGCATTGTTGATTGAGTGGGAAGAAACTAACATATTTTTCCTTCCTCCTTTCCTTTTCCTTCAAAGTCAAATATATAGTAGGTTACCCAATCACTTTAGATTCCCTACTTTTCTCTGGAAAAGGGCAGCATCAAACTTTCTATGATCTCAATGGATATTTTTGTATCCAAGCTTTTAACATGATAAAATTGTTAGCCAACATAGATGTGAATTGTGATATTTTACTTATATTAGATCTAGAGCTAAGAGAGTGAGGGGTGGATTTTCCTTTTAAGAGACTGGATCCTATTTGTTCAGTAGGTGATCATAACAAAATGGGAAGGCCAGTGTTAAACTTAGCACAGCCACTAAACATAAAAGTACTTCTGGTAAAATTTGAGTTGGTAAAAACACAGAAGTGAGCACATTTAATGTGCGCAGTCATTTCGGTGCACTGGTTTTGACAAAGCCATGCCTATGTAAAGCACTTGTTGGAATGCTCCACCCATGGACAGGAAAGGGAAAATAAGATCCCTAGGTATATAAGTCTTCTGGATCAATTGGGATGGTTGGTAGCTTAGGTGCCTTGCTCAGTGGTGCTTCCTGGTGGTCTTAAATACATCATTCACTATCATACACTGTAGGTTGAATTTTAAATATATGACCTTCTAGGTGAATTTTATGATTCCCTCCCCCTCTCCAGTTGTGTAAAGTAAATCTTTGCTATTTTAATATGGCAATGAATAAGTAATTTAGACAATGCTATCCTTTTATTAGACTGGCAAGCCTCTCCTAAAGCAATTAAAATTTCTCCATTCATTTAATTAAGTCTACCTTTATTTATATGGAAAGTTATCTTTTCTAGTATCTATCTTGGTGGATAGATTCCCCAAAATTTTATATATTCTATAGTTACTTGGGTGGAATTTCTCTTTTATTGCTGAATATTGTTGGTAACACAAAAGCTAATATTTTTGTGGGCTTATTTCATATTTTGCAACTTTGATGAAATTATTGCTTTAACTGATTTTTCTAGTGGACACATCTGGGATGTCCACATAGGCCATGATATTAACTGTAAGATGTGATTGTTTTGTTTTCTCTTTTCCCATGTTTGTTTCCTGGATTTCTTTTTCTTATATTGCTTTGGCTAAAATTCTTAGAAGTAAATGCCTAATCTTATTGGAAAAAAGACTCACTGTCCTTTCTCCATTACATATAATGCTGGTTTTGGGTTTTAGACAGGTAATCCTTACCATCTTAAGGAAAAGGTTATTTATTAAAGAGATTTTTAGTGTTTTTAATAAAAATAAGAATTGGATTTTGTATTAAAAAAGCATCTATTAATGGAATCATGTAATTTTTATTATTAATATAGATTATGTTAATCATTTACCCTGCATTCCTGTTATAAAACCCAACTAGTCATAATGAAGATGTTGTAGCCTCATTAGTAATATTTTATTTAATATTTTTGTGTCACTGTTCATGAGGGAAACTGGTCTAAAGCAGTGGCATCAAACTCAAATAGAAATGGATTCCTGTGAGCCACATACTGACTTAGAAAACCACAAATTAACATTATCTAGGTTGTATTGTATTTTTACTTATTTTGTTAAACATTTCCCAACTATATCTTAATCTGGTTGGCTATACTGGAAAAGTTTTGCAGGCACTTTTTTCCTCTTTCCTAATTTTGTCTCTCTTTGGTTTCAATATCAAGACCATGCTTCTATCCTAGAAAGAATTTGGAGGAATTCCTTTTCTGTTTCTGTGCAGAGCTTACATAACATTGGAAATAATTGTTCTATGAGTGTGATAGAATTTACTTATACATTTATGTGGTCCTAGTCTTTACGTCTTCAGCATTTCATTTATGGCTTGTACAATTTCCTTCTATGATACTGGACTATATAAACAACGCATTTCTTGTTTTCTTAATGTAGATATATATTTTTTGAAAACACCTATCAATTTCATCCGTTATCAGTTTTGTAGGCAAAAGTGTGTGACAATTTCTTTTATTTCATCTTCAATTATTGTGAATCCTTTCATGTTTGATACAATTTTCCTTTTCAAAAGATCACACTAGCTATCATTTAAAGACTGTGGGGATAAAAATCATCCAATCTGCAAACAGAGAAACTAAGGCAGAGCTCAGAACCTATGGCACCTTATTAAAAGGTCCTTTGTCCTCTCTAATGAAGTGGACCTCAGATTTTCCTCATGATCCCCTCCTTTCAGAGCCCTATTTTTATAGGGTTTGATATCTAAACATTCAAGAACAACTATATGAGATACAAAATAATTCCATTGGTTGACATATGACATAGAGACTAAAATAAGTTCAACAACATAGCAGAGTCACCAGTTGAGCAAATCAAGGAATATCTCTACTGACTAGATGGTCATAAGACGAGTGAAGCATAGGGATCTCCACTGACTATGTAGTCTTAAGATGGTCATAAGATGAGACACCTGCTCATGTTAGACGAGAGAATGGTCCAGAAGTACAAAAATAATTTTGGGGGATTTTCAATGTAGTTGAGTCACCTCTGCCACACTGGGCTTGGTCACCATGACAAGGAAAAACAAGGATGGAGGACCTTCAGCCAGCTTCCCGTGATTACACAAGTGATCCTACCATCTGCAGCTCACAGGTCTGAGACCAAATATACAGAACTTATAATCACATCACATTGATTGATACTGATTGGAATAGAGTAGGGGTCTTTAATGAATCAATTTCCTCAAAAAAAAGCTTATACTGTTATTAATTCTATGGTTTGCTTGTTTTTATTTTTTTATTCAAAATGCTTTATTTCTTTGAGATTCCGGATTTCTATTTTGTTGTATAGTTGATGGTGTAGAGGGCTTTAAAAAAAAAGTTACTACTTTTCTCTTAGCTTTTTTTTAGTTGCACATCCAGTTCACTGATATGTTCTTTCTCTCTCTTGTTGATGAATGCATTTAGGGATATGGATTTTCCCGTAAGAACCAATTTAGCCACATCTACAAATTTTTTTCAGCATGTTGTCTAGTTGCCAATTTATTAGGCAAAAATTTTCAAGGATTCTAATACTTATCCTTTAACTCACCAATTCTTTAGGATTAAATTATTTATTCTCCAATTGATTTTAATCAATTCTCCAAAGTCTATTTATTAAATATAAATTTGATTGTATTGTGGTCAAGAATCTCAAAATAAACAATTAAAAAAATGGAAAGGAATGAAAGCTAGCAGTGTAATATCTCAAAACTATACTACAAAGCAGTAATTATTGAAAATATTCAATGAACAGTTAAATAGAGAGGTCAGTCAAAGAATAGAGTAGGTACTACGTACAAAGCAAATGAAGACAGTAGCGTACTGTTTGATACAAAACACGCAAAATCGAGGGTAAAGCCTCATGGACAAAAACCAGAAAGCAAGTTGACAGAAGTCAGAAATAGAAAAATATCTCACACCATATTCAAAAATAAGCTCCAAATAGATATGACTTCGATATAAAAGGTCACATCAAGGAAAGACAATGACCAAAGGACAAGGATCACAGAAGACAAAATACACAATTCTGATTACATAAAATTAAAAAAAAACTTTTGCATAGACCAAACCAATATAGCTAAAATTACACATCCATCAGGGGTAAACGGCTGAATATGAAGGTAATGGAGTATTACTGAGGTCAAAGAAGTGATTGCAAGGACCTAGGACTCATGATGGTAAATGACATTCACATCCAGAGAAAGAACTAGAGAGCTGGAATGCAGAGTGAAGCAGACTATTTCCCTTTTTGTTTTTTCTTTCTCATGGTCTCTCCCATTCATTATAATTCTTCTATACAACATGACTAATGTGAAATTGTGCGTAATAGGAATGTATGTGTAGAGCCATATATTGCATGCTGTGTCTTGGGGAGGGAGGGGAAGAAAATTTAAAACTTTTGGAAGTGAATGTTGAAAACTAAAAATAAATAATTTTTTAAAAAAGGATTCACTTGTAAATTTAAAAAAATGGTTTCAGAGAAATCTGGGAAGACTGGTATAAATCAGTGAAGTGAAGAGACCCAAAACAATTTATTCAATTAGAGAGATATGGTGAAAAGCACAGTTTCCTCCCAAATAAAAGGGAAAAATAGACAAGAAAAAGAAATGGAAAAAAAAGTTATTAAAGCATTTTTAAAATGCACAGAAGAGAATGGAAGGTCATATGGATTCACAGACAAGCTGAAGAATTTAGACAAGTTACATGTTGAATTTATTATATTATTTTTAAAAAGGCAAGCTGTACATAATTGAGAGTATCATTTCTAGGTACAATCCTCTTTTTCTGGCCCACTGAATATATAGAAGTGCTCAATTTATTTGTTTCTAATTAAGTTCAAAATTTTAAGCAACCCAATAAGGGATAAAAAGGATAAATACATTACCCTCTTCTCTATGCTTTAAAAACCGATCAATTTGTCACATTTGTGCCCCAGATTTTGCGATCTGGCATCAAACAGAGTAAAAAGCAGATAGTCATGGCAAATCCCACTGACTCATACCACATTAACTTGGTGCAGATTGCTTCTTCTGGGATTCCTGATTCTAGTGTTGTTTCATGGTTTAAAAATTATTTTTCTCAGCCTTTTACTGTTGGTATTACACTCACTGGTTTCTTGTTTTTGAATGTATTGACTATGGCATCATTTTCTTCCCTTCTTCTCTCTCTCCACAGTCAAATGTTTTATGAGCTAAACTCTGAAAGTATTGGACTTTGCATAAAGGACACACTTTGTGTAACTTTTTTTTTTGGATGGGGGAAGGCAGGGCAATTGGATTAAGTGACTTGCCCAAGGTCACACAGCTAGTAAGTGTGTGAAATGTCTGAGGTCACATTTGAACTCAGGTCCTCCTGACTCCAGGGCTGGTGCTCTATTCACTGCACCATCTAGCTTCCACATGTAGCTAACTTTTAACATGATGAAAATGTTGGCTAATGTAAACTTAAGCTGTCTTTGAATTTTACTTAAAACTCAGATCTTCTAGAGCTAAGTGCTAACATGGAGTAGATTTTCCTTTCGGGAGATGAAAGCCTAGTTGTTCAGTAGGAAATATGTGGGGGTACCGGTAGTAAAGGCAAGGTGAAGAGAGTATTAAACTTAGCAAAGTTTAATGGCAAAGAAGCTGACCCTGAGCTACCCTAGTGAAATTCAAGCTGAAAAAAGCCATGAGTAAGGTCAACGGGAGTCATCATTTTGGTCCACTTCTTTTGAAGAAGCCCTGACTCTGCTAAGGAAAAGGACACAAGTTGCTTGAAAACTCCATGTGGACAGGTAATGGGAAATTCTCTAGGCATGTTTACACAGACTTTTGACTTGTTGGGGATAATCATGATGCTTCCCTTCCCACTGTGACCTGGGGATTACA
Source organism: Pseudochirops corinnae (assembly GCA_028646515.1). NCBI lineage: Eukaryota > Metazoa > Chordata > Mammalia > Diprotodontia > Pseudocheiridae > Pseudochirops > Pseudochirops corinnae. The sequence continues at coordinate 29,623,066 of CM053585.1, read as the reverse complement.
CACACATCAGTCACTGCCATATTCTACAAATCCCATCTTAAACGCATCACCTCACACGGCTCTCTCCTATTATTCCACAAATATTCAGTTCCATATTCATGACCAAGGAAGAGTCTGTAATGAAGAGATTTAAGTACAAGGTAGATAAAGACACAACTGAGGTAAACCCTACTTACTGTCTCATATGCTTTCACTTGATGTAGGATGTCTGTTCTTTTCTATTTGAAAGAATGTCTTGCAGTCTTTGATCCATGACATTATTTTAAAAAAAAAAAATGTATTGATACAACACTTCGTAAAAGTCGAACAAACCTCTTTACAAAAGTTTGTCAGTTGCTAACAAAAAGGACACACAGTGAGGTGGTGCAGTGGAAAGCGCTGAGCCTGGCATCAGGAAAACTCATCTTCCTGAGAAAATCAGGCCTCAGAAACTTACTAGCTGTGTGACCCTGAGCAAGTCACTTAATCCTGTTTGCTTCAGTTTCCTCATCTGTACAATGACCTAGAGAAGGAAATGACAAACTACCCTGGTGTATTTGCCAAGAAAACCTCCAAATGGGATCACAAAGAATTGGACACAACTGAAATGACTCAACAACAAAACAGAAAGGAGGGCCTTTAATGGCATGGTACTAATACTATTACATTCCACCACTTTGTTCTCTCTCCATGTTACTTTATATTACCACAATTTTTTTTTTTTACTTCCCACTTGTACTACTTCCTTTAGGATCTTCTATTTTCTGGAAGAATAAGATCTATTCTGCCCAAAACTTCAGGTTCATAATCAAATTCATGGGATTTAAAAATAGAAAAATGACCTTGTTAGAGATCTGGACCAACCTATAACAAAAACGAATTGCCAACTTGACTCTTGGTTGAAATCTGCATCCTGGAGATCCCCTTCAGGACTAACTCATAACCAGGGTATTCTCAAGGCACAGTCTACAGAATCTCTTACTAACCTTTCTTCCAATTACAGGCATTTAGCTACTTTTCCTCCTAAGTCTTCTATCTCCATGTTAGGTTTAACTCATTCTCCCAATTTTCCCATCCCATTTTGCTTCTACCATGTATTGTCTTTGCCCTTAGGGCTTTCCCGCTTGAGTATTTCCCTAGTCTAACCATTCACAGTCAACTAAAAGAATCTAAGTAGGGAAAGACCTCGTAGGTTATGTAGTTCAGTTATTGTACCTACATAGGATTACCCTCTGTAACATCTTGACAAGTGAGGCAGTTAGGTGATACAGCAAATATTACAATGGACCTGGAGTCAGGAACACCTGAGTTCAACTCCCTCCTGACACACTTGCAAGTTGTCATCCTGGGCAAGTCACTTGAGCTCTGTCTGCCTCAGTCTCCTCATCTGCAAAATGGAGACAATAAAAGCACCTACATCCCTGGGTTATGAGCATAAAATGTCATATTTGTAAAGTGCTTTGAAAAACCTTAAAGCTATGTGGCATCTTTTATTACTAGATAACTATGATCATCCATCTACCACTTAGGTGTACCAATGTTGGGAAAACCATTAACTCCTGAAGTAATCTATTCTACCTTTGGATATGTCTATTGTCATGATGCTTTTCCCTAATATGATGTCTCCTTCAATGTGAGCTAATAGAAAATCTACTCCAGATTTGAATTTATCCATGGATGAGTGCTCACTCAAAAACATAGCTCAATTGCCCCAACAAATGTTTGCTTTTATCAGACAAACATAAGACACTAATTCAAAACAAAAGGTATTTAATCAAACAACACAGCAAAGAAAGCAACAAAATGCACCCCCACCCCCCCCCCCAACACGTACACACGGGGTATATATCCCACAGGTTACAATTTCATTTACAAAGCACATTCACAGAGTACTCACGTGAGTCTGGAAAACAAACAAAACACACACACAAAGGAACGAGTTTAGGGAAAGAAGTCAGGTAACTGATGTAACCATAGCACACGTATGACTGGGGCAATGCATCTCCAAATTGAAGAAATGCTGACATCTTCTGGTATTCCAACTCCATTGTGTTGCCTCTAATGATTTCGTGGTTACTGAGCTATACTGTTGAGGGCTTCTAGCATTAAGGGCTACCCTTCAGCTCTCTGTTCTTAGCTCAGTTTAGAAGGCCTTAACTTAGAAAGGGCAGGCTAATACTCTTAGTGCACAGCTTGTAAATATTATACACGACGCTCATCTGGACAACTAACAAAACCCAACAAAGTGCCCCATGTCAAATCTTTTCTTTTGAATTCAGTTGTCTGATGTCAACTTTAAACCCATAGTACTAGTCATGATCTGACTTTGGATTGAGATCATTCCTCTTGATCATGAGCCTGTGTCCTCAAAAGGCTTATCTTAAACAACGGCTCTTAAGCTCCCATAGGAGTTACATTTAGGCTGGGGCTTTAAGCCCATCTAAGATCCTCTATGAGTAGCATGCCATTGAAACTGGGGGCTAAAACAAGACCTCGTTGAAATATGTAGGTTCTAGAATCCTGTCTTTATTATGATGCCTAATTGCTGCTTTCTGATTAGACTAAAGCTTTCCAGGCCTCCTTATAATGAACTGAAAACTGCCTCTTTAGGATTTCTACTCTTATCCATCTTTCTAGGTACAAGTAGAGTAAGTTAATCAATCTTCTATATGAATTAATCTTGGCTTTCTCCCCACATCTCTGAATAGTTTCCTAAGAAGGTATTTTAGATTCTCAGAACTCTGCTCCCTCCCTACCAACCAATTTGACTCATGCTGACTGTGTCTATCAGTTATCTTGAAATGGTTTGTCTCCAAATGAACACATTTGTGGATGAGTACCCTCTCAATACCCATGGATGTAGAGTTATACTTTTTCTAAAGGTTTTCCCAGTTTCCTTAAATTTAAATGGATTTTTCTCCAGTAAAAATTATCTGATGTGGGCTGGACCCAAACATTTTCCTACATTGTTTATATTCAAAGGGGAGGGGATGTATCCATTATGTACAATAAAGTTTGGATATGACATTTGTTTCCATTAAATATTCTGATGGTCTTTAAGAACATTCATCACAATGGAATGGTTTCCCTTGAATATAAAATATAAAAGGAATTGGACCATGAATTTTGGTCACTTATCCCATATTAATTAAATTAAAAAGGCACCTCCCTCAGTGAATTCTCTTCCATGAATTAATGGCTTCCTTCTAGTTGAAAGCTTTCCAACACTCATTATAGAGAAATACTTTCTCATCAGTATGAAAAATTGATGGTAATTTAGGCTTTGATACTTGAAGGCTTTCACATTCATTCATTTATATAGATTCTTTCCAATATGGATTCTTTTATGTATTTTATGGCTTCCTAGAATTAAGTAATTCAAATTGTTTCTCTCCAGTATGAGTTATTTTATGTGTATTAAGATTTCCCATCTGGTTGAAGGCTTTTCCACATTCATTACAGATGTAGAGTTTCATTCCCTTATGAGTTACTGAATGTCTATTAAGTTTTCCTTTCTGGATGAAGGTTTTCCCACATTCATTACACTGAAAGGGTCTCTCCCTGGTATGACAGACTTGATGGTAAGTTAAACTTTGTTGATTGGTAAAAGCTTTTCCACATTCATTACATTTATAAGGTTTCTCTCCAGTATGAATTCTTTTATGTCTTTTAAGACTTCCTTTCTGGCTGAAAGCTTTCCCACATTCATTACATTCAAAGGGTTTCTCTCCAGTATGAGTTATTTTATGCATAGTCAGGGTTCTCTTCACATTAAATGACTTACCACATTCATTACATACATAGGGTTTTTCTCCAGTATGAACTCTTTTATGTATATTAAGGTTTCCTTTTGTGGTAAAGGCTTTTTCACATTCATTACAATGAAAGGTTTTCTCTCCTGTATGAAATATTTGATGATGAATTAGGCTTTGATGATTGGTGAATGCTTTTCCACATTCATTACATTTATAAGGTTTCTCTCCTGTATGAATTCTCATATGTCTTTTAAGGTTTCCCATCACAATAAAGGCCTTCCCACATTCATTACATATGTAGGGTTTCTCTCCAGTATGAATTCTCTTATGTCGATTAAGGTTTGCTCTCTGGGTGAAAGCTTTCTCACATTCATTACACTGAAAGGTTTTTTCTCCAGTATGAAATATTTGATGATGAGTTAGGCTTTGATAATTGGTGAATGCTTTCCCACATTCATTACATACATAGGGTTTCTCTCCAGTATGAATTCTCTTATGTGATTTAAGACTTCCATTCCACCTGAAGGCTTTCCCACATTCATTACATATATAGGGTTTCTCACCAGTATGAATTCTCTTGTGTTTGTTGAGATCTCTTCTCAGGATGAAGGCTTTCCCACATTCATTACATTCAAAAGGCATCTCACCTGTATGAAATCTCTTATGAGTTCTAAGGTTTCCCTTCAGGCTAAAGGCTTTCCCACATTCATTACATATATGTGGTTTCTCTCCAGTATGAATTTTCTTATGTACCCTAAGGGATGCGCGATATCTGAAGCCTTTCCCACATACATTACATTCCAAGTGGTTTTCTCTAGTATGACTGATTTTATGTGTCTTAAGGATTCCTCTCTGGCTAAAGCCTTTCCCACATTCACTGCATTTATAGGGTTTCTCACCAGTATGAATTATTTGGTGTTGCTTAAGGGATGAATGGTATCTGAAGCATCTCCCACAGGTACTACATTCAAACCGTTTCTCTCCAGTATGAATTAGTTTATGTGCATTAAGGCTTCCTTTCTTGCTGAAAGATTTGTTACATTCATTACATTTATGGGGTTTCCCTCGAGGATGGGTTCTATGATAATGAATAAGGTTTGACTGGTAACTGAAGGGCTTCCTGCATTTACTATACTTGAGTTTCTTCCCAATGGAAATTCTCTTAAGTTTAAGTGGGTCAAAAAACTGCTTTAAAGTCCTTCCAAGAGTACTGTATTTAGGAAGACTTTCTCCTATATGAACTCTCTGCTGTGGAATAACAATTGACCCTAGGTTGAGCTTTCTCCCAAATAGCTTACATTCATGAACAGATCCATTAGGGATTCTTATCTCCTGAGACTGTGTTTCTTGGTTTTCTTTCTGCCTATCTAACCTGTCACCACAGTCCCAAGTTTCTCCTAATGTGGAATGCCAGGGCCCTTTCTTTATGAATCTCTCTTTAAATGGTTCTCCCACAAAAATATCCTGCTTCCCAGTTGTCTCCTTGGTTTCACATCTTGTCTTCTGACTAAGAGAATCTGAAAACAACAAAAACATGTCAATATCCATTTTCCTCCTATGCTTGGAACTTTAAGAACTCTGAAACAATGAAGTATATTCTAGATTGTGTCTTTTACTTAAAGGCCAACAACAACTAATGAGGAAAAAGTAGAACAATCATTGTTACCAGGAAATTTAAGCCTAATGTGGTTAAGGAAATAGTAACAGTGCAACTAGCCAGCTGCCCAGGAGTTAATTTAGTGACTGATACCTCTTGAGATGGCGTCTCTTGGTTTCCCTTCTGCCAATCTAACCTCATATCACAATCCCAAGTTTTCCCTAATGTGGAATGCAAGGAACCTTCCTTTATGAGTCCCTCTATATGTTCAGAAAGAAGAAATAGTTTGATTTTGGAAACCAGTGACCAATTAAGTTGCAAAATACAGAGGTAAACCTACCAAACCAATAATTTGTAATCATTTAGAAAAAAAAGTGTTGATTCCTACATTGTAGCATAAATTCATTAAGAGATTATGCAAACCAACAACATATGTTATTTATAAGATGCTGGTGAATGAGATGTCACTGTAGGCATCAAGACAGCTAGATTTCAGTAACCTGTTTGGAAAAAACTCATTTCTCAACATGCCTTTGACAAGTAAACAAATGTGGGTTAGTTGAGAATACAACTCATTGAATTTGTAGATGCTCAAATAACCTTCCCCCCCAAATCCGGAATATGGAGCTGTTGTGAACCTGACATATGTTCTCTAGTTTTATGCCTTAGATCTGTAGATCTAACCTTGCCCCATTCACCAATTTTTATGAAATAACACACAGCACTCTCATTTACACAAAGAGAGGCATTTTATCTTGGTGGTTAGAGAGCCTGAAAGACCTATTTTCAATTCCCCCTATGGCATATATTATCTAGGCAAGTCATTTAGCATCTGTGTTCTGGGAAATTCAGCCTAGGAGGAGCAGAGAAGGGGCCAAAATACATTGGTAAAGGTAGTTTCTTCAATATTTTTAATGAATTCAATAGTTTTAATGAAATCATAGAGAGTATTCTTAGCAATATTGATGATATGAAGGTATGTGAGATAACTAATATATTAGACAAATGAATCAGGATTAAAAAAAAACTCAAGGACATGGAAATATTGGCTAGAAAAAACAACTTGTTTTTTAATAAAGAGAAATGCAAATTCCTGTACTCAAGACATCGATTATACAAATGCAGGATTGTAGAGACATGGTTGATAGTAGGTTCAAAAGGCCTGGGATTTTTAGTTGACCACAGGGTAAATACAGACCACCAATAAACATTATTCTTAAGGTATTCTTATGAACAAGGAGAGGTACGGGCCAGACAACAGAAAATTAAGGTAGACACTGCACTGGTAGCATGACAGGACCCAATGAGGAGTCATTATTATCTAGATATCAGCTTGGACAGAAATTTCCTGAGGGATCTATCCTTGGCTCTGAATTTAACATTTTAATCAGTGACTTGGAAGAAGGCACAAAAGGCAGGTTTATCAAATGTGTGGATGATCAAAAATGGGAAGACTGCCTAATACTATGGAACATGGGGTTAGGGTGACAAAAGGTCCTGACAGACTAGAATGTTGGGCTTAATATAATGAGTTTTAAGCTCATTATGATTAAATATAAAGTCCTGCACTTGGATCACAAAACATCACAAAAACGAGTTGAAGGAGGAGGGGCTCCCCCTCTAAAGTTCACTAAGAAAGATCCTGATGCTTTAATGGACTGGAATGTAACATCAAAACATGTCAACAGTTCATTTCGACAGACAAAGCACCTAATGTGATTTCAGGACAATTCAGGTGACGATTTTGCTTTGTTCTACCCTGACACATTAGCAAATCAGCTAACATGACCTTAGAGTGCACAAAATGATTCTGACTCAATTCTGTCCTGCGCACACCACATCTGGAGTGTTCACTTCTGGGTAGGAGAGGGCAGAGTTCATCTAGAAGTGTGTACCTGGGAGATGGAGAGAGTTACTGAAGGAAAAGAGGAAAGGAGATGGGAATAAGTAAAAAAGTCAGAAAACAAAGAAGGATTAGCAGAAGCTGCTTAGGTTCAGATTTGGGGCTTTCATCTCAAAACTGAGTGACTCAAGTATTCATTATTTCCTCTTCCAATCTACCCCCCTTGACAGAGGTCTTATTTTTGTTCCTAAAACAAACATCATAGCATTTCCCTTTCCAACAATTGCCATTTCTTCTACTACCTCTATGCTATGACATAGTCAGTTCCCCTGGGAAGCATTGAAAGGAACCCACAAGCCATCATCCGCTCCAGTCAAACTGTCACTGCTGCTTAGCAAATTTTTCACATGATTCTTCCCTATCAAAAATGCTTCCTCACTCTTCTCCCCACCTAATGAAATTCCAAGTGTGTCTTCTGGGGGAAATAAAAAAATGGAGATGTCTGGAGATGTTCGGGCATGATGCAATGTGGACTTGGCACCTTCTATAGGAAGAGACATGAGACATAAGAGAGAAGAGAAGGGGGATGAGAAGGATGGGAGGGAGTGGAGACAGGAAAAAGAGGAACAGGAGGAGGAGGGGGAAAAAGGAAGAGAAAAATGAAGGAGATGAAAAGGAAACAGAAAGGACTCTGTACATTTTAAATTTAAGAAAAGTAATTTGGAAAGGAGGGATTAAAGCTTTTAGCAAGGAAAAATTAAACAGGAAGAGACAGGAAATTACGGGATCCAGAGTCCAAGAAAAACCTTTCTCAAAGAGACTGGAAGGAGTGGAGAGAGGTCAGCAAAGTGATGTTTTAAGTGAAAGATGAGCTGATGGGCGAATACTCAAGTGAAATAGAAACAGCGCTTCTCCAAGGACCTGGGAACCCTTATGGAGAACTCCCTGTCCAACACCGACAATGACCATTTGTGATGGTGCTTATGGTGTCTTCCATCTGTTAATTCTTCACTCACTCATTCACTCACTCACCTAGGAAAGTGCTAATCAGGACTCCTCCCTCTGCCATCCATGGGGCTTCTATTCTTTCCATCTGGGAAATCACATCTGGTAGGCAAACAGGAACACCTCCTTGTGTAGAAATAAATGGGAGAGTGCTGAGGTCAGTGATATAACCCAGGATGCATTCTTGCCTTCTTTCTCATCACCCAGATGGGAGTTCAAAGGATTCCTGAAGTATTCTCTATCCTGTGTTCCCAGGAAGCACAGGGCATAGGTCACCACCTCAAAGGAAATAACTTTATCCTCACACATTCTCTGCTACGAGGATGTAAACTGTTCAAGTCTTCCAAGTATCTACACTGGCTCTTTGGGGTAACTCAATGAATCGAATGAACAGCCACTAATAGAGGTATACAGCCTCAGGGGCAGCACAATAAAACTATAATTTCCCATTGTACAAAACAAACACCTTTCCCTTAAGTAGAGAGAGCAGAAACACCAGTGACCCTGGGTACCAAATAACTGTGAAATCACAACCCATCACAGGCATTCAGGACATTATCCCTCCATGAGAAGGGAA
>CM053585.1:29567759-29613810 GCA_028646515.1 Pseudochirops corinnae | reverse complement strand
TTCCCTTCTCATGGAGGGATAATGTCCTGAATGCCTGTGATGGGTTGTGATTTCACAGTTGTTTGGTACCCAGGGTCACTGGTGTTTCTGTTCTCTCTACTTAAGGGAAAGGTGTTTGTTTTGTACAGTGGGAAATTATAGTTTTATTGTGCTGCCCCTGAGGCTGTATACCTCTATTAGTGGCTGTTCATTCGATTCATTGAGTTACCCCAAAGAGCCAGTGTAGATACTTGGAAGACTTGAACAGTTTACATCCTCGTAGCAGAGAATGTGTGAGGATAAAGTCATTTCCTTTGAGGTGGTGACCCATGCCCTGTGCTTCCTGGGAACACAGGATAGAGAATACTTCAGGAATCCTTTGAACTCCCATCTGGGTGATGAGAAAGAAGGCAAGAATGCATCCTGGGTTATATCTCTGACTTCAGCACTCTCCCATTTATTTCTACACAAGGAGGTGTTCCTGTTTGCCTACCAGATGTGATTTCCCAGATGGAAAGAATAGAAGCCCCATGGATGGCAGAGGGAGGAGTCCTGATTAGCACTTTCCTAGGTGAGTGAGTGAATGAGTGAGTGAAGAATTAACAGATGGAAGACACCATGAGCACCATCACAAATGGTCATTGTCGGTATTGGACAGGAAGTTCTCCGTAAGGGTTCCCAGGTCCTTGGAGAAGCACTGTTTCTATTTCACGTGAGTATTCGCCCATCAACTCATCTTTCACTTAAAACATCACTTTGCTGACCTCTCTCTACTCCTTCGTACTCTTTTGGACGATGGTTTTCCTTCTTCTGATACAAACCCCTCTCCTTATGCTCTGGATCCCATAATTTCCTGCCCCCTCCTCTGTTTATTTTTTCTTTGCATCTTTAATCTCTCTTCAAATCTTTCTGCTTTCAAATATGTCTAATTGTACGTGTGCATGTATGTATATACAAATATGCATGTATGTTTATAAGTTCAACTTGAATTTAAAATAAAATCCTTTTATCGATCTTATTACTTGTCTTAAATACCTTGGATTTTTTATCTTTCCTTTCTGTGTAAGACCCCATCACCACCACCCAAAATAATAATCTGCACTATTTTTTCCAATCTTCCTCTCTACCTCCTCTCTTCCTTCTTCCTGTCTCTTATTCTCTCTTCTCCCTCTTCTCCTCCAATCTCTCCCTCCTTCCCACTGTCTCATCTTTCATCTTTCCCTCTGTTAGGAGCTGGAAAGTCCATAGCATTATGACCACCAAGAGTGGTCATATAATTTCATCTTTTTTACTTTATACTTATGTTTGTGCATATATATATGTATATACATACATATATATTATATATGTTATACATATTTAATATACTTCAATATACTTTCTACTCTCTTCTCTAGTTCCCCACCTCCACTCCCATCTCTTTCCCGTGAAGTGCTGCAATCTGGCTTCTGTCTCACCACTTTATGAAAAATGATCTAAGATCTCCCTTTGATTTTATGATAGTATCAGTAGTTTTTATTCAAAGATCATTTTCTGTCTTACCATGTACTTCTCCAACCTGTGGGTCATGTAGCTGCATTTTATGATTACAGCTGCTGAAACTCAGGGGAGTTTTTTTACTGTCTATGATTGCTTGCCTATCCTGTTGCCTATCCTGTGTTTGCCTAGTAGCTATAGTAACTAGAACTCCAACTGAGGCTTGCTGTCTCACTCTTTCTACATCCAGTGTTTTTCCTGTTGCTTCTCTTCTATCTTCCAAGGGTATTTTCTCAACTTTTAATCTTGTTCTACTCTTTGCCATATTTCAACTATAACCAGCCCTTAATGGTACTTCTTAAGGATGATGCCTGTGGGACCCTCAGTCTTGTGTTGGTTGTACTAGATGGCTGCTGAGGTGTTTTCCAACTCAAAGGTTCTTTGGGAATCCCTTCATGCTCTGCCCTACGTGGAATATTGTGGTGTACCACCATTTAGGAAGTGTGTTGGCATAGAAGAAGATGGGTACAGCCAAAGATAGGTCAAAGAGGAAGATTTAGGCAGGGACTGGAGTCTGGAAGACCTTGGAAGGATGGCCTGGGAGTCGGTAGATGACAGCCATGAGAATGAGAGACAATGGGATAGCCAGAGTGAATGCATTACCAAGAGGGAGAAGCTCTTAAGAGATGGTGGTAGAGCAGTGATCTGAATTAGACAATAGATTGAGAAATGGCAGGAGTACTAGAAGCAGTCGGTGTGTGATGTAATCCCTGCACAAAACTCAGAATTGTTGTGGATATAATTATGATGGTTTCAAATTACTGAATGTTGAATTTAAAGCCAAGGGTAGAGCCCTCAGGCACTCCTTTAGGAATTCTTAACAAGTTAACATCTATATATTAATGATTCCTTATTGGACTAGTCATGCTACCTTCTTTTCCACCCTCTTCTTATCCATAAGAATAGCTTGAGTCTAACCTGAATCTGTGCTTACTGTTGGTCCATATTCAGCTTGGGGTCAACTAAAATTTCCAGGCCTTTGGAAGGTGATTTACTGCTCAGCCATGTCTCTACAATCCTGCTTTCTACAGTTGATGTCTTGAGTGTAGGAATTCACATTCATCCTTATTAAATTACACATTGTTTATGCTTTCCATTTTTCTATCTTTTCGAGTTTTTTATCTTGATTTATTCATCTAATTTTTGGTTTGTGACGTACACTTATGTCATCAACAGTATTGGTAAGAGTGCTCTCTACGATTACATTAAACTTTTGGATAAAAATATTGAATAGGGATAAGGGGAAGAATCTACTGTTACCAATACGTATTGGCCCCTTCTCTGCTGCTTATAGGTTTAAAGAATTTTCTGGAAAACTGAGAGGTTAAATAACTTGCCCAGACAGTATGTGTCAAGACTCCCAATCCGGCTCTCTAATGATCAAGTTAGGTTTCCTTCCTTTGTGTCAATAGCAATTTTAGTAAAAGTGCCATCTGGCATTCATCAAAAATGTTAACTATGTCTAGGACCAGATCCACAGTTCTAAGTCATAAAAGGAGAGAATGTACTGTAGGTTCACAAGAACTCCATGTTTTAGGTTTTTGGGGAAAGTTTATTTGAGCATCTCAAAATCCCAAGTCATGCTCTCTTCTCACCCACATTTGTTTTTGTCTTACTATCAAAGATGTCTTAAGAACTTTTTCTAAATGGGTTGCTGAAATCTAGGTGCCTTGATGCCTGCAGCAATACCTCATTCACTGGCTCATTCATCTTATAAATATAGGAAGTGTGATTGGTTTGCATAATGTCTTATTGTGATTGAGGAATCAACATTTTTTCCCCCGAAGTGATTACAAGTCATTGATTTGGTAGGTTTTCTTTTATATTTTCTTGGAGATTATCTTGAAGCTTTTACTAGTTGCTAAAATTAAACTCTTTCTTTCTTTCTGAACAGGTAGAAATTTCCCCATACCCATATTAAAATTCTGATGCTGTCTACAAATGCTTTCAGTATTTTGTAATTAATTCAGTTAACTCCTAGACAACTTGTTGCTCTGTTACTATTTTCTCACCTGTTTTGGGTTTAAGTTTCCTGGCAACCATGATCGTTCTGCTTTTTTCATATTGAAGGAAAAGACATATCTAGAACATAGCGCAAATACCTTTCCTTTGATCAGAGCTCTAAAGTTCCTAGTTTGGAAGAAAGCAGATACTGACATTTCTTTGTTGTTTTCAGATTCTCCTTATCAGAAGACAAGAAGTGAAATCAAGGGGTCAGCTGTGAAGCAGAATATTTTTATGGGACAGTCATTGAAAGAGAGATTCATGAAGGAAGGCCCCTGGCTTTCCACATGGGGAGAAACTTGGGATTGTGATGACAGGTTAGAAAGACAGAAAGAAAACCAAGAAACACAGTCTCAGGAGGTAATATTCACTAACGAATCTGTTCGTGAATGTAATCTATTTGAGAGGAAGCTCAACCTGGGGTCAGTGATTATTCCACAACAGAGAGTTCGTATAGGAGAAAATCTTCCTAAATACAGTACCCTTGGAAAGAGTTTGAAGCAGTTTTTTGACCCACTGAAACCTAAGAGCGTCTCCATTGGGAAGAAGCTCAAGTATAAGAAATGCAGGAAGCCCTTCAGTTACCAGTCAGACCTTATTCTTTACTGTAGACAACATCCTCGAGGAAAACCCTATAAATGTAATGAATGTAACAAATCCTTCAACAAGAAAGAAAGCCTTAAAGCGCATAAACTAATTCATACTGGAGAGAAACATTTTACATGTAATACCTGTGGGAGAGGCTTCAGATACCATTCATCCCTTAAACAACACCAGATAATTCATACTGGTGAGAAACCTTATAAATGCAATGAATGTGGGAAAGGCTTTAGCCGGAGGGGAATCCTTAAGACACATAAATTAAGTCATACTAGAGAAAAACACCTGAAATGTAATGTATGTGGGAAAGGCTTCAGGTACCCTACATCCCTTAGAGTACATAAGAAAATGCATACTGGAGAGAAACCACATATATGTAATGAATGTGGGAAAGCTTTCATCCTGAAGGGAAACTTTATAAACCACAAGAGATTTCATTCAGGTGAGATGCCTTTTGAATGTAATGAATGTGGAAAAGCCTTCTTGCTAAGGAGAGATTTTAATAAACACAAGAGAATTCATACTGGTGAGAAACCCTATATATGCAATGAGTGTGGGAAAGCCTTCAGATGGAATGGAAGCCTTAAATCACATAAGAGAATTCATACTGGAGAGAAACCCTATGTATGTAATGAATGTGGGAAAGCATTCACCAATTATCAAAGCTTAACTTATCATCAGATATTTCATCCTGGAGAGAAAATTTTTCAGTGTAATGAATGTGAGAAAGCTTTCACCCAGAGAGCAAACCTTAATCGACATAAGAGAATTCATACTGGGGAGAAACCCTATATATGTAATCAGTGTGGGAAAGCCTTTATTGTGATGGGAAACCTTAAAAGACATATGAGAATTCATACAGGAGAAAAACCCTATAAATGTAATGATTGTGGAAAAGCATTCACCAATCACCAAAGCCTAATTCATCATCAAACAACTCATACTGGAGAGAAAACCTTTCAGTGCAATGAATGTAAGAAAGTCTTTGCCACAAGAGGAAACCTTAACATACATAAGAAAGTTCATACTGGAGAGAAACCTTATGTGTGTAATGAATGTGGGAAAGCCTTCAACCTCAAGGGAAATCTGAATATACATAAGAAAATTCATACTGGAGAGAAACCCTTTGAATGTAGCGATTGTGGAAAAGCCTTTAGACAGAATGGGAGTCTTAAAAGACATAAGAGAATTCATACTGGAGAGAAACCCTATGAATGTAATGAATGTGGGAAAGCCTTCACCAATCAACAAAGTCTGATTTACCATCAAGTATATCATACTAGAGAGAGACCCTTCCAATGCAATGAATGTGGGAAAACTTTCATCCAGAAAGGAAAACTTAATAGGCATTTAAGAACTCATAAGGGAAGCCTTTAATCAGATAGGGAAAAGTAATACACATAAAATAACTCTTACTTGGAAAAACACATCGAATTTAATTAATGTTGCAAAGTCTTTAGCCGGAAGGGAAATTGTCAAATATATTTTAAAATCCATACTGGAAAAAAACCCTATAAATGTAATTTTGAAATCTAAATTCCCATCAATATTTCACTATGATGAGAAGCTTTCAGTATGAGAAATGGCTCATACTGGAGGGAAAATCTTTCATGCAATGAATGTAAGAAAGTCTTTGCCAGAAGAAGAGACCTTAATGTACATATAAGAAAGTTCATACTGGAAAGAAACCTTATGTATGTAATGAATATGGGTAAGCCTTCAGTTGGAAGGGAAGTCTTATTTCATGTAAGAGAATTCACTCAGTGAGATGATCTTTGAATTTTAGTAATATGGGAAGACTTTCACCAATAATCAAAGTATAACCCAACATTAAATATTTTTCATACTTAAGAGAAATCCTTCCAGTGTGATGAATGTCAAAAAGCTTTCAAATGGAGTGGGAACTTTAAAGAATATCACAATTCTTATTAGTGATAACTTTTTTCCTTGCAATGAATGCGAAAGAATCTTGTCCAAACTTTTTTTTATATAATTAAATTCATAGTAGAAGAACCCTTTGAATATAAGCAATACAAGATGTTTAGGCCTAGCCATTACTAGGGGAACATCAGATAATTTATCCTGGAGAAAAACCCATTTAAATGTAAGGAAATTGGGAAAGCCTTCAGAAAGAGTAGAGTATTATTACACATTGATGAATTCATACTGGATCTTTCAGGGTAACTGAAATAAGGACAGTAATGTCAGCATAGACTAAGGGAGCAGCTGGTGTTGGAAGTTGGAAGCAGAATTCAGAGAAGCTCATGTGCCTTCTTTGAGAATGACATTTTGAGAAGCAAAGGGGAAGCCAGGATGAATTCATTTAGAAGATTTAGTTATATATTCTATTTTAACCTAGAGAGACAAACAAGAGTAGAAGTTGTAAAGAGGCAGATTTCAATTCATTATATAATCTAAGGAGGCCTGGAAAGCTTGAGTCTAACTGAAAAGTAGCAGTTAAAGCATAATAAGGTAGGGGTGTGGGACCTGTGTGTTTCACTTGGCTCTTGTTCTGATTTTCAGTTTGTTACACACCACTGATAGAAGTTCTTGGGTATAAAATGGATCTTAATGCACCAACCTATACAGAACACCTGTGGGGCATTAGGAGAGATTATCCAAGAAATGCTTTGTGAGGACGTGGGCTCAGGATCTATAATATAATGGGAGTTATGAGGAATGTTCTAACTCAAGATCACATAGTGACTAGTACCATGAACTTGAAATTTGGACAATAAGAATCAAGAGAGACTTGGCTTGGGAGCATTTTACTGGTGTTCATTAGTTCTCCAGATGGATGTAACATGTCATAATTCCGAGATATGCACTAAAAGCATCAACCTGCCCTTTATAGGGAAAGACATTTTAAACACTGCATTACAGTAGATGGGAATAGAAAACAGTAGGTAGATATTAATACCTAAAGCCCTGTACAAGGTAGTAGAGTACAGCTCAATAACCAGGAGATTATTTTAGAGACAACTTTGGAGAGTTGAAATGAGACAGCCAGCAAAGGTGGTGTGATACATGATGGAAGGCAGACAGCATCTAGCAGAGAACAGGTCACTGACATCACAGAAGATCTTAGCAGTTCTGGAATTTGGAGGTACATCATCCCAGTCACACATGTGCCAGGCCATATCAGTTCTTGATGTGTTTCATTGACAATGACGCATGCCTCTTCCACATTGGTTCCCACGTCATGTATGTCCTCTCTGTATCTTCTTTCCATCTGTTCTTCTGATAACCTGTGGGATAATGTACCCCATGTGTGCATGGGGGTATTTTGTTACTTTATTTGTCATGCTGTTAGATTAAATACCTTTTGTCTTGAGTTATTCTGTCTTATGCCCATCTGGTAAAAGTAAAAGTGCTTTCTGGGACATGCAAGCTATGTTTTTGAGAGGGTGCTGATGACCAGATTAAGTCAGACCTGGTGTTGATTTTCTGAGGCCTACATTCAGAGAGGCAGGGGGCATTAGGATATTAGGGACAATCATTCTGACCTGTCAAAAAAGTGGGTTAGACTGTTTCATAAGTTAGTGGTTTCTCTGCCATTGGAAATTTTAAGTGGTAAACAGAGATGTTACAGAAGGCATTCCTCTTCAGATTCAAATTGGACCACATCACCTCTGAGGTCCTTCCCAACTCTTAGATCCTTTGAATTAGTTCTTAGTGGTTGAACTAGAAAAATACTCCAGTAGAAAAACCTCAAGAGCACAGATAATAGATGATAGAAGCAAAATGATATGGGAAATATTTAGGGATTGGGAAGATGGGTTAAATCCAACATGGAGATAGAAGACTTGACAGGAAAAGTAAGAGGCTGAATGACTCATTGAGTGACAGGTTAATAAGGGACTCTGTAGACTAAACTCTGAAAAGACCCCAGCACAAGTTGGTACTGGAGGGGACTCCCCGGACAGAAATTTCCAAAGCCAAAGGAGGGATTCTTTTTGTGTGTGTAAGTTAGAATAGGTATTTATGGAGGTAATTTTCTAGTTTAAAATCCCACTTCTCTGTTTATGGGCTTGAAGTGTACACCAGAAAGTAGCTTATTCTTCCAGAAACCTAAAGACCCTAAAGGGAATAGCTTTGACTTGAATTGGCATATGGGATATTTGCTGTATTAGGGAAAAAACAGAACAAAAACCACAGAACACACACACACACACACACACAAACCCCAAAATGAAAAAAATACCTACACAAAACCCAAACTTACAGCAACAGTGTAAAGTTAATAATATGGAGAGGTAGCAAATCTGGAGAAATATAATGATCCATATTAGTACTGTATAAGGCCCTCTATTCTATTAACAATTGATAAGCTAATTGTTTTTGGAGGACTGTATTTTGTAAGGAGGTTTGTTTGGCTGTTTGTTATGAAGCATTATATCAAAACAATATATTAATATGTTTTAAAAAATGCCATGGGCCAAAGATATTTTCATCTAGAAAAGAACCATCATAATAAAGAATACTGGAAAAGACATCCTATGTCAACTAAAAGCGTATGTGAGACAGTAAGTAGGATTTGCTTTAGTTGTGTCTTTGTTTTACCCTATACATAAATCTCTTGATCACAGAATCTTTCTTGGTCATGAATGTGGAATATTTGTGGTATGTTAAAGAGAAAGCTGAGGATATGTGGTGGTGCTTTTAAGATGGGATTTGCAGAACATGGTAATATGACTGATGTGTGTGTGTGTGTAATCTCCAGGTGTGTGGGAAGTGAAGTATCTTAATTATCCTCGTTTAGTCAAAAGTCTATGTGAGCATTCCTGGAGAATGACCTGTCATGGAGTTTTCCAGCAACTCATCTCCCTTCCCTTAGCAGAATCAGAGCCTTTTCAAAACAAGCGGACCAAAATGACAACCCCTATTGACTTGGCTCCACTTGTGAAATTTTTAGCTTGAATTTGACTGGGAGTACCTTGATGTTGATTTCTTTGCTGTGTGATCAAAGTTTACTGGTTTACCTCTAGCTTCTACTTCAGTTTTAAGGTCTGGCTTCTATGATAGCCCTCACTAAACAAATAGGCTTAGGTCTCCTGAAAGGAAAATCTACTCTATACTCCCTCTCTTAGCTCTGAGTACTAAATAAAGTTCAAAAGCAGCTCAGGTTTATGTTGGTTGACATTTACATCATATTAAAAGTTTGGTTACAAAAATGTACCTTTTGAGCAAAGTTTAATGCTTCCAGAGCTCTATGGAGGGAGAGAAGAGAAGGGAAGAAAAAGTTATCACAGTCAATACCTTCAAAAGCAACAAAATGCAATGCCAAGAGGAAAAGACTGGAAAAGTTACTTTTAGACTAGAAACAGGCAACAAGAACCAAGAGTACTTGAAGAGACTGTTTAATCTTTATTTCTGCATCAAACCAATGCACAATGTGATGCAATTAGTGTGTTTTACCTTAATGGTTTGCATTTCACCCTCTATTTGAAGCACCGTATCACACAATCTTTGACATTAATATGAGAAAAACTATGCTTGTTGGAAGCTGAAAGAAGAGGGTAGTGCATTTTGAAATCCTTTATTTTGTTGTTTTTTAATAACAGATTTTTTCAATAAATTGAGCACTTCTGTAAAAGAGGATTGTATATAGGACCAAAGACTTTCAATTACATGCAACTTGCTTTTCTTTTTACATGTAATAAATTCAATATGTAATTCAAAGTTTTGCTTGATTATGATTCTCTTCTTGTCCCATTTTCTTCCCTTCATTTTAAAACTCTTTCAAGGACTCTCTTCCCATTTCCTCTTCCTTTTCTTGTCTTCCCTCCACCTTTTGTGTAAAGTCAACACTACCGTGTTTCCTGTACCACTGCCCTGATCTCCAGCTTCCACTCCCTTTCAGAAAAGAAAAAAGAAAAACAAAACCCTTGTAACAAACAGGTATAATCAAGCAAAACATATTCTCCTATTGGCTATGTTTAAAAACGTGTGATTAATTTTATATCATGATTCTGTTACCTCTGTCAAGATGACTGGCAATGGCCCCAGAGGCAATAGGAGAACTTGGCCTTGTTAAGCTGAGGTCTTTCCCAGGACTCAGTTTGTCTGAGGCAATGCCCATTCAGTAATTAAAAACTAGGTTAAGAATTGAGGCAAAAGATGGCCTAGTTTGCCTTCAAAAAAGAATAAGTCTGGGATGGGAAGACCCTCAGAATTTTTGGCCAGAACAGAAACAATTGCTATTTACACTCCTACTACATATAAAAGGAAGAAAGAGTTTAGTTGATTTTCTGTTGGAATCTGTAGTTATTGTGAACAAACTGGGTGCTGGAAAAAGATATCCCTTCCACTCCAGATACCTAGTCAATTCTAATGCTAAACTGTCTTGACAAGAATGGGGTACTTTCATTAACCATTTGATTAAATTTTCAGTGGGAGATGAGGAAAGATTTTTTAAAGAATGAAAACACTTAAAGTCTAGTCAGGAAAATAATGAGATTTTTCTGCTGAAAATTTCAAAGCTTTCAGAAGATATACTCTTAACCCTGTGTTACAAATTCTGGACAGGTTCAGAATGCAGACAGATAAAAGGGAAGAAGATCCTTTCTCTATTTGCAGAAATTTATAGCATTGAAGACTAATTAGAGACTAAATTTGTCTAATTAGAGATTAAATCTATTTACTGAGCATTTCCAAATTATGATGACAATGTGGTTTGATTTTTAAAATATATACTAAAATTTTGTAGTAGGTTTTTAAGGGGATATTCCCTAGGATTTTAAGAGTAGAAACTTTTTTGAACTTTATATACAAATAGCACCTAGACCCCTTTATCACTTAACTTCTTCCCTGGGAAGTGAAACATTTATTGTTTTATTGTGTGTGAGGGAAGGTGATTTTACCAACTGGAGAATGCTCAGTTTCATCTTTAGTGATTTCAAAAGTGGAAAAACAACAAGCAAGCAGTTTTGCATTTTGATGTTTTTAAGCCTTTATCTATTGCTTCAGAGCCACCTAGTGCAACTATTAATTATTTTTTCAAACAACACTTAACAAGGTTTGTTTAAGTCAGATAGCAATCATTTCAGGAACAGGCAAAATGCATTTTAATAGAATGTTTTATCTTACTAATGTGTTACTATGTGAATGATTTAGTAGAACTTGCTTGCCTAGCCAAATTAGAGGCAAATCACCAAAAATAAATTGGAATGAGCTATTTATTTTCAAGCTCTTAGGAAACCAAATTGGAAACAGTTTACCTGATCAAAGGAGAAACTATCTGTAAATCTTGAAGTTTATATTTTTATCAGGGAAAAATAAAAGTTTTGCATGAATTGGTAGTATGTAAGAAAACCTGTTAATTTTCAAAGGAGAGATTCAGTGGAGTAAAGATGTGTAAAGTGAAGCATTGGGTTTGGATTGGGAAAAAAAAGATGTGAAGGACTGAGAAAATAATAGTGAAAGAAGGGTTGAATGAGTGTGGAGTTTATAGAGTTTTTGAAGCTTATTTTGAATAATTTTAAACTTTATGTAACTTTTATCAAAGTTTGTAGGAATAAAAGGAAAGAAAGTTCAAGGAAGTTGGAGAATATTTTGTACTGACACAGGATAGAAAGCTCAATTTCAATGTGAAATAAGAATTTTGATTTGCCAAAGAGCAGAAAGAGAGAACTAGTGTTTTCATGCAAGTTGGAATAATGTAAAGTTCTCATCTTTGTCAGCTATCAAAATGTCCAGCATAGACCAAAAGAAAAGCTCAGGCTTTAGTAAAATATTGTAGAAAAGTTTAAGGAAGTTTTAGATCTCATTGAGAGAAGAGGAGACAAAGATTTCCATGCCTGTGAAATTATGAGCTCTTTATGGGAAATGCTTGGGTTCATTTTCTGAGAAAGTTTAATAGGCTTTAGTTTTCTTATTTCTCAT
The DNA here is from genome assembly GCA_028646515.1 of Pseudochirops corinnae. Classification (NCBI taxonomy): domain Eukaryota; kingdom Metazoa; phylum Chordata; class Mammalia; order Diprotodontia; family Pseudocheiridae; genus Pseudochirops; species Pseudochirops corinnae. The sequence continues at coordinate 29,601,807 of CM053585.1, read as the reverse complement.
GATTTCTAATCTTGCTTCCATAGATTTTTATGTTTTCAAGGATATAAAAAAGTAGTTGGAGTAATGTATCGCTATTGAGAAAATTAAAATTTGGATTTACTTGAGGTTTTGATAAATTAATTGAGGAAATTATTATTCATAGCATGGTTGATCTGTTCTCTGAACAGAAACTACTTGTGTCCCTCTTGTAACTATATGAACAAAAAATATAAAGATTCTGTTGATTTCTTAATGCAACTAGAAGAGAATACCAAAATGAAAGATGAATGAAAAGATTTTTTCATGTAAGTTAATTCAGAAATAGATGATGGTTATTAGATAGGTTTTAAGTTTTGTGTTCCATACTTTAAATCTGATATCGTTTTATATTTGTATTATGCTTTTAATTTTTTACATTGTAATTTGGGAATCTATTGTATAAGAAATGTTCATTTGAGAAATGATACCTAAAGTGTAATGCATTTATATTATCAGTAGGTTAACACCTCTTTTGAATTTAAACTATTACTTATTAGAGACTTTTCTTTGTAGAATGAATGTCCTTATGGTTAAATGGCTGTTGTAAGTATTTAATTGGATATGTTTTGTTTTAAAGAGAATAATAATACTTAGTGTTTGGGAGAAGTACAGAAGCACTTGGGAAGTTTCCTTATCTTTGAAGTTCTTTGGGGACTTGCCAGGTTTTCTGGATCTTTAGCACTGCAAGGTCATAAAATCTTATTAGTTCTGTGAAGTGGCAAGAATACACATGAGGATAATGAGAACTTTTAAATTCTAATAGTAGATTGGTTTATTGAAGAATCGAGATCCCTTTCTCTAGCACAGACACTTACAACCAAAGTGGGAGATGGCTTACAAGTTTGCTTATAATATAGAAGTGATTTATGGGGTATATTGCCTGACTACTGATTATGAAGTCAATGTAAGCTGACTGGATAAATTATACCTGGAGTAGCATATATTAAAGTTACATCTTTGTGTCAACTTTGGATCAACAGATCAAAATTTAAAAGATTTTTCTTTTCTGCCATAGGGATTGATAAATGATACCTGAGAATATCCAGGCTAACAGGAGCCAGTATACTTCTGGGTTTTGCATGAACTATCGTGTATTTGGGGGCAGCTAGGGGGTGCCATGGACTGGTGGACCTGGAGTCAGGAAGATTAACTTTCCTGAGTCCAAATCTGTCCTTAGACATTCTCACTTAACCCTGTTTGCCTCCATTTCCTCATCTGTAAAATGAGCCAGAGAAAGAAATGGAAAACCACTCTAATATCTCTGCCAAGAAAATTCTAAATGGGATCACAAAGAGTTGGACATGACTGAATAATAACAAAATCGTGCATTTGCTTTATATGTAAAAATCCCAAATTATGACTATTTTATTAATTTATACTGATTAGTTTTTCACATCAGGATGTGTTTAAATTAGAAGAGAAAAAATAATAAGAGCTTTTGGATAGACCTTGTATGTATTTAATAAGTATTATGGATAAGTATTTTTATGAGTTATTATTTATTGTTAACTAAATGTTATTGCAACATGAAAAATATTTTTACTCTGCTCTAAATTGTAAGCAGTGCAACTTGCTAGATTAGTCAGAACCTCTTGGAACTGTAACTTGATTCGCTCCAAGTTTCAAATTCAGTTATAATTATTTAAATTATTGTTAAACAAATGTTCCACCGTTTAAGGAAAAATGCTAAGAGCTGCCATGTGAAAATGTTATAGGTGGATATAGATGACTGGAAAGATAGAGAAGACAGTCACATGAAGCAATGTAGGATTCTCTTGACTCATTTTCCCCACTGTGTTATTTACTTTCTGAACATCAAAATTTTCCATTGGTAGATCATGAGCATTTGTGGGGGTCCAAAGGCTTTGAGACCTTTTGAATAATGTGGAACACTGTTGCGTGATTGGCTTTCCTAAAGGTATTTATGACTTTTACCTGAAATCAAACAGAGATAAGTGACTTTTGTCCTGGCATACCTATGATAGGTCAGTCTGCGGCTTTAGGCTTAGGCCTGAAGGAATAGTCTTGATATTGTTTCAGCTATGTTTCTTCTTCTTTTCCTAGTAAATTTTTCTGACCATGGTAGAAGAACTGCAAAGGTTTTATAATGAATCTTCTTGTTACGATCACCTAGTATCTCTGAGTCCACTGTGATGGGATACAAGTGGAAAGGAGTCTGTTGCTTAAATTTTTTTCTGGTCTGAATTTGTGACCATTACTAGTTTCAACTTCCTAGCTAAAGTGAATAGGACACTGAAGTTATTGGATTTGACATCCCCTTGGTCATTGGCTTCATAGTTATTTATTCATATATAAGATTATGTTCTTAGGATCACATTCTTTTTGAATAATATGAGGATAACATTCTCAAAGGGAGAAAGTGAAAATGATAATAATAAATAAGTTTAATGAGTAGTAACTTTTATTTTGAGAAAAGCAACAAGTTCAGATTATTTTCACGTGAGGATTAAGATTTCCGTAGTTGGCTTCCAAATGTTTTTAATGGGTAAAAAAATACACAAAGGACTGATACAAGCTCTTAAAACTTGGCCCCTTCCTACTTTTCCAGTCTTCTTATGCTTTACTCTTCTCTATGCACTCTATGATCTAGCGCCATTGACCTTCTTGCTGTTCTTTGACAATGAAGCTCTACTTCCTTACTCCACACCTTTTCTTTTCCTTTCTCCCTCCTTCCTTCTTTCTTACCTTCCTTCCTTCTTTCCTTCTTCCTTCCCTCCTTCCTTCCTTTTTCCCTTCCTTCCTTTATTCCTTCCTTCTCTCCCTCTTTCTTTCTTTCCTTTCCCCTTATCTCTCTTCTTCTTCTTTTGGGATGTCTTTATTATTTTTTTCAGTTCCAAATTCTCTCTTTCTCCTTGCCTCCTCCCTTACCTGATGAGAAAGTAAGAAAAAGAAAGCCTCTTACAAATATGTATAGTTATGTAGAACAAATTTCCACAATAGCCATGTCTCTTTGCCCCTCACCAAAAAAAAAGAAGAAAAGAAAAAAAGTATGCTTCAATCTCGTCTCCAAGTCGATCAGTTCTCTATCTAGAGATATAGTTTATTTCATCATGAATCCTTTGGAATTCTGGTGTGTCATTTTGTTGATTATAAAGTCTTTGATTGTCTTTCAAAATTGATTATAATATTGAGGTTACTATTTATATAATTTTTCTGATTCTACTCACTTCACTTTGCATCAGTTCTTACAAGTCTTCCCAAGTTTTTTTAAACCATCTTCTTCATCATTTCTTATAGTACAATAGTATTCCATCACATTAATATACAACAACTTGTTGAGTCATTCCTCAGTTGATGGGCATCCCCTCAATCTCCAATTCTTTGCCAGAAGAGAGATCTGCTATAAATATTTTTGTATATATGGGTCCTCTTCCTCTTTTTATGATTACTTTGGGGTCATAGCCTTAGTAGCAATATTGCTGGGTCAAAAAGTATGCACAGTTTAATAGCCTTTTGGGCATAGTTCCAAATTGCTTTCCAGAATGGTCAGACTCTTCAACAGTGCATTGGTGTACCTGTTTTTTCACATCCCTTCCACCATTGGTCATTTTTATTTTCTGGCATCTTAACTAATCTGATGGGTATGACATAATATATCAATATGGTTTAATATTTATTTATTTATTAGTGATTAATATTCATATGGCTATTGATTGCTTTGCTTTATTCCTCTGAAAACTGCTTGTTCAAATCCTTTGATCATTTATAAACTGGAGAATATCTCTTATAATTGTAAATTTGATTTTTTCCCTATTTATTTTATAAATGAGATCTTTAGACTTATGATCAAAAATGTTATCTGTCTCCAGAGAAAGAACTTATGGAGTCTAACTGCATATCTAAACATACTTTCTCTTTATTTTTCTTGGGTTGTTTTTGCCTGTGTTTTCTTTCACAGCATGACTTACATGGAAATATGTTTTGCATGACTGCACATGTATAATCTCTGTCAAATTGCTTGACTTCTCAATGAAGGGGGAGGGTGGGAAGAGAGAGAGAATTTGGAACTCAAAATTTTAAAAAAGAATGTTAAAATTGTTTTTACATAAAACTGGGGCAAAACAAAATATTAAATTAAACTTTACAAAAAGAAATGAGGCTTTGATGAGAGAAACCTTATCAGTTGGGGCAAACAGTATTCCTTTCCTATAGTATCTTAATGACAGCGTTCCTACATTCACTAGAGATGACTTACTTGGAGATAAGGTTTTGTTTCTGTTTGCTTGTTTTACTATGTTTTGGAGGTCTAGGTTGACTTTCATTCCTAGCTACATTTCCATTTCCCAAAGCTGACTTTTTAAAAATTCAATTTCGTGCATACCAAAATGATATTTTTCCTCCATCCATCCAAGCCACATTTATGACCAAAGACTTCTCTGTTATTCTTTGTTTACACTGGGTGGGTGAGTGATCTTCCATAAGAAGGTCTGGGCCTTTGGTACTTTATTATCTGGTTGCACTAACTACAAGGGTCAGTTCTGTTGTTCCTTCTGATATCAGGGTATTAATACATTCTTTCTACTGAATCTCTATCATTTGAGGTGAAGTCTTTCTTCAGATACATGTATTGATGTTCCAGAACTGGCATTAGCTGACTTTTCACCAGGTTTAAACTGATGAACTATTTCCAGTAAATCATCAAATTTTGGAATCTTTTCTCACAATCAAGTACGATTAGATATGCCTTCAACCCTATAGAGTGCTGGGCCTGGACTCAGGAAGATTCCTCTCCCTGAGTTCAAATCCAGCCTCAGATACTTATAACTTGTGTGACTCTGGGCAAGTCACAGCCCTATTTGCCTCAGTTTCTTCATCTGTAAAATGAACTAGAGAAGGAAATGGTAAACCATTCCAGTATCTTTGCCAAGAGAACTCCAAAATGGTGTCACGAAAAGTCAGACGGGGCTGAAATGACCAAACCCTAATAACTACACCGTCCTTTCTCTGTCAATGGCGTGCCTAATCATTGCATCTTATTCTTCAGGTTTTACTGTCTTTTTGTATTAGTCTTTGAAACTGACTCTCCACTCTAGTTACACATTCTAATGGTGTTTTGTCTTGGTGCTGGTTGTTCTGAGTGCTTGTTGGGGCACCCCCCCCCCCCCAGCCCCAGATGCCTTTCTGATCTCAGGAAACATCCTTCCCAAGTACAATTAGGTGTTGAAGGTTTTATACTTTGCACCGTTACAGATGCTGTGTCTTTAAGACTTTATAATAGTCCACCTTTTTCTCCATTTCATGTACCTTCCGCTGTGGTAAAGCTTCAGTTTTCTACCCCAGATGTGACTTATTTCCTCTGTTTTGTGGGAGGTTTTATAATCGGATAATAATCACATCCTCAAATCTCTAAAATTCCTCAATTTAGACTGACCCACATCCTCGGTAATTTATAAAAAATGGATTAGGTTTTATTTTTATCGTCATACCCCTTATTTAATATTTCATACTTTGCTACATGTTCTATAATATTTTATAAAATATATTCAATATCCTTATTACTTGGGCCAGATGGTGCTCCTTTACCTGAGTCCTCTGTATGGTTCTGTTGGGTGTCCAAGCCTCAGGGTTCTAAACATCTAAGATCTACAAAAGCAAATTCCATCTCCTGGCTGGGCATTTTCTATGACCATGCCCTATACCTGGAATGCTCTCCCTCCTTATCTCAGTTTTTTGCTTCCTGAGCTTCCTTCAAGTGCCAGGTAAAATCCTACCTTCCACAAGTAGAATTTCTTAATCCCACATAATGCTACTCTTTGTGCTTATCTCCAGTTGTTTTTGTCTGTTCCTAATTGTTTGCATGTCATCCCTCCATTAGACTGTGGGCTTCTCCAGAAGCCTACATATTTTTTGCCTGTATTTTTGTTCTCAGTGCTTAGCTCAATGCTTGACATATCCTACGAACTTAATAAATGCTTGTCGACTTGACTTCATTTGACCATTTAAATCCTTCCCAAAGAGGTCAAGGCTTGGCCCCTCAGAACTTGCCCTCCCCACCTTATAATCAAACCTACATGTCTTGTTATGGATCTTCTTTGATAGGTTTAGGCTGTGGTGTGGCCTGGCTTGCTCCAGTTTTTGCTGCTTCTCCACAGTCCTGGGGACTCTGCTGTTTTGGAGACTCGCGATCACAGGGACACTTTGGACATCCTCTGATGCTCCTTTTCTACCTTTATCCTGGCTGAGCCTAAGAGAGAAGCCCTATTCCTTAATTGCTCCTGGCAAGTCACTTTTCCTTTCTGGATCTCATTTTCCTCATTCTTAAAATGAATCGGTTGAATTCAATGATCTCTAAGGTCCCTTCCAGCTGTAAATCTGTCCCTCTGTGATCTTGGCCTGTCATCTGTCGTCTGATGGGTTCACACCTTGATGATCAGGATAAAGGTTCAGGACTGGGCATCGCCCAGTATAGGAGAGATGATTTCTCAATTCTTGCTTTTTTTCTCTCTATACTCCTTCATTTAGACAATTCTTTCATTCTCCTGGCTTTAAATATTAACTCTCTATTGACAATTGATTACCTAACCTATATCTAGCTCTGAGTTCCATGAAAGAACTTCCAGCTGCCTATTGGATATCTCCACATGAAGGTTTTGTTGCCACCTCAAGGTCAATACACAAAAACCACACCATTTTTTCTCCCCCAGACCATATTCCCTTCCTGACTTTCCCAATTATATCAGTGGTACCACCACTCCTTGTTTCCAATAGAAGTCAAGCTCCTTCTCTATGATCTAACCAATCTCACCTTTGGTACTCTAACCATGGTTCAGGGACCATTGGTATGGGACAGATTTCACTCTTGACATCATCAGTGTGGAAGCCTGGAATAGTGCATCGTCCTAATTATAGGACAATGTTATTTATAGTTACCCTAGTTATATTATGTTATATTTATAGTAATGTTACATTTATGTTATATAATGTTATAGTTATCCTAGGATAATGTCCATTGTTAACTGGGAACTACCTATATTTCTCCACACTTCACATATAGCCCCAGAGAGAATCCTTGCTAAGCTACTCAGATACTATATATCAGGGAACCAACTGCATCCTCCTTTGTCTTAAGGTCAAAGACCTTGATTGTAAGATGAGAGTATTGTTTGGCCTCCTGACTCCAAATCCAGTGTTCTACCCATTGCACCACTTAGCTGCCCCATTGGATCCTCAGAACGGTCATGTGAGGTAGCTACTACAGGTATATAATTGCTTGCCTACAATCATACAGCTAGTAAATGCCAGAGTCAGGATTTGAACCCAGGTTTTTCCTGACTCTAGGTATGGGCTTTTTCTTTTTTAAACTATAGAAACTGCCTCAAACCTCTGCAATTATTGAGAAGCTGCTGGTGGGTCCCTCACAATAATACCTCCTTCCCTTTTCACGTTACTATTGATGCTGGTTTGATAATCCAACTTTCTCTCTCTCTCTGTCTCTCTCTGTCTCTCTCTGTCTCTCTCTCTGTCTCTCTCTGTCTCTGTCTCTGTGTGTGTGTGCGTGTGTGTGTGTGTGTAGGTATATATGTACATGCATATGTGTATATAACATATTTGATGTTAATATAAACCAAAGATTTAAAATGTCTCCACATTCTGTTTTTGACCATATTGCTGTCTCACAGAAGGTTCCTTATACAGAATCAAGAAAGAAACTTATCAACACCCCACAGCTTTCTTCCCTTACCTGTTGCATGGAAAGAACACTTTTGATTCCCTTTTAGAGACAATAAATCAGTCAGTCAGCACCCCTGTGTGTTCTTCCTGGAATTTCTGACTCCTACAGACAGTGCTAACAGTGTATGGCTCCATCTCTCCCAAAGCTGTCTGTGTGAGCTCAGGTTTCTTCCATTGTTGTTAACAGAAACACTGAGCTCCCTAAGCTTCTGATATAAGGTCCATCTGGTTGCCTCCTCCCCTTGGCCCCTCCACCTATCTTCCAGTTCAGTTTTCTAGGGTTGAGAATTACGTAGAAGAGATGAATTTACCTAACTGCTTTATTATTTCACCTAGCTCTGGCTAGCAGCTATGAGAAGTGGCCCTGTAATAGGGAAAGCATAGATTTCAGATTCACCAGTTCATCCCACCACCTGCTATTCTGATGATGCTCAAAATCAGACATCCTGCCTTTCCACTCCCCAAGTGTCACTTGAACAAAGGTCTGGGATGTCCCACCTTGGCTGTTGGTTACCTTCATCATAATATCATTCCATAAGAGTTCTGCACATGCTCAGTCTAAGCTTTGGGGAGCCACTGACCTTAGAGGCTCTTGCCAGCCCTAGCTGAGCCTTTGTTGTCCTAGCAACAATCCTATTCCTGCATCACAGTGCTCTGGTTGTCATGATTGGTCCTCAATGGCTTCCATTCTCGTCAGTTTCTGGAGGGTAGCCACCCTCCTAATGATGCTCCATTGAGTCTCACCTTCAAGGATTCTTTCTTGTTGACCCTTACATTTCTTGAGTTAAAATGCTTACCCCAAAACAAGGCTAGACAGTTCTAAAGATGTTCTTAACTAAACCATGGTTAGTGAGATGCTAGGAATATAGAAGTTCAGATCCAAGACTATACCATAGTATAGTCTTGGGCTGAAGCCATCTAATCCCACCCTATTCCCACCCCCTTCCCAACACCTATTTTTAGTTTCTGAAATTTCTCCTATAGGTTAACCCCTCATCTACTGTGAGGGGGATGGGTGTTGAGTCAAAAAATAAATTATTCAATCCCATTTAAAGTGACAAAATGCTGTACCTTTGCTGGGGGCATAATCAGAGATGTGAACTAGGTGGGAACAAAGCCTAAACACTTCTACAGAATCAGTCTTCAAACCAATCAAAATCAGACCAAGCTTGACAAGTCTTTGAGCCACTGGAGGAATTGGAGCGACAATGCCAAGGAAGTATGTTTGGGTCGGTTGAAGAGACAGGTCATGCCTGTAAGTCTTTATAGTAAGAGCTAGTGCTTGGATAGTGCTTGAAAGTTTGCAAAGCATATTAATATATGATCCAAACCCGTGAGGCAGTTACTATTATCATCCACATTTTGTAGGGAAGTTAAATGACTTTTCCAGGTGCACATGGCTAGTAAGTCTCCGAGGGGTGATTAGAACTCAGATCTCTCCCTAGGCCTCAGTCTTAGCCTCTTCCCTTCCCACTTTTCTTGACCAGAGGAAGGTTGTAGCATTGGGACTTACCATGGATTCTTAGCGCTGTCACTAGATGGCAGTAATGCCCAAGGAGAGGGAGCTTCAAGACTGCAAGTAGTCTAGAAAGATTGAGTGTTGTTCAGTTGTGTCCAGCTCTTTGTGATCCCATTTGGGTTTTCTTGGCAGAGATACCAGAGTGGTTTGTCATTTTCCTTCTCCAGTTCATTTTACAGATGAGGTAAGTGAGGTAAACAGGGTTAAGTGACTTGCCCAGGGTCACCCAGCTCGGAAGTGCCTGAGGCTAGATTTGAACTCATGAACATGAGTCTTTGTGACTCCAGCCCTGTAGCTCTATCCACTGCACCATCTAACTGTATTAGAAATATTAGAAGGCTACAACATGCCCAAAGGAAGAACCATGAATACCCCACCCAGGGGAGAAAATGGACTTCCTAAAATTAGAAGCTATCACATGTGCTCTCCAAGCCCAAGTCTGCTTTATCTTTGATTCTCTATGTACATGTGGGAGAGTCACTGTTCTTACTATACAGCCTTAGTAAACAGTCCTCTCTAATTAAGTTTGGCTGACTAATTGGTGTCAGTCAACAAGCATTGAAATGCCTACCATGTGCCAGGCACTGAGCTAAGCTTTGGGGATAAAATAAAGGCACACACTCCATCCTTGCCCAAAAGTCTACTTACTTTAATGGAGGAGACAATATGCCCTAAACTGTATACATGATATACACAATATGCCCTAAATCGTACACATGACATACACAGGGTAAATTGGAGATAGTTTGGGGAAGGTACCAGCAGCAGGTTGTGGCTTCTGGGAAGGGTACCCTACAGAAGGTGGTATTTTCATGCAGCTCTAGAGAAAGCCAGCAGGTGGCGATAAGGAAGAGGAGAGCATTTCAGGCATGGGGCACACCCCATGGAAAGGCTAGGGAGATTAAGAGTTGTATTGGAGAGACAGCAGGAAACTTAGTGCCTCCAAATGATAGAGTAGGTAAAAGAGTGAGCACTGGCAAGGTAAGAGAGGGCCAGGTTGTGAAGGGCTCTAAAGCCAAAGAGATGCTTTATAATGGATCTTGGAGGTGATAAGGAACCCCCAGACTTTAGTGAGAGGAGGGAGGTGGTTACACGGTCAGATCTGTGCCTTAGGAGGAGGATCACCAATGGTTTCATAGAGAAGGGATTTGAGTGGGGTGAGACTTGAGGCAGGGAGACCAGCCTGCACCAGGGTGGCAGCTCTGTGAGTGAAGAAAGGGGAAAGTAAATGAAATGTTGTGAAAGTAGAAAGGACATTATTTGACAACAGAATGAACAAGTGGGGTGAGTACAGAGTTGAGGATGAAACCAAGGTTTCGAGCAGAGGTAACTGGAAGGGTGATGGTACTCTTGACCAGAATAGGGAAATTTGGGAAAGGGGGAGGGTTTGGGGGAAAAGATAATGAGTTTTCTTTTGTTGAATTTGAGATGACTGCGAGACATCCATTTTGAGATGTCTAAAAGGCAGTTGGTGATGTCGGTCTCTAACTCATGAGAAAGATTAGGGCTTGATGTATAGATTGAGGAATCATCTACAGAGAGATGTTAATTGAACCCATGAGGGCTCATGAGATATTGCATTAGAAAAATAACCTTCCAACCCCTCAGGGATACCTTAGACTCTGAGGGCATAAGTATCTCCTCAGAGGTCTCAACTGCCAGTGCAGGTAAGATAGGGACGATGAATCCAAACCGTGCATGTACAACACTACATTACTATAACTCCTTGGCTACATCCATTCTGTCCCTTGGGAGGAAATCACAGTTCTGTCAATAAGCCCCAAAGTCCATTGGTACAGGATTTTCTCTTTATTGGTGAAGCTCCAGGCCTCCTCTCGTCTGTGTGAGGTGCAGAGGTAGGGTTGTCCAGAGTAGGAGAGAAGAAAGATCTGGTTTTTTAAAATCTCTTTGGAGTCTTCTAGCCTCCAGCATCAAGAGAGAAGAAGCACAAAATTCCAGTTTCTCTTCAGAGCCATGAAGAGAATAAGAGTCTGGGAAAATGCTGACAGGAATCACGTCCTGATTTTTTGTGTTGCTACACTACAAACTTCAGGGAAGCTTCCCCTTGGACAAGATCTGGGATTTTCTTCGATGAGCTGAGATGTCTTTCTCCCAATTGAAGAACTCCTTCAATCTGTATTTTCTCATATATGTGTATATGTGTGTATGCATATATATATATATAATACATGTGTGTATGTATGTATGTATGTATGTATATGTATGTATGTATATCTATTTTATATATGTATACTTTCTCTGATTTCTGTTTTCTGTCAACTTGGGTTCCTTTGCTTTTTGCTAAGTGTGTTAATTGTGCAACTGGCAGTTAGTGGGAGTGAGGTCAAGTCTTGGAGCTAAAGCTTGGGGCCCTACTTCCCCATTAAGAAATAACCATCAGGAGTTTATCTTGAACCTTAAAATCACATCCCCTAGACTAACAATATTTAAGGGAGCAGATACATATAATTTCATCCTACACCCATTCTTTTTGAGGGGAGCTTTTTGCTTTCCTTTCTGGTAGGAATTAAAATGTCTTTTGGAGAATGGTGGGGGAAGGGGACGCTGGAGATGCATGTATTCAAACTACCCTTCAAGCCACATGTGACACCCATGCCTAGATGTGGGAGACAGCCTCACTATAAAAGGCTGACCTTCTAATGATGTAACAAGGATTTTTGTTTTGTAGCAGCAAAAATAATCATAATTAGTGTTTATAGAGTTATTTAAGGTTTGAAAAATGCTTTACACATCTCATTTTATCCTCACAATAACCTTCTTAGATATGTGCTATTATTATCTCCATTTTACAAAGAAACAGACTCCGAGAATTTTCGAGGGTCACACAGGTAGTATGTGACAAAGGTGGGATTCAAACTCATGCTGTCCTGACCCCCAAGTCCAGCACTAATAACACAAGGAAGAATTAACAGGCTTCTTTCTATGAGACATGAAAGAATGGTTAGGAGGGCATTCTCTGCCTGTCGACTAGAGGTGGTTACGGTACCTTCTTTGCTCCCTCTTTCATGCCAGGGAGGCTCCTCCCATAAGTACCCACAGGGCAGCTGCTTTTTACCCACCACGATGTGTTTCTGTACTGGATGGTCCAACCATACTGGCCTACTCATTGTTCTCCCCACTTGGTGCTGTCTGCCATCTCGGTGCCTAGAATGCTCTTCTCCTTCCTCCTCTCTACTTCTTGGAATCTCTTGTTTCCTTCAAGAATACATTCAAGTGCTGAATTCCACAGGAGGCCTTTCCTGCCCCCTTCTCCTTTTGATGAATGACTCACTCCCCAAGGGTTGGGGAGAGGGAGTCTCTAGCACATCCTGCTCGTTTCTTTGTACACGCTTTGTATATTTTGTCTATAGACATCTCAAGCCACAGTTTTTTACTACTGGCTCCATTCTTGAAATTTGTCTCATCATATTTCGGTTCCTCTTCTTACTGGTTCATAGCTCACTCCCTGAAGCAGGGGATTCTTAACATTTTTGTGAAGCCTATAGACCGTTTTGTAGGATCATGCTTTGTTACCTACACTCATAATGGAAGGAAATACTAAATTTCTGTTAGACGTTATTGAAAATAAAGATGTAATTTTTCCGCCATTCAAGTTAACAGCTGCCCTGAAATCTCTCTAGATTAAGAACCTCAGCTCTGAATATCTAAGTCTCCTCCTCACCCTTTCATGACTGAGAGATGAGAAGACACCAGGTTTAAAGCTGGAAGAGACTTTGGCTGGGGGGAGTCAAACACCCTGTGGTGGGCCTCAGGTTTAGGGGTAGAGTTAACCCTGACTCCCCAGATCCCCGTCCTCCTCCGTTGCAGCCCACCACACTCCCAAACCAGATTAATATGTAACTGGAGACTGTTTAACAAGCTAAATAAAAATATAAGAGCTCACAGATAAATGACTATGTGGTTTTCTAAATAGATTCTCACGTATAATTGGTCTCATGGCTTCCCGTTTTCTGTTTGAGTTTGACACCACTGCCTCTGTTCAGATAATCACCCAGTCCACACCCTGTTCCCCCATTTTACAGAGGAAGAGAATGGAGCCCAGAGCAGCCGTGAGCCTTTACAAAATTTCACTCTCAGCCTACTCAGAATAGCTGTAATTGTCGATCTGAATAGAATCTGTGGGCTTACAAAGCCTTATGCTCCAGATGACTGGCCTGAGAAAGGCCGTTGTCATGGCATCCAGGCAGGAGAGAAGGGCAGGCTGTTCTCCTGAGACCAGGCTGCTGTCAAGAGCCCGAAAGAGGAAAACCGGGAAAGAGAAGGAGGGGCAGGGGGACGGAAAGGAAGGGAAATGGATGGTCAGGGGGACGTGGAGGGCAGGTGGGCTTGTTTATTCTCTGAACAGGACCTCCCCTTGCTAAGCTCTCAGTGAACTTTAGGGAGAATGGAAGGAGATGAATAATGGTGATTTGGAATGGGGGAGAAGGCGCTACCTGGGAGGATAAATGTTCAAGGAAAGTCGCTAGTATCTTGAGTGGCAGAGGCAAATCATTTGTGCAGCCCTGAGTTCAGACCCTTCTGGGACAAGACCTTGGTCCTAGAGTCAGAGGACTTGCTGGGTGACCTTGGCTGATTAACTTTATTTCCTGTGTCCCACTTTTACTATGTGTAATATAATGACAGCTAACATTTATGTAGCTCTTTCAACTTTGCAAAAGTGTTTTTACTATATCGTCTCATTTAACTCTCACAAAAGCTCAAACATTGCCCTTATAAGCCATGGAAAGGTTAGACTAATTGGCCTCTATGGGTTCCTGCTAGTTCTACATCTGTTATTCTGAGTTCCCCTTCTCTCTTCCATTCAGGGTCCAAATCATTACCCTGGGCATTGTCAGCATCAGGAAGGAGGTAAAATTTAGAAATGATGTTACCAGCTCAGCCTGTCTCCTGTGGTCTTGGCTCCCAGATGAGGAAGGAGGTAAGAGGGTGCCTGGTGTCTGATGGGACTTGGTAGCTGATACTGCGTGACCTTGGGTAAGTCACTTCACACAGAAGTCTTTATAAAAGAGGGATCATAATACTTTTTCTCCCACCTTCTCTCACTTATGAGTGTGTTCTTGTGAATGTAAATGCAAAGAAGATATTAAAGAGAAAAATGTTGTTTATGGTTAAATACCAGTAATTTTCATTAGTATTTTTTTGTCCACTGATGTCAAGCATTTTTGCTTTCTCCATTTAGACACAGCAGGCACCCTGCTTTCCTGTCCTCATCTCCAGGAGAGACAGTCGCTGTGTGGGTCACAGGGCCAGGAAGAGTGTAGGAGCTGATGGTTTTGGACTCAAACTCCATCTTATGGGTACATTCTACATGACTTCTGGGGTCACTGCCAGATTCAGTGACTGTGGGTCAGGGGCAGAGTTAACTCTTAGCCTCATCAACTTTCCTGTTGTTCCATCGACCCTTTGGAAGCTGCAATGGTAACTGTCAGCAATGCACTAGGCTTTCTTCCATGGGAGGACTCCTCTGATCTTTCTCTGTTTTCTAATCCAAGGAAGCAAGGGCATCTTTCAGAGTCCAAAGATCAGAGCCTCCTTTTTTTCATTGCAAAACTTCCCTGGCCCCAGCTCCCAGTTCACAGGGGTAGCTTGGAGGACAGGACTACAGGTAGAGAGCCAACATGGAACCTGAAGGTCTCCCAGTGCAGCCCCATTTTGTAAATGAGGAAACAGAGAGAGAGAGAGAGAGAGAGACAGAGAGAGACAGAGAGAGAGAGAGAGAGACAGAGAGACAGAGAGAGAGACAGAGAGACAGAGAGAGAGACAGAGAGACAGAGAGAGAGACAGAGAGAGACAGAGACAGAGACAGAGAGACAGAGACAGAGACAGACAGACAGAGAGACAGACAGAGACAGAGACAGAGAGAGACAGAGACAGAGAGACAGAGACAAAGACAGAGACAGACAGAGACAGAGAGAGGCGGGGGGGGGGGGAGGGAGAGAGAGACAGAGAGAGAGAGGAGAGAGACAGAGAGAGAGTATGTAAGGAGGGACCAGTTAGGGAGTGTTGGCTCAGGGTGCTTCAAAGGTTAAATTTGGGAGGATTTTGGGAACCCTTTTAGATATTTCTGCAGATGAAGGAATCAATCAGCAAGCGTTAAGCATTTACTGTGTGTCAGGCAATGTGTTAGGTGCTGTGGATATAAGTGCAACATAAAACAGTCTCTGCCATGAACACAGGAAAGTACAGAAACCCTGGGTCCTGGTGGGAAGACAAAGAGCTGGGGAGGAAGAGAGGCCAGGGAGGCAGAAAGCCTGTGTAGTGAGAGCAGAGGCAGGACATGGGCAGGAGGACATGCTGGACAGTGTAACAGAGCTATGGGGGTGAGGCAGGGACACCTGGGTGCCAGGAGAGGAGCTGCAGCCAGGGCTGGGGGGCTGGGGAAGCAAGGGAGACCTGGGTTCAGATGCTGACTCAGACACACACTGGGAGTGCCTTCACTTTTCTCAGTTTCTTCATCAAGAGGATAACAATATCTATAATACCTCACGGGTCATTGAGCAGATCAAATGATTTACTGTATGTAAGGCACTTTGCAAACCTTCAAGCGCTCTATAAATTTTTTCTCTTCCCTTCCCCTTTCCTCCTTCCCCATTTCCTACCCTCCCCTTCCCTTTTTCCTTCCCTTCCTTTCCCTTCTCTTTCCTTCTGATAGAACACTAGACCTAGAGTCAGGAGGACCTAATAGTGTGATCCTGAATAAGTCACTTAATCTCTCTCTACCTCAGTTTCCTGACCTGTAAAATGGGGATAATAATAGCGTCTAGCTCACAAAGTCGTTGTGAGGACCAAAGGCACTTCAAAAATGCTTGCTCCCTTCCCCCTTCCCTCCCTTCTCTGTGCAACAGAGCATAAGATCCTTAAGAAAGGATCTATTTTGTTTTTTGTTTTCTATCCCCAACACCCAGCACTGCATCATGGATGTGGTAGGTTGTTAATAAAAGTTTCTTGAATTTAATGGAAGGAATTTGAGGTCCTTCACCCTCTTGGTTGCCTTCTCTGGATGTTCTCTACTTTATCAATGTCCTTCCTAAAATATTTTAGTTGTGATTTGATCAACAGAACCCAGTGGGACTATCGCTTCCCTATTCTTGGAAACTCTACCCCTATCAAATGCAAGTCATGATCGAATTAACAGTCTTGCCTGTCTTATCAGTGTTGACTTATATTGGCTCCATAGACCACTAAAACCCCCAGATCTTTTTCAAATTGCTGTTGAACCGTATCTCCCACATCTTGTGCTTGGGAAGTCAGTTTTTTGAACCCAAGTATATGATTATGTTTATTTCAATTAAATTTCACTTTATTAAATCCAAACCAAGGTTTTTAACCTGTCAAGACCGTTTTGGCCTGTGGTTCCATCATTCAGTGTGTTGGCTACCCCACCCAGCTTAGGTGGCCAGTCTCCTGAGGTCCTCTCCACATCTCTCCCATTCACTTAGAACCCAACTACTTGACACTTGCAGATCAGATTTCCATGATCAATGTGGAGAAGAGGCTCAACACAGCTACTTATGTAATTCAAGAAAAAAAAAGAAAAAAACCTTCTTTACATATCTTAGGTAATTGGAGGTGATGAAAACTCTCCAATATGGACCCCAAACTCTCCTGAGAACAGTGGGTCTTCACCTGGGACCCACAGACCCCTCTAAGAGGTCTATGGATTGATTTTAGGGAGTCCTTGAACTTGGATAAGAAAAAAATTAGCTTTTTGTTTTCACTAACCTTTAACTAGAATTTAACATTTCCCTCAATTATTTCAAAGCATTTTTCTGAGAAAGGGTCACCACCTTTTTTCTTTCTTCTAGACTTCACCAGACTGCCAAAGGGTCTATAGCACACAAAAGTTAAGTAATCCTACCCTAGAGTTTCTGTTAAATCCTAGCCTGGGCTAAAGGACGAGGCAGCTGCATTCCCAGAATGGTTCCTAGTCTGACTCCAATCAGCCACTCAAGAAGCATTTAAATTTTTTTTTTTCTTTCTTTACTCTCTGTGACGCTTGAAAATAGTGGAAATCTGAAGAAGCTGTCTCTTCTCCACCTACTAAGAAGTAATTAGGTGATCATCACTTAACTCGTTCAGATAAATTTACCTTTCTCAATTTCTCTTGTCTCCTATGCAGCCAACAAGCATTGATTAAACACTCACTACGTACCAGACACTATACTAAGTGCTGGGGATACAAAAAGAGTCAAACCAATGCCTGACCTCAGAGAGCTTACATTATTAATTGGGAAATCAGGTGTATATAAACATGTATAGCAAGTCAATTAACCCTTTGATTAGGTGCCTGCTATGAGCAAGGCACTGAAGGTGGTCAGCACTAATCACTCACCTTAGAGGTTTTCTAGTTCAACCCTCTCATTTTACAGATCAAGAAAATGAAGCTCTGAGAAGGCTTAAAGGTTACACAGGGGTTATGTGGGGAAGAGAAGAGAAGGGAAGGGAAGGGGAAAGGGGAAAGGGAAAGGAAGGGAAAAGGGAAAGGGGAAATTTTACCAAGCAAACTGATTCCAAATCCAATGATTTTTTTTTTTTGCATGGTACCAGGTCTTGAGCCCCATCAGTGTCAAGTTCTTAATTCCCTCCCCCCCCCAGGTGAAGGTAACCAGGGGAAGCTTATGCCAAGTTAGGAAGGATCCAAAGTAGTCCCCCTGGGCTGTCTCCCACCTGCTCCTTAGCCCCATGAATACATGATCATCCCAATGGACAACCGCACCATGCTTGAGGAGCACTCTACGGAGCAGTGGGGATTTTGGGGGGCTATAAGGCACAATTGCCCAGTTGAGTTGGGGAGACAACATAGCTGCAGAAAATTGGAGGGCGTTGAGTAGCTTCTCAAGTAATAGTCATGACTGGTCTTAATATAATGCTCTGCAGACATGATTTCATTTGGTCTTTGTAAGAGCTCAGTGAGATAGGCTTAGTAGCTTTTTGTTTCAGAGATAAAGAGACTGAGGTTTAGAGAGGATTAGTGACTTCTCCACTGTCATACACTTAGCAAATTTCAGAGTGAGTCTATGAACCAAGATCTCTATTAATAGACTCCAGGGTCCAGCACTTTTGCCACTGAACCAGGTTTTTCCTTCCTATACTTAATCTACTTAAGAGGGGCAGCTCCATCCCCAGGCAACTGTGAAAGGTCTTAGGGACCCAAATCTACTGTAACTTTAAAGTGTTCTTAGTGCAAAGGTTCCTAACCTAGAGTTGGAGAACTTATATTTAAAAATTTTGAAATAACTATTTCAAGATAATTTATTCTTGTATTTATTTTATACACTTAAAAACCATCATGGGGTCCAGAGGAAGCTGGTGTAAAGGAGGAATAGCACTGGGCCTGAAGTCAGGAAGATCTGAGTTCAAATGTGGCCCAAGACACTAACTAGCTGTGTGTTCCTGGGCAAATCTTTAATTCTGTCTGCTTCAGTTTCTTCAGCTGTAGAACAGAGATAAGGGCACCTACCTCTCAGGGCCCTTGTGAGGATCAGATGAGATAATATTTATAGAGGGCCTGGAACATAGGGCCTTCTTCAGCCTGACTTTTGTGTCATTTGTGACACAAAAGAAAGTTAAAAATCTCTGCCTCAGCGTCAAAGGGAGAGGAAATGAATGACAAAAGGTGGCAGAAAATTAAGGGCTTTTGACTCATGCTGGAGTTTCAATGGCTCTGGATTCTAGAAGCAGGCGGTGTGTGTGCCCGTATGTGTCTGAGCTGTGGCTGCCTACCTGTCCTCTGTATCACTGAGTTAGTCTCTCTGTAGTACGAATTACGTTTGGGGCGCCAGTGATACAACAGGTAGTGCTGTCTCATAGGCAGCTGAAGATGCAGGAAATGTAGTGAGCGCAAGGTTGGGGCTGGGATCCAGGTGTTCAACTGCGTGGAGCTAATGACGCCCAGAGCCTTGGCAACGAGCGATGGTACTGCAAAGGTAGGGAGAACAGAGACAGTTGACAAGCGTGCGTAAAAGCGACGCATTTCCAGCAGCGGACTAGGAGGGGCAGTTGCCAGGAGCCCCGAGGAGACACATGTGACAGCAGCCCCCCCTTCAGCCCCTCATTACCCCGAGTCACATGAGCTCCAGGATTCAGTGCTGAGGCCGAGAGGCTGGCGCAGAGCAGGGTCAGCTGACGGCGCTACGGCCCCTCGACTTCGGTGTGGCCAAGCAGGGGCGTTCTCCCCTTGGGTCTGCAGAGACGCTGTTCAGCCCGATCCCGAAATGGACCCCATCGACGAGAAAAAGCTACGGGCCCTGCAGATGCTGCAGCCACCGGGCCTGGGTAAGGGTCGCGCGCTGCTGGCCACCCTGCGGACTCTCATGCTCTTCACGGCCGCGATGATCACCTTGCCCATCGGTCTCTACTTCGTGTCCAAGACGTACCTCTTCGAAGGCATGCTGGGCTTGCCTGCCATCGACAGCTACTTCTATTCCGCGATCGTGGCCGTAGTCTCCGTACACATAGTGCTGGCCCTCTTCGTCTACATGGCCTGGAACGAGGGGACCCGGCAGTGGCAGGAGGCGAGCAAGCTCGAATAGGACAGCAGCCCCGCCCCGACGCCCCTCCCTCACACCCACCCCCAGACTCCTCAGCTGGGGAGGGGGGCCCAGCGAAAAGATCTGGGATTTGGGCGAGTGTGGGCAGGACCGATGGTCGGGGCTGCTGCTTTCCACCCGACCCCTGAACGTTTTGAGGAGGTAAGCGCGGTTGTCTTTCGTTCATCCCGACTTCATGCTTGGGCCGCTTTGGCGGGAAGGGGAAACTGAACGAGGTGGGGTGAATGGTTTGGGACATTTTTCATGATGCTGGCAAAGTCCACTCCTTTAAGGAAACAAGTTGCGCTCCTTAGAAGCTGTGCTGATATTAACTAGAGATGAGGCTCTAATTTGGGGACATTGAAATCTGTGTGTCCCTGAGCTCATAGCATCATAGCTCTTATCCGTAGAGCTGGACAGGACTTCAGTGGAACACATTGATTTAAATATTCCAGTGTCGTGGTAGGATATCTTGGGAGATAGGGGCCGGGATTGGTAAATCACAGCCTCTCACTTACTGTTAAGTGCTTTGAACACTTTGGGCACTTAATAAGTGTTTTCTGAATAGAAAAGAATTGAATTTGAGGAACCTTAATATGGATAAGTTAGGAGCTTGGGGGAAGGAGGTGGGGGGAATGACGTCAGGGATGGAGATAAGAGATTCAGTAGTCAATAGTGTAGACGTGAAAGCGTTACCATGGCAGCAAATAAAATTGCAGAGGGAGACAGTACGGGAGAAGGGCAAAGGAGAGGAGGGAAAGAGGGGAGGGGGGAGAGAAAAAGACAGAGGGAGCCAAAGGGTGCCTGGGATAAAGCCAGATGCTTGCTCCTTTTTACTGTGAAATAAATGTTAAAAGGGACCTGCAAGGCAGTTTCAAATGAGATTCTTGATTCAGTTTTCTTTATGATAAATTAGTGAACTGAGTTTAGCATTAACTGGGAAGAATTACAATGTATTTCAGGTATTCCTCTTGCAAATTAAGATTTTCTTATTGTGTCCACCACACTCCTTCTGTCATGTGTCAGTCAACAAACATTTATGAAAAGCCTACTACATGCCAGGCCCTATGCTGAGCACTGGGGGTATAAAGAAAGGCAAAAATGGGATCCTTATCCTCAAGAAACCCACTTTCTAATGGAGGAGACGATATGAAAACAACTGTGTAATTACAAAGATACACACACATATATACTTGCTTTCCATTTACACTATATATACATATATGTGTCTCTGTATGTGTGTATATATATGTACACACGTATATATACATACATATACACATATAAATGGAAGGTAATGTCGGAAGGAAGGCACTAACAATGTGTGTAGGGATGTTAGGGGTTGGGAGGAAATACCACTTAAGCCTCCTCCAGAAGGGGGATGAATCAATCAGTCAAAAAGGTGAATGTTAGGCACTGTGTTAAATGCTGAGGACACAAAAAAAGTCAAAAACATTCATTCTCCTGGGGGAGACAACCTAGAATACATTGTGCATGTACAACATACCTACATACATATAGACTACACAATATAGACATAGTATAAATGGAATATCACATGGGTATTCATTTTTGTATGTTGAGAGCACAAAAAATCCAAAGCTAGATGATTTTAGTCATCTCGTGAGTCATATCCCCTTGAGACAGCCAGGCTTACAGGAAAGCAATATACCAACATGGACAGAGTGATACACCTGGAATCAGAAAGTCTTGGGTTCAAATCTCACCTCTGACGCTTAGGATCATATATTTGGATGGCTCCTAGACCCATCCTTTAATTTCACAGATGAGTACACTGAGACCCTGAGAGGTGAAGTGACTTGTCCAGGGTCATACAAGTAGTACTTGGCAGAGATGGGTTTCAAACCCAGGCCCCTTGACTCAAAGTCCAACTGTTTCCCTCTGCACCATGCTGTGAGATGATTTGCAAATTGCTTGAATTCTCTGAGGCTTCATTGCCTTGGCTATAGAATAGTGTTCATTATGTCACTAGTACCCACTACTAATAGCTTTCATTTATTATAACATTTTAAGATTTGCAGATTGATTTATATAACTCTCTCATTTGATTGTCAACCACTCTGTGAGGTTAATATTCCCCCTTAAAAGGTGACAGGTTCAGTACAGTTAAGTCACTTGCCCAGAGTCACACAGCTGGGAAGATGGGTGTGCCCACCACCAAAGCAGGTGACACCCCCTCCCTCCCACCCATGCTTTAGTACATAGTCCTCATGGGTAACTGGAATTTTTTTTAAAAAGTAAGTATTTGGTAGCTAACTCTTTGGTGATTAAGCTATTCATATTGAGATGGGCAAGACTCCATATAAGAAATGTACCATTCTTCCTCAGTCCTATATTCAGGCTATTACTGGCAGAGCCTTCAAGGGTCACATTCACAGCAGGATAAGATATCATAACAGGTTTAAAACTACAACAACAATGAACAAGTTTTTATTGATAAATTTTTTTCTTTTTTACATCTCTATGATTTCCCTCAGCAACCCTTCCCTTTCCCTCCCAAAGAACCATCCCATATAAAAAATAGTATTTTATAGACAAGAAAAAGCGGGAAGGAAAGCAGCATAATTGAGCAATACATTAAAAACGTCTGAAAGTATGTGCAATATACAACACACGTGAATCTCCCACCTCTTCTTTCCAGTCACAATTTTCTTCTTTGTAATTTTGCAACATTAACTTTTTTTGTGCGTTGGTTCTTTATGTTTATATTGTTGTAACCACGTACACACATACTGGTTTTGGATTTGCTTTGTATCAGTTTACGTGAATTTTTCTATGCTTCTCCATATTCATCATGTTCATCATTTCTTATAGGACGGTAATGTCCCATTACATTCATGTGCTTTTTTTGTTGAGACATTATGCAGTCATAGGACATCTACTTTTTCTAATTATTTGATATAACAAAAAATGTTTCTAGATGTATTATCATGTCTAAGGGGACTTTCTTCTTACCAGTGGTCTTGTTGGAATCTAAGCCTAGTAATGGAATCTCTGGGCCAATGGGTATGAATATTTTAGTTATTTTATTTGCATAATTTTAAATTGCATTTCAAAATAGTTGTAATAATTGTATTGACTCGCAGCTCCACCAACAATGCACTAGTGTTCTTATTTTCCATACAGTCCTTCCAACATTGACTATTCCCATCTTTTGTCCCCTTTGCTAATTTTCAGAGTATAAGGTGAAACCTCAAGATTGTTTTGATTCTCACATTTACAATTAGTGATTAGAAGCATTCTTTCATGTGATTATAAATAACTTGCTATTCTTTTGAGAACTGTATTTATATTCTTTGACCACATATCCATTGAAGAATGGATTTATGGTTACACACATACACACACATTTACATACATATGTATATGTACATCTATATTATATCTGCCTATCTGTTAATTGTTTATATATGTCTCTGAGACCAAGCTTTTATCCAAGAAATGTTTTATCTCTTGTAATTGCCTCTATCCCTTGTTTGGTTACAAATATGTCTCTTACCCATAGGTATGACAGAGATAATTTTTTAATAATATGCTCTTAAATTAAGACCACACATCTATATAGAATGTATTGTGGAATATGATATAAGGTGTTTGGTCTAAGCCTGATTTCTGCCAGAATGCTTTCAAGTTTCCCTAGCAGTTTTATCAAATAAAGAGTCCTTTTTTTTTCTTTAAAGAAATTTGTGTTTTCTGGTTTATTGAACGTCTGTTTTTGTTTTTGTTTTTTTTGCATTCTTGCATCAGTTGTCTGTGGAAGAGCAGTTGTGGTCTGCAGTAGCTTAACAAAAGTCTACAGTTTCTAACATCAGGATCAAGTCTTAAAAATATCATAAAATTATGATAAAATCAAACATTTGTCACAATTCAATTCTATTTAATTTGATTTGGTAAGTACTCATAAGGTGCCACAAAGTGCCAGATGTGTTCAAGGTGCTGGGATTACAAAGGCAAAAATGAAACTGATCCTACCCAGGAGAAGAAATACTAGGTAGATCACAGGGCCATGTCCCTCCACCCTTCTGTCTGATGGATATATATGAGGTGAGGCAAAGGAGATTCAGTAAGCATGGCAGGAAATCTATCCTCTTAAACATGAGGGTAAAATCAGATTGGATAATAAAATAATTTTGTCTTTTGGCCACTAGAGGATGACAGGTCCAAACAGCTGAATATGCCTCTCTGTTATGATTCAGGATCCTGGGAGAGTAGCTCCCTACGTTCAGAGACTTGGAGACCAACCATCTCTATAGCTGGAAGCCCAGACTCGCCCTTACAAACTGACTACTTAGGACATTTCCATTCCGTCCCATTCCATCTCATCCCAGCCCAGCCCATTCCATCCAGCCCAACCCAGCCCATTCCATTTGTCTCTGCTGCCTTAAGCTTTCACTCCAATGACCAGGATTTTGGGGCAAGGATTGGCACTGAGAAAGGCATAGAGATGATGTAACCAGCTTTGCTTTTCTTTCTCTTTGGGTTCTGTTTCTCAGATACTAGGATCATAGATTTAGAGTGGAAGAGACTATTACTACCTACTCTCATTTTACAGATGAGGAAACTGAGACCCAGAGAGGTGAGATGACTTGTCCAAAGTCACAGAAGTAGTAAATGAACAGATTCAAGTCCTTTGACTCCAAATTCAGTCTTCTTTCAGTTTGTAATGCTTAAGAATTCAGGGGCAGAGAGTAGAGAAGAGGATTGTTTTCTAAGAGTGATCCATATTTTCTCTATCAGTTGAGGAAAACATGGGATTGGATAGGAATTAGAAAACTGAGATAGTGGTAAAATAACAGCACATATGCTGTGATAAAACAAAGGGAAAGTTTGAGAAGCAAACACACACACGCACACACACACACACACACACACACACACACTATTGACTTTACGACCTTACATGTGTGTCTTATTCCTCATTTCAGATTCCATTGTGGATATTGTGCTGACCACGTCTCCACTTTCCCTGATTACGGCACCAGGAGAAGAGAGTTGCCATTACCTGTGATGCCAGTCAAAGACTCCACATATTCTGTGATAAAAACACCTTCTTGTCCTGATATCAATGGATACCAAGGAAAACTCCCCAGTTCTTCATTTATTTGGTTTCCACTCTGTGCTCTGAGAGGTCCAGTCTAATTCAGTGGTAGTAGATGCAGGACAGATTTCATTTATCAAAATCAGAAGCCTGAAAGCTGAAGATTTTGCAGATTATTAATAATCTACCATAGTATTCCAGGCCTTATTACAGCCTCTCCCCCACCTCCCTGGGCCTATTTGGTCCTTTAGCTCAGAGGACCACCTGCTTTATCTCAAAATCTAGGTCCAGAGTGGCCACTGTTCTCAGATCAAGATAGAGCTTGGCTTGGTCCTATGCTTTGGGGTCTGTACCCTCCATAATCTATATTATTATTCCAAAGGCAGTATGGAGTAATAGAAGGAACACCAGGTTCAGACTTAGAGGACTTGGGTTTGAATCCTAGATCTACCACTAATTAGGTACAATTTACTTCAGTATTCTGACTCTTAGTTTACTCATTCAATAAATGAGTTTAAAGGGGGTAAATAAAAAAAAAATTCATGCCACCTCCAGGATAGATTAACTTCTGTGTAAATTGGGTCAAGTCCAGTCACTCTTCTCAGTTTCATCATCTCAAGGGACACTGCCACCTCCTTAGTAGATCTGGTACTAATGGGTTAAGAGTCCAAATGTCCCAGGATCACTTTTGTCCCTCCTAGGAACCAGTCATTGTAAAGCCACTGAAAGACGTGCTTCATTTCGCATCTATTGGATGTCTTTCTGGTTTTTAGGCACAGGTGTTCTTGGTGTGATCCAGCTGACCTGGATCTCACACCAACCTCTTTGAAATTCCATGTATTTATTCACTGCTTTTGCTTGTCTTGTGCAGCAATAACACTGGTCTTCTGACCTTCTCTATATAGTTTTGCAAATGAGCTCACATTCTAAACTACTGCTACCTGTGGCTGCTAGTAGCTATATCTCTGCTTTGCAAAGTTGAGTGTTTGCCCCCTGTGGCAGTTTCTGGCCTCTTTTGGTCTCCTTGTTGTGACTAGTCAGCATAATTTGGATTTTTCTAGGAAATGGTGGTAAAAGCACCGTCTTTTGTTCACTTCCTGTTTTGTGGAACCTCCTCCCCAACAATTTGATTCTTGTTCTAACCTTTGCTCTAATCAGTAATTGATCTGATTGTATAGCATCAGCTGACTCCAAAATCCTGCTACAGTGGACCCATGGTTTCCCATCTTTTAAAGTATGATAGATATTTAGCCCATGAAGTGCTTTCTAACACTTCTGTTGAAAATGTTCATGATTTATTGATGTGAGGCTTCCGAGCGGTCCACAAGCCTTTGACCCCTTTCATTTCTTGGTCTTGAACCATATTCTCCAATGTAGTTTTTATCACCTCACATGACCAAACTTGTAGATTTAGTTTAGGGAATCTCATCAGGTTCTTTAAAAAAAAAACATTTTCTACCCTTTCCTCTGCAATGTTTATTGGTATATAAGCTTTATTCACCTTTGCCATAGCCTGTGAAATTGGTGAAAGCTGGAAGATGAGATAACAAAGCACAGCATGAAATGGTATTTCTTGTTGCCTTGGAGTGTGATGACAACAAGTTGAACATCTCACTTATTTACTTCTCTGAAGGAATTCTATGAGCTATTCTTGTATTTTTCTGTGGCTTTGTGACAGTTTCTAGTTTTATTTATAGCTAAAATAGGGTTGAGTGGTTCAATATGGTAGAATAAGCTCAACTCAATATGGCGGGAGTCCTGCACAGAGTCTTAATGGAAGGATTTTTCTTGTTGAAGGCAAAATTCTCCCAATGCTCCTATTTATAAATGACTTGCATCAAGCCCAGGAATACACTTAATATTTAGTATAGTGCTTGGTATCTAGTAAGCATTTGAATGCTTGTTGACTGACTGACAGTGAAATATCCAGAAATGTGAAAGAGTTTAGCGTATCCAATACAAAAGAACAAAGTGGATAAAAAATGAACATTCCTCAAATTATGTCATAGTGGTAGCAATCCAACTAGCTAGTCCATTGATATATGTTTTATGGACAATGAGTTAGACCCAGAATTTCATGGGGAAAGATTAGGTTGAATTGCACATAGTGAATTGTGTAATGCTTCGCCTTTAGTGATCCTAAACTGCATTGTTGTGAAAACCTAATTCTTTAACGCTGCATTTTCCAAGTGACGTCATGAGGCTGCTGATCATAGAACCCTATATACTCAGAAGACGTAGTTAAAGATAACCTAATAGGCAAAGGACAGATGCATAGCAGTAGTGAGTTGTTTTCAGTGATGGCTTGTGCATAAGATGTGGCTCCAAAGGCATCGAAGTGGAGACCAGCCCAGAAAAGGATGTGGGTTCTTCTTGTAGTGAGAATGAGAAAACAAATGGATAATTCAAATGGTATACACAAGATTCAAAGGTCAGCACATTGGCTGGATCATCTATGAAGGATTCATGGAAAAATTTGGGCAAGACTGACAGAAGGATGAAAAGGCATCGATGAGTTATGAAGTAAAGGATTGCCAGCAGAGTGAGGATGCCATCTTTGGGAATGGCAACCTTCTGGGTACCCCTTAAATCATGCCTGACTGGCAGCTCCCTTCTCTGCTAAGTCCCTGCATTTAAAAGCCTGGTTTTCTAGAAGAGAAGCAAGCAAGCAAGAGCAGGAGCCAAGGGCTTGTCTCTCTCAAGTTTAAAGGGAAAAGAAAGGAAAGATTAAAGTAGAATAATAAAGATTAGTGAGAAAGACAGTGAATTGTCCCCAGATGTGTATCTGTCTACATCTTGCTCTAAATGTTGTTATCTTTCAAATAAATTATTTAGTGATACCATGTAAGGTTACCATGTTTGACTATTTCAATCAAGTTATTCTTTATTTATAGAATATATTCTGTAAAATGTGTAGAGTATTATGATTTGGAATTAATTCATCATAAGCCCTACTGCTGGGACCATGGACCATTCAGTGGAATTATCACTGCCTTCCCATAGCCACTTGCCCTGATTACAGGCAAAGTTGCTAAGAAGAAATAATCAAGCCTCTTCATTGTGGGACCTGTATCTAAAATATGTAAGACATCAGTTAGGGTCAGAAATCATTCATAAATATAGAGCTGAAGGAATATAAAAGTCATCTTAGTCCCTTATTTGATAAATGAGGAAACTGAGAAGTGACTTGTCTAGGATCACACACATAGTAAATCCAAGGCAGGATTTGAATCCAGGTCCTAAGCTTTTGTGCTAGTTATCTTTCCAATGGACTATTTTTATCTAGAGAAAACATAGGCACACATTTCACATACATTACAGGAGCATTGGACCTAGAGTCAGGAAGACCTGCGTTCAAGTGTGGCCTCAGACACTAGCTGTGTGACCTTGGGCCAATCACTTAAACCTATTTGCCTTAATTTCCTCTTCTATAAAATGAGCTGGAGACAAACCACTCTAGTATCTCTGCCAAGAAAACCCCAAATGGGGTCCCAAAGAGTTGGACATGACTGAAACTAACTCAACAACAACAACAACAACAAGAACGTTAACAACAACATCAAATAGTTCATCAATTCTCTCTCCCTGCACCGCCCCACCCTCACACCCCTGACCCACAAACTGGGAATGGGTAGAGAGGAGGTGATGGACTGAGCCAGGGAGAGAGTTGGAGATTTTGCATAGGAAAGTCTCAGAGGCTCTGCATTTTGGGGGGCACAAGAATGCAATACACTGAATAAAAATGTGCTTTTACATACATGTATATGTACATGTATGTGTGTATGCATGTTTACATACATGTATATAATAACACATGCTATTTTCTACTGATATTTGGAGTATCAATGGCTTCATCAAGGTAGGAAACTCATGGTATGGTGGCTTCCTCCCCCTGTGACGGATTACAACTGGATGACTTTGTAGCTAATCCAGGAAAACGCCCTATTGAGTCTCAGAGAAGTTATATAATTTGTTCAAGGTTACATTGCTACAAAGTGTGAAAGTTGTGATTGAATCCCGTCTTCCCGTCCCTCACCCAGCACTCTTATCTATTAGACTCTTTTCTTTGCAAAGCACATTGAAAGAACAAATCTCAAAACATGCCCAGGGAAGGGAAAATAAAGTTTCCTTGAAGGAGTAAATTCTGTCCTTGTATCACTTCTAAAGGAAAGAAGGCAGTGAACTTATATGAGTGTGGGCTGATAGATCCAGGGCTGAAAGGGACCTTAAATTTTAATTTAATTTAATGTAACCCCTTCATTTTACAGATGAGGAAACTGAGGCCCGGGGGATCTGTGGTGATCATAGGTGGGATTTGAACTCGGACTATGGGTGCTTGGTATTTGTTCTTTTCACTGTGCAAATACCAAGGACTTTACAAAGTGGGAAAATTATGGTTTGCCCCTCACTTTTGAATGTTCTTCAGCCCCTGTCATTATTGACTGTATCCATCGAGGCCAAGTTCTGATTCTTGGAATTGGTGTGGCCACAGAAGGAAGACATCAGTCCCTAAAAGGAAACAACAGCATTTCTTAATCTGGGGTCTTCAGGGGTCTGAGTCAGATGGCCAGATACCATCGTGTTTCTCAAAAGGTAGGAAATGAGCAAGGCTGGAAGTTGACCCTAATTGTCCCTGCTATTAGGACCTGGGGAGGAAGCAGGGTGACTCTAGGTCCACAATGGCCAGTCTGACCTGAAAAAGACTCCAAGGGATTGGGTCTGATTTTCAGAGAAAACAGTCCTCCACATTCTACAAAGCAGTTGCTCCCAGAGTGGGCCTGCCTTGTGACTAAAGAAGTGTGGGGTCCCTCTATCTAGTGGGAATGACTTCTCAGCAAGTCACACCACCTGAAGGAGAGAGGACTGCCCGTTGTGTTCATGGCGTCTAGATGGGATTCTTCTCTTAAAGTTTTTCCCTCTCATTCTTTTCCCACCGAGAATTCTGGGCAGCCTTTGTGCTGACCTCATGCCTAGCTTTCTGTATGTTGCTCCAGCAGGGAGAGTCACCATCAGCTCCAGGGTCAGTGTTGGCATTGGCAGATGATCAGCCTGGTATCAGTAGGAACCAGGATAGTCTTCTCAGTTCCTTACCTAAGAGGTTTCTAAACCACACTCTGCGATTCTGCCAAGGTCAATGACATTGGAACTGGCACAGATTTCACTTTTAGTGTTGCCAGTGTGAAGGCTGAGGATACTGCAGATTATTGCGGTCAGAAATAAAATCAAGTCCCCCCCATCTTTCCCCCAGTGCTCTGGCCTCTTACACAAACATCTTCAGGATCCTCAGACCTTTAGCTCGGTGGAGCAGCAGCAGCTTCCTCTCCAGCCAAAAGGAGAGAGAGGGCAGGGTCTAATTAAGCCCTGCATTGGAGTGGAGTGTCAGGGAGGTCACTTATGAAAGGCTCATTGGGGTGAGAAATGGGAAAAAGGAAGAAACAGTAGAGCATTTAGCCTCCAACAGTCATGAGCCTGTGGGCCTTGTTCTAAGTAGCCATGTGGACCCTGAGGATGTGGCAGGTTATTTCCAGAAGAGGCCTATAAGTAAGGTGGGGCTGCTGGGGCTTTGCTTCACGGTAGGAAATTTTTCAACTTCTGATAGCTCTTCTTTCTTTGCCTGGTCTCATCCTCAGGATCAAAAGAGGTAATTTTTGTAAAGTATTTCACATCGTCCTTGACATATAGTAGGCACTTAATAAATGCTCCTTTCCTCCCCTTCCCCTTCAGTGACTACAGTGGCAGTAGAGGCATCGTTCTGGGAGGCAATGCCTCTCTCTTCTGTAGGTTAGCAACGGATCCGAGTGCCCTGCTCCCTTCCTTCAGTAGCATACCAAATTCCTGCCATGCCAGACTGTTGCAAATGACTTTCTCTACCCCCTCACCAATTGTGTGAGGCTCCTAAATTGTCAGTTAAGGGTCTGGTCAGAAATATGGTAGCTTCTCTCCCTTAGGGATATGGACCGACCACAAACTTCCCCTCTGGCTGTTTTTGGTCTCACCCCACATACCAGCTGCTTCCTGAAGCAAACCAAGTATCAAATGACTGTACCATGCCCTGGGTAAGGACCACATCCTTCTAGTCTCTCCTAAAGTGCTAGGTGGCACCATAGCGCATAGAGTACTGGGCTTGGAATCAGGAAGACTCATCTTTACGAGTCTAAATCTGGTCTCAGACAATATCTGTGTGAGCCCAGGCATTTGCCTCAGTTTCCTCATCTGTAAAATGAACTGGAGAAGGAAATGGCAAATCCCTCTAGTATCTTTGCCAAGAAAACCCCAAATGAAGAGTTGGACGGCATTGAACAATAAACAACAACAAAGTCTTCTTCAGACCCTGTTCCTGGGCTGTTTCTAGTTCTAACTTCATGGCCAAAGGACACTCTGTTTCTCCTTTCTCTTCCTTCTTCCTGTCCCAGTTGGACTCTCTCCACTTCCAAATCACTGCTCTCAGTGTTGCATGCTGAGTAGCATCCCCTCGTAGAGAAAGCATGAGCTGTCCCAGAATATCCACAAGACTCTCGGTGCTTACCTGCATAGATGCCTCTTTGCTCAGATCCAACTCTTGGAGCCAGATCCTGAATTGAGAATGAATGGGCATCTCCTGCCCTCTCTGTGGCTTTCCTCTCTTTCTAAAGATCAACGCCTCTGGTTTTCTCCAGGATTGTTTCAGTGGCTCTGAGGACCTAGGGCAATGTTGTCACCATGTCTCCTACTCCTTCCATCCCTTCCCTGACTGTGTGTCAAAGTATCTAGTACAGATGATGGGAAACAATTTCAGGCATGTTTTGATGCTTCCAAGTGGTGGAGAGAACAGACCAGGCACAATCTGTTGACCTCCCACAAAGACTTATTGATCTTTTAAGAGATCCCATACTCCTCTTTTCTGAGTCATGCTGTCCTTCTGGGACCTCCTGACCTCTCAACCCTGGTCTTGGGGCTGATATTCCTCTCCCCTTCCAGCAATATGAAATGCTAGGGTCGTCACTATGAGTGGAAAATCAATTTCCCTTCCTCCAAAATGATGACAACCACCAGTTTTCAGATGCTGTAAGGACAGTGTGACAGCTCCTTCCTGAGCTTAGTGGTCACAATTCTGTCTTCACCTAGAGAGAAGATATAGAATTCAGATATGGTTAGAATCTGTTTTTACTATCTGTATGACCTTGGATTCTTGGTTTCAGTTTTTCTATTTGTAAAATGAGAGAGTTGGACTAGAGCAACTCTAAGGGCCCTATGTTCTAATGTTCTTAGAGGCAGGTTCTGGGCTGTACCATGCAAAGTGACCCCACCTAAGGGCTCCTGTGCCTACTTAAACCCTTGGAACTGTTGACTCAAAGTTAGGGGAAATCAGACAGTTTATTGCCACTGCTCTGCTGGAAGATCTGGGATAGGATGCTTTCTGGAACCCTTGAGGGGAGCTCCTTGGTTCGGCTCCTCTGGCTCTTGGTGTTTTCCATTCAAGGTATGAATCTTCCTATATGAACCTGAGAAACAAAAACAGGGCAGGAATTGAAACTGCTACTTCACAGATGGGAAACTGAGGCACAGATGTCTAATCTTCATGACTGGGAGTAGAGTCAGAATCTGGACAGGGATGATCTTTATCTCTTGACTGTGGAGTCTCAGCCAGGGCTTCCTCTTCTATATTTATAAGATGCTCACCATCAGTAATGCTTCCATCAATAATTAACATCATTAATGTTTTGATTAATCGGCTCCCAAGAATGGGGATGTCCTATTGTCTCACATTTGGCACAGTGTCCTGGCAACTAGGACATAGTGAGGGTCCCAGATCTTGACTCTGCATCCTGATGCTGAAGTATTTCTTGTATGGACAGCCCGTGTATAAGTTACTTTATGCCAAGGCTAAAAATGTAATAATTTGCTCATAGATCTAAGTTTATTTTCTAACATTAGGTAAAAGAAATGGTTTGTGCTATTGTAATGTAATATCTCCTCCAGATTCCAGAGAAGAGATTGTGATGACTCAATCTCCAGAGACGGCGGCAGTGTCGCTAGGAGACCATGTCACTCTCCATTGCAGAACTATCTTTAGGGTGGGTACCTCCATAGCCTGGTACCAGCAGAAACTTGGACAAGCCCCCAAGCTCCTTATCTTTGGTGCTTCTGCATTGGCTTCTGGGACCCCAGACCGATTCCAAGGAGGTGGCTCCAGGCTGGACTTCACCTTGTCCATCCGTGGAATAGAAGTTGAAGATGCTGGGGTTTATCACTGTCAGCAGCACTACATCCGCCCTCCCACAGTGACACAGACCCAAACAGAAACCTCCTTGCCAAGCTCAGAATCTCTTGATCTTATGGCACAACAGCTGTTTCCTGCTACTGGTCATAATGTATGGGGAGAGGAGGCAGAATGCCCACACCTTAGACACTAGATAGCTGACCCCTTTTCATTTTTATAGGACTCAGAGAGAGGTCTTCTTGAATCATTCAGGAATCAGGGAAATGCCCCTAGTCAATAACTCAAAATAATTTAATAAACACCTATTGAATGTTGTAGTGGGCACTCAAGGGACAAAGAAGTATAGGAAATGGTTTCTGCTGCCATCTAGGTCGAAATCCAAGTTGGAAGGATACCAGTGAATATCCAAGTCAGTTTATAATTAGGTTTTGTCCCCCTGTCCCCTAACAAGCTGATTAAAAGTGACATGAGCCAAGAGATTTTACTTGTTTAGATAAAAGTCAGGTCACTCTGAGCACTGATTACATTCTACATGGGACATACAACTTCTCACTTGTATAGGTGTAAAGAGATCAAGCAATAGTGGAACAATGTCAAGGAGATTTTAGCACCCAGTGGTTTCTATGTTTAAATTCTCAAACTGCAGCTTCACAAGAGCCTACTTATCATATCAGTTCTAATTGTTAAATTTGCTCCAAAATGGGGTCAGTCTCATTCTTCCCCTTCAAGTGCTAAATTATGTGGGAACTTGACTAATGATTGTAAGTTAAAGACCTTGGCTGAGAATAAGGTATCAGGATTTTGATGGCAAATTGTTCTGTCATGTAAGTATAACATAAATGGGGTTTTGAGGTTAATTAAGGGGAATGATCATAAGGAGCTTTGAAAGCACTGAAAGTTCCCTACTAGTTAAGGAAGATAGACAGATAGATAGATAGATAGATAGATAGATAGATAGATAGATAGAGATAGATAGATAGATAGATAGATAGATAGATGGATGGATGGAT